>VZTN01012369.1:610024-664322 GCA_013400515.1 Erpornis zantholeuca
CGCATAATGCTAATTTTTAATAAGTATTTTTTAATTTTTAATATTATTTTAATTTACTAATCTCGTTTAATTATTTGTTATTTAATGGTTTTATATTATTTTATTATTTTACTATTTTACTCTTAATTTAATATTTTCCTGATTATCATGTTATGTTCACGTGCGATAAATAAGTTGTTGTTGCTATTATTATTAATAATAATGATAGTAATAATAATGTCGTGATAATAATAATTATTATTCGTAATAATTATTTTTATTTTCATCATTTTATTAGTTTATTAAACTTCTTAGTCCACTCGCCATGTTCCTGCAAGTTGCATTTCCACCATAAATGAGGCTACAAACAGCATCCCAGCGATGCTGACACCCCGGCACAGCCCCGGTTTGCAGCGCAGAGGGGTTGGGACCGCCCTGAAAATTCCTGCGGCGACGCCCAAATCCCAAATTCACAGGCGCTCATAACCCTCCTGTCCCCCAGCCCTGATGGGGATGATCCCACCTGGAGGGATCTCTTGGGAAGGATGCTGGGTGGGAATGTGCCACAGCAGGGAAATGTGGGAATATGTCATAGGTGGGAAGAGCTGTAGAGGCAGGAGCATCTGCTTTGATGGTGTTTAATAAAGCAGATTTTGTTTCAGAATTTAAAGCGTGATAAGGAGCATTTTGGATACCTAAAATGTTCAATAACCTTTTTTTTGTTACAGAGGGTATTTTACTCCTCTGGAAGCAAAGGCTTGTATTTTTATAATGCATCTAGAAAGAAGATATTTCTGGCTAATTCCTTACATGGAATCAAGATGGAGTAAAAAGTGCACAATCTTTCCCTCTCCTACACAGAGAAAAAAATATTCACAGGCAAAAAAAAAATAATTAAAAATAAATTTAAAAACAGCTACTATGAGGGAGCTGGAAAAGAACCAGAAATTCGGGATGTGGGAAGGGAGATGGGAAAGAGCTGTGAGTGCTCCACTTGGCAAGGATGGGATGGGAGTCAGGCACAACAGCGCTCCCTGGACCACTCTGCACAAAATCCCCAAATCCTTTTCACATGTAGGGCAGCAGAATGTCGGTTCCCAGCTAGAGCATGAGTCAGAGGAAGGACAAAAATTCACATGATGTTACAGGACAAGGAATTTGGGCATCATCCCCTTTCCTCCAGCAGCTCTCTCCCCTCTCCGTGGCTCTTTTCCACTTCACAAATCACCACCCCCACAACATGAAAAGGAGCCCGAAAGCGAAACCCTGCCCGAATTAAAATCACAGTCGCTTCAAATTAGATCCACCTAGTAACTCTTGGCTTAGAAACTCCTAAATAACTGGAGCGGAAAGCTTCAACTCCTAAATAAGTGGCCTGGATTTCAAAGGCACGAGCACCCAGCTGCTCCGAGGGAGGTCAGCTGGAAGAAGCACCATTACTATTTATAAGGCACTTTCACCCCGGGGAGAGGGTGGGGAGCAGGACAGCGCTGGGTGCACTCAGAGGATTATTTTTCCCCCTCTTAAGTCGTGCTATTTAGCTCCCTAAAAATAGCACCTGGACTGGTAAATAAGCTGTTGCTGGCAGCTGCCGTTAAAGGAGCCCAAGGGGGTGCTTAGCTCAGCGATTTTTCAGGAAATCAAGTCACTGATGCGGGCTGAATGTTGTCAGGAAGAGGTGTCAGCTCCTTGAGAGGCACCACAGGCACAGTGGGACCGGGGACAGCTGGGGGACAGTGATGCTGTCCCACAGGTTCACTGTGTGACAGGGTGTGGAGGCAGGAATCAACCAGCCAGTGTAGGCTGGAGGTGCAGCCATACATACCACAACCAGGAACCAGCAGATATTTGATAAATGAGAAGGGATAGGGTATAAATCTATAAATGTATAAATGTGATGCCAGGGCTCAAAATCTGAAAGTCCTGGTGGTAGATGGGGGAAAAAAATTGACCTTGAGAATCCAAGGGATGAATGCAGCAGGTCCAAAGAGGTGGGAGGGGGAAGGGCAGCACAAAGAGAGGAAGTCTGGGAGAAAAGGGGGAAAACCCGATTTCTGTGAGAATGGGACACCCACCTCTTATGGCGTTTACAGTCTTCAAACTTCTCCAAAGCACCAAAACTAAACCCTCTCAATTCCCTCTTTTGTTCTTCTGCTGCTCCAACGTCAAACTCACCTAGCAACCCATCCTGAACAGTGGCTTCAGGCTCTGGATGCACCCCAAAACAACAACTCCAGACTTAATTCTCCATCCCCTTTGGAAGAACCTACCGGTCACCAGGCAGCCTTCCCTGACATCCTCCCCCCGGCATCAAAATGCCATCACCAGCAGCGATTGCTCTGGCGAGCCCCAACTCTGACTAAGCCGTGATTCATCCTCCTCTTTTCATGTATTTTCTTTCTTTATTTATTTGATTCCCTCTGAAGGAAACTTGGAAGGGAAGGACCAGTCACGTTCTTGCCTACGTTCAGTGCAACATGCATCATCTCCTTCGGACGTGGCACGGGTGCAGAGGGGGAGAGATGCCTGGTGGGATTCTGGGTCACACATCCAGGAATGCTTTGCATGGTTAGGATTTGGAGAGGATGGCTGGGAGCTGTGTGTGCATCACCCTATAGATGAAGCCATTCACGTGCTCTGTTCATGTCAGGGCAGCTTCCTCTGCAGCAGTTTCAGTATGGCCTTGGTTTATCGGCCTGGAATGTGGGCACAAAATTCAGAATCACAGATTGGTTTGGGTTTAAAGGGATTTTCAAGATCATCCAGTTCTACCCCCCTGCCATGTGGAGGGACACCTTCCACTATCCCAGGTTGCTCAGAGCCCCATCCCACCTGGCCTTGAACACTTCCAGGGATGGGGCAGCCACAGCTTCTCTGGGCAACCTGTGCCAGGGCCTCACCACCCCCACAGGAAAGAATTTCTTCCTAATATCCCATCTAAATCTACTCTCATCCAGTTTAAAGCCGTTCCAAAATGCTCCCTACCCCGGGAGGGAGGTTACAAAAATCAGGCAGCAGCTACCCAGATTATTGTTGGTGCATTAACAGCATTTTCTTGCAGCAGAGAAATTTATTCCTCTGGGCCGACCAAGGTATATTTATATGGCTTTCCGAAAAAAAAAAAAAACAACACCAAAACAAAAAAGAGAAATACCCAAAGCAAAATGTTAAATTTTGCACTTGCAAAAAAATTTTTTTTTTAAATACTGGGATACTGAAGAAGCCAAGAAAATTGTCTACAATATTTTCGAGGAATTAGATGCTTTCAGAAAGGTCAGGAGGGAAACTAAGTGGTTGCCCTCTCCTCTTGCCAGCTGGATGCTGAGTAATTTTCACTGCTGATGGCGCTTTCTTTGGAAAAACTTGAAAAAAGCAGCTAAGAGTCAGGGTCGTGGCGGGGAGGGTGATAAATGTCTGATTTTTATCAGGCTGATAATGATGTTTGGATTTGGAGAGGCAGCTGGACTTCACGGTCCTTTGTGCCTGCAGGTTTCAATCGCCTCCCTCGCCCGTCGCAGGTATTTCAGTTACAGGAATAAATAAACAAGGAGCCAAGTGTGAAGTGTACCTGCATCACCAGGATATCACCGCTCCCTCTCCCTCATCCCCCCCAGGTCCTAATGCCCAGGGGGTAACAAGAAGGGCTCCTGCATTTGTCCCTGCAATGGATCGGAGCATTTCTGCCGTGGAAAAGAGCATTTTCTTTCCTCTCCTCTAAACAAGTTGTGTTTTCCTTCCTCATTTCTTGCCTCTCAACCCCCTCCCCGTTCTTGCAATCTAACACTCCTTTTCCTCCTCCAGCGGCATTGGCCAAAAAGGAACTGAAATCAGGCAAAACCCATTTCTTCACGGTATTATTTGCAGCCAGGGTTTCCTGCAGGGATTACGAGACGTTTCTCAGCACGGGATTTACAGACCCCTACCCTGAGATCAGGGGAGAGCTCCTGGTCCCTCTGGGAGTGCTGAGCCCGGCCCGGGGTGCGGGATGCAGGCGGGGCAGGGAACATCGCATGTCCCAGCGCTCTCCCTCCTTTCACCCACCAGAGCAGACGCGTTCTCCTGGCTGCGGACAAGCCGTCCAGTTTCTCCGCCTATTGCACCCTCTAATTGCACCTGACGTGCTCATGAAACTTCTTCCTTGGCCGGGTGTAAGAAATTCAGCTCAGAGCTGAAGACAGCCGGGCACTGGGACACCACTGGAGCAAGACCCGGGCTGCCACACGCCTGCCTGCGGGTGCAGCTTTGCTTAAACATAGCCACGAGCAGAGAAAGGGGGGAAATTCAACAGGGTTCAACTTCTGACATTGAGAAAGCAGAGCAGAGCGGCGGAGGGGGAAATCCCCGCAGAGGCACAGGGCATTGCTCACCCCGCGGTATCAGCCCCAGTCAAACATCGCACCCAGAGCTGACCTTTCCTGGCAGCCAGGGGACAGGAAAAGCCGAGAGGAGGTTGCAGAAATGCGGAATTCAGCCTTAATCAGCTGACTGCCCTGTGCCCTGGGCTCCCCGTGTGTTCTCACCATCACACTCGGAGCCATGCAGGAATTCTTTCAAGAAGAGTAAATTCTTCCTAAAGTCGACCGACCTATGCAAGTTGCTTTTTTTAAAAAAATTATTTTAATTTATAGCTCTTCAAGCAGAAGGACAAGGGTTCAAACCTTATTTCTTTTGAGTGGTCAGATTTGTGCCCTAACTAGAGGTGTTTGGTTATAATTGGCTGAGCTGAAGGGGAAAGGACATGGGAGAGTTGTAAATGCAGTGCCTGGCTTGGATGAATATGGGAAAGAAGGAAAGATGAGGGCCTGGATTCAATCTCAATTCACCAAATTAAAAGCAAAATATTCAAAGTTCCCTCCACTGTCCTCAGAGAGGTGGGTGCTTCCAACTCTGCTCAGGTCTTGGATGGTCCCTGGGGAAGACCCAGTAAATCTTAAGACCAAAGACAAGCAGATGTAAGATGGGTGTCCATTAGCCAGGACTGATGACCCCAAAGGAACCTCCCAGACTGAGGTTCATATTTAAAATCTCAGGAAAGGAGATTTATTTGGAATTTTTAAAAATAATTATATTCTGTAATTCTCAAAAAATATAATTTGGAAATACTCTTCTGAAGCTGTAAATACCCTTTGGAGCAGGGACATTTCTCAAAGCTGGAAGGTTCACCCAGGAACGGGTCCAGGAAGATTGAGTAATGTCCTGTGAAAGTTCCTGACCTTACAAGACCAGTGCAAAATAAAAATCACCCCATAAATGGGCTAAATCATAAAGATAATTGACTCCATAAGTTGCAGGGAGGGTAGATACAAAGACACAGATTTAGGGTAGATACAAAGAAATTCTTTACTGTGAGCATAATGAGGTCCTGACACAGGCTGACCAAGGAAGTTGTGGCTGCCCCATCCCTGGAAGTGTTCAAGGTTAGATGGGTCTTGAAGCAACCTATTTTTGTGGAAGGTGTCCCTGCCCATGGCAGAGATTGGAACTGGATGATCTTAAAGGTCACTTCCAACCCAGGCCATTCTGTGGTTCTGTGAAACACAGGTTTCTAAAAGTGGGTAATTTCTAAAAGAGGGTAATTAAATAGCAAGAAGTTGAGATATTCCAGTCTCAGGCATTTAATACTGGTTCTCCTTGAAATAAAACCTGGCTGCAAAAGTTCAGGCTTGGTCCCAACAGCAAGGGTCAGAGGGTGCAGATCAGTCAGAGAACCACAATTCAGGTTTTGGCATTGTCAGAGCTTCTAAAAATAAAATATTCACATTAGCCTGGCACTGGGTTGAGCCTTCTACTCCCAGGTACTTTTAGTTACGTGAAAGGAACACTTCCCTGTTTGCCCTATTATTTTAAGGTGTGAAATTCCCCACTGAAAGTCCTGGGATTGATTTAGGGTGTAAATGCACAGGATGTTGAACTTGACTTCAGGTTACCTCATCCCTCATCAAGAGGCCACAGCCACCTTCGACAGGGCTCTGATCCAGCACAAAAATCCTGCTGGTCTGAGAGAAAAGTGTGTTTACAGGGCTGCTCTGTCCCAGCTGCCAGATCAGATATTCCCTGTCCTGCTGCTGCCAGCAGAACTTGGCATGTGTTACCACAGTGCCTTCTCCGGGAAAATCAGCAGAATTACAGCCTTTAGCTCACACCTGAACCAGACCTGGTTTAGGATTGTCGTGGTTTAACCCCGGCTGGGAGCTCAGCCCCACTCCCTGTTCTCTCTCAGGGAACCTCTCACCCTCCCCACAGCGGAATGGGGGAGAGAACGGGAAGGTAAAGGTGAGAAAGCTCAGGATTGAGATACAAACAGTTTAATGGGTAATGCAAAAGCCACGTGCACAAGCAAAGCAAAACAAGGAATTAATTCCCCACTTCCCACAGGTGTCCCGTGATCCCCAGGAAAGCAGGGCTCCATCACATATAGCAGTGGCTTGGGAAGGCAAACACCATCACCCCGAACGTCCCCCCTTTCCTAAGGATGACAAAATGTGTTATGGAATATTTTTGGTCAGTTTGGGGCAAGCTGTCCTTGCTCTGTGCCCTCCCAACTCCTTGTGCCCCCCTAGCCTCATCACTGGTGGGGTGAGGAGCAGAAAAGCCTTGACTCTGTGTAAGCCCTGCTCGGCAAAAACACAAACATCTCTATATTATCAACACTGCTTTGGCCACAAGTACAAAACACAGCCCCAGAGCAGCTGCCCTCAAGAAAATCAACCTGTCCCAGCCCAAACCAGCAAAATGCTGCAAAGCCATGCAGCATTTTGGAGATCTGACGGGAAGAACAAACAATTCCAGCCCTCCTGTATGCACAGATTATTATAGGTTTATTTTCATGGGGGTGCCCAATGGCTGAAGTTGATTGTGTTCATGAAGAGCTTGATTCTCAGCCCGGCGATGCACGTGGGTCTCTCCAGGTCTCCTGCCTGCAGGGGCTCGGTGCTGGGTGTGAAACCCCCCACGGACCATGAGTCTGTCCAGCCCATTTACGGTGGAGGATGATCACCCTCCATCCCCCTCCGGAAATCACAGCCTGTCATTATCCCGTGGACTTTGCTACTGAACTCTTTCCTAACTTCTCATTACCACCCACCTTTCATTAAGAGCCTGGATCGTTATCTCTTCATTGCAGGTTATTAAATCAAACAATGGCAAAGGCTGTGGCCTTTCTGGGGCTGACTCACCTTCATTATGTAACAAGCCCCGGGCCAGTGACAACCCCAGCATTGTCATGGTGACAGAGAAGCGTCTAAAAAGTTGTAGGCAATGATGTGGTGAAGCCAGATACCCCAGAGATGCTGGGGGATCTCTTCAAAGTAATGCAAAGACTAAAACACAAAGATCTGGGGGAGAAAATGTGGTGGATTGTACTTCTGATGATCAAGGAGGACGTGCTTGTAGGCAGCACCGGGCAGCAGATTAATCAGTGTAGGAAAAAGGGTATTTTTTTATCTCTGGTCTCAACCCCCGCTGATAATCAGTTTGGCTCCTGATACAGGGGCTTTTGAAGCAGCATCCCAGAAGGATCTTCACTGCCTGGGAGGCTCAGATGGAAAGGTTCCCCTGAGGGATGCTGAGCAGGGAGGAGGCGTTGAAGCTCAGCTCCTGCTGTTCTGCCTCCATCCACAGAAAAGCTGTGGGTAGAGTTTGGGAAGAATTAATGTAATTTTGGGGTATCTACAAGGAATTGGTCACCTCTGACCACTTCTACCACCTGTGGAGAGAAATGAGCACCCACTTGGCACTCAGCACAGTTCAGCTGCTCTGCTGTGGGTACTGACTGCAAACCAGGATGAGACGTGTCCTGGAGGAGTTTGTGTCCTCTGAGCACGGAGGGAACCTCAGAGCTATGCCCAAAACTATTCCATGCACATCTCAGTTCTCTCCAGCACGAGGCGACCCAAAACACAATTCCCTGTCCAATCCAGAGTCCCAGGCAGGGAGGAAGAGAAGAGCTTTGGTGAGGAGCTGCATTTTGAAATCGTGTACGTGCCGAGGATCTTCCCACCCACACCTTACCTTTGTGAGCATGTCTGCCCCATGGACAACCTGCTCATCCCTGCTTCCTCACAGGGCTGGCATGATCTGGACAATGGTTGCCCAACAGTGGCCCACACACCTCAGCTCTGGCCAAGAAGAACCACTTTTAGGACCAGCACTGCTCCTGGGGTTGAGCTGTTCCCTGGATCAGCCTCCCCAAGGGCTCCCCTCTCCATTCAGCTGGTGGAAACCACAAGGCATCCAGAGGTGAGGCCTAAGTGTCCCACTTTTCCAGAGTGTTGCCATGTGCTTTTAAACCTGAGACCTGCAGGCACTGCTTTTAGGAGGTCTGTGAAAGACAAGTAAGGGAAAGTGTGTGGTCAATGAGCTGAAATTTAGAATAGTAAGGTCCAGTTTTGTTTTCATATCATCTGCTGGAGCTCCCTACAGCCATAACCACTCTCAGGGAACCTCCAATTTCCTAACACTTCTCCTAACCAAGTTTTGGACCCAAATCAATGGAATCAGATCACACAGATTGCTGGAATGCAGAAGTTAAATAACCAAATTTCCTTATCATGGTGTTCTTAAAATTCTTCCACTTACAGAGAAATTATTTTAATGCATTTAAGTTCTAGCAGATGATTTTCATTTGTGCATTTAATTTATTTTTTTTCTAGGCCATGAAGACCTGGCTGGGAAAAAAAAAAAGACTAATGTTGTTAAAAAATATCTACAGAATTTGTTTCTTCTTTCCCTGATATTTTCCAATCAGACATGAAAAATATTAATGGAAAATTTGTCTGGAATTTTGGGGCAAGCTGAAACAATATGGGGAGCTTGCTGCCAACATATTTTCTCAAATACATTTATATTTTCCAACCCGCAGTGACAAGCTGATAACAGCTCCTTCAGGAAAAAAAAAAAAAAAGAAAGTTGAGCTGAATATTTAGATTTCTGCCCTGGAGTTTAACAGGGAGCAGCAAAGCAGCGTCTGGGTGCCTGGCAGGGGTCACAGGGAAAGATGCTGTGCTTCAAAGCACTTGGGAGGGCCTCGCTTTTCTCCCAAACATCTGCTGTTACTTGAGCTGAGAGACAGAGCCAGGAGGGCATGGCACAGGTGGAAGCACATCCTGGCCATTGACTATGGCTTGTCCTCACTGAATAATGATGGAGAAGGGGGAAAAACACTTTTACTGTGCCTGCTTCAGCATTTCCAGCAACACCACTCATTAGGGAATCAGAGAATGGTTTGGGTTCAAAGGGACACAAAGATCATCTGGTTCTGACCTCCCTGCCCTGGGCAGGGACACCTTCCACTAGCCCAGGGTGCTCCAAGCCCTGTCCAACCTGGCCTTGAACACTTCCAAAGATGGGGCAGCCACAGCTTCTCTGGGCACTCTGTGCCAGCACAAACTCTGTGCCACAAGTAGGACACTTCTCAATCCTTGTACACCGAACAAATGACCCCAGGACAGGGGCTCACCTCACGTGTCCATCCCCCCGTGCTCCCCGCACGTCCCTGCCTGGCGCCTGCAGTGACAGCACGGCCACAGCCAGGGTTTCACATTTCCCAGCTGTTTACCCAGAGCCCAGCCTGAATGAAAACAACTGCTAGACAGTCAACAAGAGATCTGAGGGCCACCTGGCTCCTGGGCAGGCTTTCCTGCCAACTTCCCTATAAAGAAAGAGCGGGGCTCGGGCTCAAGGCACGACCTTCCTTCGCCTCATGTTGTGTGTTTATTACCCAGGCTGGGACAGCCCCAGACACCTGATTGACGAGCACCTTTCACCCACTGCCGGGTGAGGATGCTTGTGATGCCTCAGGGGTTTCATGGATGGTCACTGAGCCCGTGGGAGATACAGTTTGTACCCATGGAGCAGAGACCAGAGCAATTCCCAAACCTGCCAGCTACATAAAACCCAGGCCTTTCTGCAGCTGTGGCTATGGGGAATCCCACCAGGATGGGTTTGGGTTGAAGGAGGGCCACAAGAGCTGCAGTATCTGAAGGACATGCTTTTAGCATGGATGTGCTGTGTCCTCTCCCTGTCCTGCCCTAAACACTGGTGCTCATTCCAGACCTGACCAACTGAATATCCCTAAAAACCCACCTCATACAGGCTCAAACCCATTTCTACCCCGAGTCTGAGCAAGCACAGCTCCCTTGGACATGTGCCGGAGCACACGCAACCCACCCCATCCCTGGCAGCCGCCAGTGCCTTCAGATGCTACTCAAAAATCTGATCCTCTTGCATTCAGACAGAGCCAGTCATCAATGACAGGGGTGACTAAAGCTCAGCCCTGGCACATGCCAGCCTCATCCCACACTGCCTTGTCTCGTCTTGTCTGCAGCCAGGCTGTTACCACCAGGCCACCCAACCCCGTGGCTGCCAGCGTGGTGTGACAGCACATCCCAAGCCAGGCTGGAAAAGGTAACCTCAGGTCATCCAGAATTTGGGCTAGTAAAGTCACATCCATAAAAGAACGCTTCCCACCCTCATGCCTTCCACTTAATTGCTGTTGTTGCAACAGCCCCACGATTTAATAGTTTATTGCGTTGTTCTTTTATTTATGGTGTAAATGTGTTGGACGTGATCAGTTTCTCAGCAGCTCAGCTGCACTCAAAAGTTATGAAGAGAAGAAGAAAAAAAAAGGAACGGGGAAACACAGCAGCAAGCAGAGGTGATTTAATGTTTAAGGGAAACAAAGGCTTTGCTGACTCTGTTCCCCCGTGCACATGATCTTCACAGCTGGCAGGAAGTGGAAATCCATTCCCTGCCTTTGGCAAAGCCACCCTGGAGAAAAAAAATAAACACTAAATTCTCTGCTAGCAGGTGCTTCTTCTGTCTCAACTCCTATCCTGCTCAGTTTGGTTAAGCAACATGGCGATTTTCGTGAAACTACTTCTGAGTCCCTCTTCCCACCCCAAAGCCTTGTCCTCAGCTGTGAATGAGATCCAGCCCTCCAGAAAAAAAAACAAAAAAACACTTTTTTTTCTATATTATTATTCTATATACCATTTACTCTATAAATTTATTTTCCTTTATTTTGCTCTGAATGGGAATGTTGTTTTGTGAGCATGGATCCATCCCTGGAGCACCTGGTGTTGGCACAAAGCCATCCCACATTCCCTTTGGGGAGGGGCTTTAACAGGCTGCCCAAGCCCAAATCACAGCCTCAGCTATGTCCTACTGTTCCAATGAGAAATCCCTTGCTAATAAGGAGGGTTTCTAAGAAAATCAGTGAGAAGGAGAAAAATACCAAGTCAAATCCTCAAATTTCTGCTCCTGCCATGTTAGAGTCTCCTGTTGGCATTAAGGTGGGGTTCTAGCCTGGGTCATACCTGTCATGAAGGCACGAGTTTCCTCCAAATAAATTTATATTGGTGTTTGAGGAGCCTTTATTTTGCACCTGGCAGTGACCACTTGCATTTTTAGGGGCGGAAAAATTTGGTCCTCCAGGCACAAAAATCAGCAGCTCCACCAGTTACTCTGTCCCCACCTTCAGGACCCAGTGCAACCCATCCTCCTGTTTATCCCTCAGAAGAATCAGCTGAAACATCTCGGCTGGGGAGAGACCAAAACTGGGAAGCCACATCCCTCCTTGGCCCTCGTGGGCTTGAGAGCAGAAGACAAAACACCTAATTTTTCTCCCAGTACCACCGGGAACAAACCCCCCCCCCCGATACTGGCGGGTTATCCCTGTTGTTTACCACCCTCAGCTGCTCTCCGGGCTTCCTGCAAATAGCTGGAAAGCCCAACCCTGAAATCTCAGGCATCAGCAGCCGGCTCTTGCACGCTCCTTTCGCGTGTCTCCGGAGGAGGAGCCGCGGCTGCCGGAGGTCGGAGCCCGCAGCCTTCCCTCCCCGTGTCCATGCGAGCGGGGCGTGCACAGCCCGTGTGGCTTCCCGGGGCTGGCACTTGCTCCGGCGTCCCCGCTGTCCTCTGTCCCGCATGCCAGCAGGCCGATAAAACAATAAATAAACGAGCGAACGTGTTCAGCCCGCTGCCCTGGGAAAGGTTCTCCCCGCCTCGGGTCGCATAAACAAGCTCCAGAGGCAGCCGGGAGGGGGATAAATCAGGCTGGATGAAGGGATGGAGCTGTGTAACACTAGCCCTGCCGTGTCCCTGCCCAAAGAGAGCCCAAAGCGGGGCCGGGGCTGCACAAACACACGGCAATTCCTCCTTCTCCCCATGGGTTTACCATCACGGTCCCCATCACCCCTTCCCCAGCAGCGCCGTTTCTCCCCAAAGCGTTTCGCAAGGAGACATTGGTCTGTCTCAGCTTTGCCCCTCTGTCCTCAGATAATCTTTTCCAGGGCTGAGCAAAACTTTCCTTGATTTCCAACTCAAATCAACATCTCTCCAGGTGGGGTTTTAACACCCTGCTCCTGCTCACAGGGGTTGGGTTGGAAGTTCTGCTTTGCACTGGGATGAGGTCTGGACCAGTAATATGTCCAAAATACCTACACAGGGAACACACCTCAGGATGTTCAGCACAGCCAGGATTGGTGCAGAGAGGGCTGGATGATCCATGGATAAGAGCTGCTAAAGTCATTGTCAGCATAGCCTCCAGCCCACCTCTGCACCCTCCTGTGCCTCTGTTTCTCCTGCCTCGATTGATAAAGCTGGAAATCATCCAGTGAGGAGTAAGAGACTGAGGAGAGGGCAAATGAAAAGGTCTCAGCAGTCAATTCTGAACAAACAGCATTAAGTCCCTGGAGAAATTATTACTGTTATTATTATTTTATCAAAAGGAAAGCCCAATTCCATAATGTTTTAGGAAGAGGGTGGCATACAAAATGCAGGAGGTTGGGTTTTCTGGACTGGATGGTGCTGGTTTCTCAGCACCAAGGAAGGGCACATCTCACTCTAGGCCCCATGCTTTTGGGAAGAAGTTTAATCTGGGATGCGACATGGTGGGCAATACCAAGGAGATGTTTTCAGAATGGGATATATGGGAGAGCACAAAATGAGAGCGATTTTGTTCTCCAGGAAGGAGAAAACTGGGAAATAGCTTTCGGCCTGGAAAAGGATGCTATGGAGAAGGTAACAGCTGTTCTTTACATCAAGGAATACTTAAGGTTTATACAAGATATGCTGCCCCAGTATTAGTGGAATCCTAATACCTCTTGCAAGAACAAGGAATTCTCCAGTGGAAAACACGAAGGAAATCCAAATCTGCTTGTGTGGGTTTGATCTTGAGCCCCAGCTGGGGCCTGTGCCCATTTCTTTTTTTTTTTTTNCTTAAAATGTAGTTATGATGGGGAAAAATCAGGTGTCCTGCAGAGATGTGTGTGCCTGCACGCACGCACCAGGAAAAGAGGGATCACACCTTGCCAGCTGCTGGTTTTGAAATCCTCCCACGTCCCTCCATGAAAAAAAACCTGTGGTCATCTGATTTAAAGCCTTTGGAGTCATTTTGTTCTGAGATCAATTTCTCCATCACGGAGGGTGTGTTAGGGAAAGGTTAGGCATGGCAGCAGCTCTGTCAGCACAGGCTCCCGGTGGCACAAGGATGGTGGGATGCCAGGTGGAAGAGGGGTCTGAGGGGTATTGGTGGTGGGATTTGAACACTGGGGTGAAGCCCAAGTCCAATCTGAGCTGCTTTCCTGTGTGACACAGCTGCTGAGCCTAGGTTTCAGCTGGTGGCTGGAAATACAGCAATGGAGAATCCTTCCCCATCCCTGCAAGAGGGAGGCAGCACACCAAAAGGAGGGGTTTTCCAGCATCCTGAGCTGCTTGGTGGGATGCTGGCCCTGGCAGGGCAGGTTATAGGTGTGTCTGCCTGCTCCCAGGTTAGCACATGAGGATATGCCGCAACATCTTTACATAGTTTAATTCCCAGAGTCAGGAAGACTGAGACGTGCTAAAAACCCACACCTCTCCCCACCAGCTGGTTTCCATGGAGTGATCAGAATGCAGAGCAGGTCCCAAAAATCCCACTGGACCTCACAGAGCTGCACTCCCCTTAGGAGCCTCCTGCAACTGTTTCTAGTGGTGTGGTGGTTCCAACCTGCCACTGGTGGCAGCCAAGGTTGTCCCATCTGCCCACCACAGCCTGGCATGTGCTCCCCTGCCCCAGCACCATGAGACATGGTGGGCTCTGCTGCTGGGTTGTGCATGACCCTGTGAGCACCAATGGGAACAAAACTGGGCATGGCGACCCTGAAATCCATTAAAAACTCCCCATGAGTGGCCATAAATGCTAAAGAAAGTGCAAAGGCCAAGAGGCAGTGGAAAGGTCGTGCTCACTGAGGGCTTTCTTAGAAGCGCAGGGAGGTGCTGGGAGGAGTGTGATGGGGCCACAGACACCTCCTCCTTTGGGTCCTTTGGCTCAAGAGGCTGGTGAGGTGAAAGGGGATGAAATGAAACCAAGAGCCAGAAGGAAAATACCACAGCGAGTAACACAGGCCAGGGGGCAAAGCAGGACGGGAGGGGATTTCCAACCTTCCAGGAAAGGTGTTCAGTGAAAACAAGGTGATGGTTTGACTCAGGCACGAGCCAGTGAGTCAGGAGAGCCAGGGCCAGTTCTGCCACACGTTTCCTCCCTGCCCTTTAAGGAGACACCCTCAAGCAGACACGCACAGTGTCACCATCACGCGGACAGTCCCCACAGGGAGCTGCAGCAGGCAGGAACCCCCTCAAGCAGCTCCTGACTCCTCACATGGCTTCTCTGCATCCATCAGTGCTTAAAAATCCCGTCCAGTGCCTCTGACAGGAAATGCTGGATAAAAACTTTTCCAGGGCTGCCAGGAAGACACGACATCGAGGAGTGACGCGTGACGTGACTGGCAAAGGCAGCGGCATGTGGGTTTGCAGGGCATTGCCAGCAAGACAGAAAGCCTCCCAAAGTGACAAGATTATCCTTTCCAAAACCTAAAAAGAGCTGCAGAAAGGCAGTTCTCCACCTTTAGCTGCAAAAGCAGAGTTTCCCATCAGGGGGTGTTACAATCTGAATCACTGCAGGAGCTGGGACAGCAAGGAAGTGCTTGGTGGAGCAGGGGGCAGGCAACAGAAATAACAATGCTGGGATGTGGCACAGTCCTGCCCTTTCCCTTCATGCTCATGGGCAAAAGGTACCTCTGCTCCTGCTAACAAGAGCCTCCTTCATCTCAGTAAGCAGAAATGAGACCGGGAGGTGTCGTAAGTTCTGCTTACAGAACATACAAAGCAGTGAGAGCAGCAGCAGAGGGAGGGATTCTGCCCCACTCCGCTCTCCTGAGACCCAGCCTGGAGCACCGTGTCCATCTCGGGGTCTCCAATATAAGAAGGATGTGAAGTTGCTGGAGCAAGTCCAGAGGAGGCCATGAAGATGCTCTGAGACCTGGACAACCATGGAGACAGGCTCGGAGAGCTGGGGTTGTTCACCCTGGAGAAGGCTCATGGGAGACCTTAGAGCCTCTTCCAGTGCCTAAAGGGAACCTATGAGATATATGGGAACAGATTTTTTAGCAGGTTCTGTTGCAATAGGACAAGCGGTGATGGTTTCAAAGTGAGGGAGGGTTGATCTATATTAGATATAAGGAAGACATTTTTTATGGTGAGGGTGGTGAGACCCTGGCACAGGTTACCCAGAGAGGTGGTGCATGCCCCATCCCTGGAAGTGTTCACTGTGAGGCTGGAGTGGACTTTGAGTAACCTCATTGAGTACAAGATGTCTTTGTCCTGTCAGAGGGTTTGGAACTAGATGATCTTTTACATCCTTTCCAACCCAAACTGTTCTGTGCTTCTATCATCATGTGTTCAATCTCTCCTCACTGGCTTTCAGTCTTATCTCCAGCTCCTTCCCAGCCAGCAGCACCAGGATTTCATTTGTCCTTTGACAGATGACAAACGTCCTGCTCGCTGGCAATGTCCCACTAGCTTATCACCTGCACACTCCCAGGCTTCCTCGCGTCAGCTGCAGTAATTAAATCATATTTTTCAGGAAGGGTACTTTAGGTGAAAGCTCCCAACGCCTCCTGCCAGCGGAGCTGCATCCACAGTCAGGCCTTTGCCAGGGTAATGGCATTTTGCTTGGGGAGCAGGGCTCTCTCCAGTGTTCCCAGCTGATGCAGCAATGCTGGAAGAAATTAATTCCTGTCCTAAGCTCATTCCTCCTGGCTGTCCTTGAGCACCCCTGCTAGAAATACCTTTCTTTAATATCTGAAACTGCCAAATGCCTTGAGGTCGGCTAAATGGCAGCTGTTCATGCAGACATGAAGTGCAGATCCTGTGGTGATGCCACTGGCTACAATGCCCAAGAAGAAAGGAGGCAGAACAGAACTGAGGCAACCAGGATTTCACACAGACTTCTCGGGGAGACATGGGAAAGTAATGCCAAAGCTGCAAGCAGTGAGCAAAGGCAGGGGTGGAGTTTGCATTTCCTCCACAGGATGCTCCATTTCCACATTCAAAGGTGTGCAAAGACAGCTGAGAGCCTCCAGAATGCTCATCCCAAAGCCTCCCTCTGCCTCAAGCTACTGGGGGTTTGCAGAGCAGCAGCCCTTGGACAGAGCCTTCTGTTTGTACCCTGGACCAGGGTGGCAGTGAGCAAGCCCTGAGATGAGATGCTGTTCCCAAAAGGCTCCCAAAGTAAAGGCTCAGCCTTTACTTGCCGAGCTGCCTGGAGTCTCCATATTCCTCTGTGAGGGTCAGGAACACAGCCAGATTCCACCCCAGCTGAAGCCACCACCTTGAGCAAGGATTTTTATGCACCAAGTTGAACTACAAGGAAAATATCTTCATGGCGAAATCTCCTGCAAAGTGAGGATGTGCATGGCTTGCTGTGGGCAGCTTTTGAAGGACAGCCACAAGGCCATGCCTTCCACAACCCTCCTGCCTGGTGGCTTATGGATGTGCCCCCAGGAAGCCCAGGCAGCCCAGCAGCAGCCACTGGGCAGTGCTCCAGACAGGGCTGGTGATATGGGATCCCACCAGCCCAAGGAGAGCTGGGGTTAAAAGCTGCAGCCAAGTCTCAGCACTGCTAAGCCACCACTAAACCATGTCCCCAAGTGCTACATCCACATGGCTTTTAAATCCCTCCAGGAACGGTCACTCCACCACTTCCCAGGCACCACTTTTGCAGTGCTTGACAACTCTCATGGT
Source organism: Erpornis zantholeuca (assembly GCA_013400515.1). Classification (NCBI taxonomy): domain Eukaryota; kingdom Metazoa; phylum Chordata; class Aves; order Passeriformes; family Timaliidae; genus Erpornis; species Erpornis zantholeuca. The sequence goes on from VZTN01012369.1 coordinate 627,065, forward strand.
GACAAAATTTCTCCAAAAATACACAAGCAATGGACAAAACCCATCCACACCGGCCTCTCTGGAGCTGCAGGCTGATGCACGGAGCAGCTGAAAGCTGCTCTGGCATTTCAAGGTTGACCTCTAGAGGAAGTTTGTAGACACACGAGCTGCGGCTGCGGCGGTGACACAAGGGCTGCAGGACCGAATTGCCGAGGGTTTGCAGGTCAGCTATGCCCCACGTGTCTGGCAGCGATGACAAGCACAGCACGGCGTCCCAGCCAGCGGGTCCTCCCCAGTTTAGGTGTGCTGGGCAGGATCGCACGGAAAAGCATCAATTGCTGCAAATCCGCCATGTGTCCCCGAGTCCTGGAGACCTGCCTGTCATTTTTCCCCCTGCTGAGGCTGCAGCAGGGCCGCGGGAGCTGCCCTCCAACACGGGAAGTTCCCCCGGTCTCTCCCTGCTCCCCACCAAGGGCTCGGCCCTTTCAAAGCGTCACGCTCTGCTTCTCTCCCACGGCCCACCCCCAGCATCTCTCCCTCTGCTCCAAATTAATCCGTTTATCACCTAAAATTAAATCGAGCCCTGCAGTCTGCTGTGCTGTCAAGATGCGAGGGTGTGAAGCACATCACGCTCCGCTGAGCCCTAAAAGGCAACAGAAACCTCGGCTCCTGAGATACGGGTTCTGTGAGCATCACTGTGGGCGCTGCCTCACCCCCGGAACGTCCTCCCCAGAGCAGGCAGAGGGGACAAAAACAACTCCAGCCTTCTCCCCGCCAATTTCATTCCCGCCCTGCTGCCCTTCGATGCCACACCAGTCTCAGTGTGTGTCACCTCTGTCCCTGCCCCAGCACGTGAGTGCCCGCCGGCCAAAGCACCTGTGTGCGATGCTGAGCAGCACCTTCTCCCCGCGTCCTTGCACATCCCGACTTAACCCTGCCTCTCCTGGCTTTTCTGTCTCACGGAGAAGACTTTTTGCCCAATGTTTCCCCACTCAGTAGAGTTGGTGGGGAAAGGGACCACCACAAGCACCCCATTCCGTGTCGCACCGTGCCCGCACATCCCCTTGGAAAGAGGAGGAGGTGACATTTAAGAGTGTCTGCTTCACAGCGGCCCGGAGAGGATGGAAAACTCATCCATAGCAGCACGGGAGCGCCCTTCAGGGCTTTAGGTCCCATATCGGGTGCTTCTTGCCCACACCGCCAAGACAGGGGATGGCAAGAGGGGATTTCTGCCAGCTGCCAGGGTGGAGTTCTGTGGAAAAGAGATGGTTTGGGGTGCAGATCCGAGGGCACCACAGCTGAAAGGGGCTTGACCAGATGAGGCATCCTCCTCAAAAGCCATTAACCTCCCCAGTCTCTCCTCCCAGCCCCTCAGCCGGGCACCTCCCAAGGACACAAATGCACGCAGGCTGGCTGTTCTCAGACCGCATCGCCCCAGCCAGGGCCCCGCAGCACCCCCTGCCCACAAACATCCTGCTGCCCTCTCTCCTCAGCCCTCGCACCACCCAGAGCAGCTCATTGCCCTCGCCCGGGGACGGACGGAAAACCCCGCAGGGAAGGTGGAGAGGAGACAATTGCCCTTATCAGGCTGCACAGATACATACACACGCACCCCACACACAGCCTCAGGGGTGTCCCCCTTCCTCCCCCAAAGCCGGCGGTGCGGCAGAGCCGGGCACAGCCCGGGGCTCCCATCTCCCATCCCTGCAGGAGGCACAGCTCGGGGCACGGACCCATCCCTGGATCCCCAGGTCGTTCCCGGCGCTCCGGGGGAGCATCCCGGGATGCTGCCCACCCATCCAGCCCTACCTTTGCGGAACGGCATGGAGCGGGAGGAGACAGGGCTGCGCTCGGACGCCTGGGTTCGGAGGACGCGGACGCTGACGCTTTCTCTGAGGTGTATATATATGTATAAAATATGTATTTCTTCTGTATCTCTTATTTCTTTCCTTCCTCCTCCTCCTCCTTTCAGAAGGAAACGGACATATTTGGGCAAAGCAAGGCAGAAACAAGCGTCATTCCGAGGGTGGCACTGCAGAAAGGAGGAAGTTCTTGCAGTTTCAGAGCTTTTAACCCTTCTCTTCCCGGAGACAGCAGGGCTGGGAGGGAGGTGACAGGAACAGGACAAGGAGCTGAGTGCCTTAGAAATGCGTGGAAGGCACCAGAAAAGGGTTTTTGAGTTGATTTGTGGTGGTTTTTTTCTTGGTAGGACCCGTACAGAACTGAGTGTAATGGATGTGGGTGTGAAAACAGAATTTTGGCCTCCTGCATCACTTACGCAAATTTCTGAGCTCATCAGAGCACCAACCCCATCTTTGTGGTGGCACTGGGACAAGCTGGGAAAACTCAACCTCTTCAGAAACAAGGGGTCAGAAACTCAGATCTCCCTGTTCAGCCTCTCCTGCCTGCCCTTGCACAGACAAGTGGAAGTTCAAATCCTGCTCTGCTGGATCCTGAGGATGAGCAAATACCTCTCTCCTGGGAGTATCACAGGGCTGGGACGAGCTAACAGCTTTGGAGCAGCATCAGAACTGTGTGTCCTCATCTCTGGAGCTCAGGTTGCAGCAGGAGGGAAAGGTGGAGCATTTTAACTTGGGAGGGTTGTTTATTTTTACTGTGATTCCTTCATGCCCTCCCTGGAGGGAGAAAGAGACATTGGCTTGGAGGTAGTTCAAGAGAAACTCCTTGAACTGTGCATGACTGGACCCCATCCTTTCATCTGGGTGCTTGACAGCAAAACCATGAGCTCCATGCTGTGTCTCTGCTCCCTGCAAAACTGTTTTTCTCTCCTGGAGTCAACAAGACCTTCCTCAAACCATCCCTGGGGTGGTCTAAAGCTGCCCCATCCATCTCCAGCAGGCTCCAGCCCTATCTAGACCACCTTGATTCTCCAGGTGAGTGTTCTTCATCCTCCCCATGGCAAAGTCTGCCAGGTTTGGCTTAACCCCCACTGGAGAAACCTGTTTAAGCCAGTGGGTGAGGACCACTCAAAAAAACACCCCCCAGGCTGTTATGAGAGCTGTGGCTCCAACAGAAATGGCAGGGACAGGGACATCAATGTCTTACGTGGCTGTGCTGCCTCTGTCCCGCTCAGGGAGTGTTGGCTGCTGCACGTGGAGATATTCCTGAGACCCAGCACCATGTGAGGAACAAAAGTGTTCAAGATTTGATGGCAGGGGCTGCTGGGCTTCTTCCAGCAACTGGAACCAGTTACAGCAGCAGGTTTGTGCCCTGTCCCTGGGAAACACAGCAGGGCAGGCTGGGGGTCTGCCCAAGCAAACTGAGGAGGCAACCATTTTTTTGGGGAAAAGTCAACCAAAAATGGAATTTCCAAGGATGTTTAGTAGCCTTAAAGGGGCAAAGGTTGGGGAAATTTAAGGCAGGTAGAAGGGAAGGACACCCAAGGGAGGTGTCCCAAGGGAGGGACACCTCCCACTACCCCAGGTTGCTCCAAGCCCCACCCAGCCTGGCCTTGGACACTCCCAAGGATGGGACAGCCACAGCTTCTCTGGCACAATCTCTTTCAAGGCCCCCCCACCCTCACAGGAAAGAATTTTTCCTTCAACTTCATCCTTAAGGCCAGAAAAACCTCCTTACCCAGGATGGAGATTTAATTTGCCTTCCCCATCTTCCACTGAATCCATCTGTGTGCACAAGCAGGCTTTGCACCAAGGGGCACAGGGATGAAATGAGCTGCTCTGCACATCCCTGCACATTCCCAGCCAGGAAATCAGTATTGAACTCCCTTTCCAGTTAGTGAGATAATGGGTGGGAGCAATGTGAGCAGGAATGTCAGTGCTTTCAGCCTGAGAACCAGTCACGGGGATCTCCTTCACTGCAAGGCTTGTACTCTGCAAGAAAATAAGAATGCAAACAGCTCCTATGAAATATTTATAACATTTGGAATGACTTGCATGGCACAAACCCAAGGAAGACGAGGGTGCTGGGAATTACTGGCGCTGGATACACCAGGGGACTTGCTTACATGATTGATCTGGCTTGCAAAGTTCCGTTTTGTCCTTTTATAATACATCTGAGTGCTCAGGCAGGCTCTCCTTTTCCTCTCCTGGGTTACACATTGCCTGAAGTTGCTTTCTCCATCAGCATCAGGCCCCTTTTCCCACTGCTCAGCTGTTCCCTGGCTGAGCTGCTGCAGTCACACCTAAGCCAATCTTCTGTTTGCAGCCCATGCCTGGGTTTTCAAGGCCTTTGCTGATCCTCTCTGTCGGGGTGATGGCTTCTTTCCCTGCCTCTCACCCTCACTCCCCTTAGCTGGGATGAAATACAGGAGATGTGTTTATTTCTTCTTCAGAGTCAGTTGTTTGTTGGTTCTTATCTATGTTACATTCTTAGAAGCTGTGAGTTCTGCTAACAAGGTATAACAAGGCCAAAAATGGTACTTCTCTGGATTTGCAGAGCTTTTTCAAGGAACTTTGGTCCAATAATGATTTGCCAACTAAATTATATTGATTTCTAACCCAATATTCTAACCTCTAAGTTCAGCAGTGCAGATTTTCTTATCCAATTATAAGACATCATCTAAACTCATGAAGAAGAAGGAAGAAGAATGTGAAAAAGAAGTATCCAGCCACCACCCTAAAACCTCCATCTTTACAAATGTGTATTACTATATTCAAAACCTTAACTCCCAAATTTGTTACCCTGTGACACCACACCTTCTATTCAAACTACACATGAGTGATTTTAATGTTATCACTCAGTTTTGGAAGCGTATCCCAAGGCCTCAGATCAAATGTAGTGTTTTCTTGTGGAACAGTGCCTTCCAACACAGAGAATTCAAAATTCTCAGCCTCCAGGGTTCCAACACTCTCATGCTCCAGACACTGGTGCCCAGCTCCCTTTCTCACAGTGAGCTCTCCCCACGTGCTGATCACCAGCCTGAGGCTTCAGCCTTGCAGATTTAGCAGGAGAAAGTTGTAGAGAGGCTCGTGGCCTGTTCCTGCTGGGAGAACAGAGAGCACAACCAGGTCATCAGGACTTAAGATGCAGAAGGGACTGGGAACACTGAGCTTTTGGAGAGCTTTCAGCCAATCCCTCCTTGTACATGTAGCCTGATCTAGAGAGATGACCTTTATTAACCTCTGGTATTAAGGTGGCATTTTCATATCAAAGATTAGGCGCTCTATAAAGGCATGGAGACAAGATTGGATTAGAGGGATGCAGGGCAAAGACTTAGGACAAGGAAGAATGGCTTTAAACTGACAGGACAGTGTTAGATTAGAGATTAGGAAAAAATTCTTCCTTGTGAGGGTGGGGAGGGCCTGGCAAAGGGTGCTAGAGAAGCTGTGGCTGCCCCTGGATCCCTGGAAGTGTCCAAGGCCAGGTTGGACAGGGCTTGGAGGAACCTGGGATAGTGGAAGGTGTTGGAATGAGATGATCCTTAAGGTCCCTTCTAACCTAAACCATTTTGTGACCAAGTGCTCTTGGTGCCTTGCACAGCTCCAGATCCTGATCTCCTGTTTTGCACAATTTTCAGCTTTTGGGTTTGGGAGAGAAAGAACTGGACAGCGTCTCCCAGGAGTGATCTGCAGGCAGTAACTACTGCAGCTGTCAGGTACAAACCTTCCTGGCTTCTCTGCTGCTGCCAGCTCCAGCAAGTTTCTAAATTTGATTTTGCTCTTTCCATGCAGGAAACTTGGTTTCCTTTCTCCATTGACTTCTGTGGCTTTGAACTGCTACCACACACCCACCTGGCACTGAAGAGGAAATGTCACATTTGGAGGAACATCTGCATCCTTCATCTGATGCATCAAGAGTGACAGATAATCAATTCTATTTCACACAGTCCAAGCTTGCTGAGGCAAATCTTTGCAATACAGTTAACTCCCCCTTTTTTTAAAACAGGAAAAAAAAAAGGATGTATTGATTTTATGATGCCAACAGCATTAGTTTTTAACATAAAAGCTGATAGGAGCCTCATGTTTCCAGGCTTTTATGGAACCCAACACTGAAGGAAAAGCAAAAACCATCAGGCTTCGCCCATGAATAAATCAGCCTGCTGTATAGAAATAAAACAAAGCAAAACATTTTTAAATTATCAGGTAGAAATCCAAGTGAAGAAAGGGGAGGAAACACATGACTAGTATGTGATAGCTGAAGATATTTTCAAAACTTAATTTCCTTATTAGCCCTAACTTTCTGACTTCCTGAGAAGAGCTGAGTCCTTGCAGGTGAACGTGATACTTCTGGGATGGTGTCTTTGGACAAAGGGGTCATGTCACAGGGGATGATGGGCAGGGCTGTAACTGGTGCAGGGAGATGGATCTTCCTCTGAAACTTGTGCTTGAAGCAAATCCCTGAATCCCAGTTTGACTACACTCCATTGCCACAGGATTATTTCCCTGGAAAGGTCTTTAAATTTTGCTGTTCAAGTGCAACACCCCCTCCTACAAAGAGGGAAGACAAGGCACTGGGAATTGCTCCAGCTCCCATCCTCTCCCAGTGGTAACTCTGCATCACTGCAACTGCACAGACCCAGTACCTTCCCAAAGTGGAAAAACACAAAACCCCACCAGTTTTCACCTCCCATCCTCCCAAGAGGAGCTTGGTGTGTTTTGCCAGAGTATCATTTGAGTTTTAGTTCACAGTTGCTATACAAGTTTTACAAGTTCAAAGCAGAGAAGTCCAAAAGTGCTACCCAGCCTTGTGCCTGCGGCAGAAGGTGGAGAAACCCAAGATGAGTTGAAGACCTTTGTCTTGGCAGGACCATGTGGATTCCTGAGCTGTTGACTTGCTGCAAGCTCTCAAATGGAGGCCAGAGATCTACACCTTAGAGACTGGGAGAGGAAAAACAACTCAAGGGCTGTGAAGTGGTGAGATACTTAAAGGCTGCTTTGAAAAGAAACCCCACGTTCTCCCTGGAGGAGGAATAAGAAGCAGGAGAGAAGAAAGGAAATGGTTAGGCATCTCCCTAGAAAAGATCTTGTTTTCCATAGAGCTGAGGGTGTCTTGGGCTTTAGGCATGTGTTGCAACTGCAGGGGCTGCCAAAGCAGGGCAGGGGGATGTCCTGCATGGGAGACAGGGCCTGGTGAGTGCAGGACATGGGTGCCTGGTCCCCTGGTGCCCACAGCTACAGGGCTGAAAGCTTGGGAAGGGGGAACATTGTTTGGACACCAGACACATGTTTGGACACAGGACTTGAGGTTGTGTTTTAACATTTCTATATTAGCAACCCCATCCCCACTCATCAAGGGTCACCAAAGAGGATTTCCCCATTTCCTGATGCTAAAAAGAAAAGAGGAAAAGCCATAAAGCCACAACCATGAGCTCAGCAGGGATCAGAAACCTGATGAGAGGAAACCCCTGCAGGAGCACACACACTATGCCTTCTTCAGCTTACAGAATGTTTCCTTTGGCTTTCATGCCTGTTCTTTCATTGCACCTTTTCCTCTTCAATATAAATTTCTCCTCCTATTCAAATAGAATTTTTCTTACTGACATGGAAAGCTGTGTTTGTACCTGTGTACAAAAAGTCACCAGCAAGACCCAGCTCCACCTGACACAAACAGGCAGCAAGATCCCTAAAGGAGCACAGCTGACAACAGGATCACTTTTGTATTTACTGTCAGCTACTGCACAGTTCTGGTCAAATTATCAAACACAGGCACACAGACAGGGAGTGTCATTTTCTCTCTTCAGGAACAGAAGTGAAAGACTTTAGGTTTGCCCACCTTTTTGTCCAGCAGTTAAAAGTCCTGCAGACTTTATGGCATTTTTTTTTCTCCTTGCCACTAACTTGCTGAGTTGCATCTCGAGTGACACAAAACATTTTTTTGCAGTAAACAGGAAGTAAAATCACACTGGACATTCAAGGCAAGCAGCACTTCTAACCCAGTGACCTGCAGAAAGAGAAAGGCAATCTTACCAACCCAAGCACTCATTTAGAAGTGTCAGAGTTACAAAATCCTTCAGTGAGGAGGAAAAAGGAGCAGCTACTCCTTTATTGCTTCCAACAACAAGATATGAGTATCTATGATTACATCCAGGGCTGCCCAGAAGTTAAGGTCTGTCACCTCTGGCTGATGTTATGAGAAACTCATATAATCACCAGTTTTTGCATCCTTAAAAAATCCTGTCATGCTCTGTGAAGCAGAAAATGTCACTAAAGTCTTTTCAGGAAAATGTTAATTTTTGAGGAATTTGTTCTAGTGGAAAGTGTCTCTGCCCACGGCAGGGGTTTGAAACTAGATGGTCTTTGAGGTCCCTTCCAACCCAAACCATTCTATGATTTTATGATTCAGAACAAGGCAAAGCAGGTGAATTTATCCACTAAACTTCATCACAGGTAAAAAAAAAACCCGTGTTCACATATTAAACACAAAGTCAAGGGACATGTGTTCTGCCAGGAGCTGCCTGACCACCCCCAGTTGGACTCCAGAAGTCCCTTCTACAGCCACAACCAGAAGCCAGTGGTGGTATGTGAAGATAAATCAGACTGATGGATGATAAAAGCACTGGAACTGCTCTTTAACTGCTCTGCAGCTTGAATAAAATCACAGCATCACAGGGCAAGAGAGAAGTTGTTTATTGGAAGTCCTGTCTGTAGGACACACCAAAAAAATTACCAAGCCCAGATGCTACTTTCAAACCCATCTATGAAGAACCTACATCTCCACAGAGGAGCACAGCAGAAATCCAAATCTCCTAGCTGTGTCCTTTCATTGCTCAGCGACAGCAAATTAACAGAGCACACACTGCTAATCACAATCAATCTCTGTTTGTCTTTAAGGACAACTGCCTGATCACCTGAAGGCAGGAATTCTCCTAAGGACTCAATCATTACAGTAGTGAACTTACTGCTACAGAAAGTGCTTGTAAGCAACACTAAGTCCTCCATGACCACAAGTAGTTCCTGCTTTTTCTGGAAAAGGAATAGGGTTAATCTTGCACCCAGCTAGGAACACGTTACCAGTGCCAGATGCATCCGTACGTGGGCCTCAGCTCTGGGGATGTTCTTGCTTTCTTCCAATTTTTCAAGAATTTTAAATAATTTTTGCCATTCTGGGAGCAGCAAATCCTGGACACCATTTTTATGAAGGACAAAAAAATCCTAAGTAGCAGACAGCTTGGATTCACCAAGGGGAAATCATGTTTGACCAGCTTGGTAACCTTGAAATGAAATGACTGGCCTGGCAGAGGAGAGCTGTGGGTATTATCTACCTGGACTTGTATAAGGCTTCCAAGCATTGTGTCCTATAAGATCCTCTTCACAAAGAAGATCTTGAAGCTACAGGAGCAGACACCAAAAACTGTCTAAATGCCTGGTCCCAGTTGTCAGCGGCTCAGGGTCTGGCTAGAGGCCAGGAGCTGTTGGTGAACTCCAGGCATCAATGCTGGGTCCAGTCCCCTTTAAAACCATTATTAAAGCAAATTTACGGATAACATAAACTGGCAGGAGTGGCAGCTACCTCAGAGGGTCATGCTGCCACCCAGAGGGACCTGGGCAGGCTGGGAAGAGGCTGGCAGGAACATCATGGAGCTCAACGAGAAGCGCCAGGCCCTGTACCTAGGGAGGAGCAATCCCAGGCACGAACATGGGACTTAATGTAACATAGGGTGAATTTTAGTCTTGCTCAGGGCTTCTTGCACCAAGTGCTGTAAGGACTGAAAGTTCTCACTCCCTCATTAGATTTCTGCTTGTGGAGCAAGAAGGATCTCAGAGTTTAAGATCCTCTTTGAAACCTTCCGTATTTGTCTTTAAATCTTTAAGAAAACCATATGAGGTTACAACACAAATTTTCTCTTGCACAGAATGGTAAAATACCCTGACACACCCAAATCTCCCACAGGAGAGACAGACAAGCCCCTCCAAAGGCAACCACTTACATGGATGCAGCACATGGATTACATCTCCCTCTGAACTTGCTTCACAATCCAAAGCTCAAGGCTAAGAGAATTTACCACTTTCTGTTGCCAAAATAAAAACCAGTTCCATGAGGAATTTGGGTTTTGGTTGCACAGTTGCAAGTATAGGGGAATAAGGTGTAATCCCAACTCTCCAAATCACCTTCTGCATGTCCTTGGGCAAGATATTTCTTGTACCCAGCTTCCTCCCTCCATGGCTACTCAGAGAGTTCTTTGGGGCAACAACTCTCACCTTTCACGTAACAAGGTTTGGCAAACCAAACCTAAATTTTGACAACAGTCATGTTAAAAATGTTCCCTGCAAGCTCCATCTCACTTCAGACGTTAGTCTGATGGAGCAGCCAAAGTGATAAACTGACAGGTGAAATTCAACTTAGTTAAGGGCAGCACAGTGCAGGCAAGAAAATAAATCATAATCTATGTGCTTAATGATGGGCTCTGAAATAGCTGCTCCTGCTCAGCAACAACACCTTGGGGCTGGTTGTAACAATTAAGAAAGTAATCAAATCACTAAATCCCCACTGTTAAAATAGTAGCCAGTGTTCCAAATTAGGAAGAGAACAAGGCAGCAAACAGTGATGCCAATGTGCAAATCCCTGCTCTTAAGACCTCAGGGCTGTTAATGCACTGGGCACCTCATTCAGCTCCGGGCTGACACGTCCCACACGTCCCTCTCAGCTTCCTGGTTGCTTCAGGACACTCAAATCTCTCTAAGTAGGCATCTAATCTGAATTCCCAGAAGCAATGAACAGTTCATACTTAGCATAGGAGGAGATGCAGTTATTCAAGACATTAGAGAATCACAGTTTACACAGGTGCTTAAGCCGAGGAATTAAAGCTTAAATTTAGGAAATCATACCTAAAAAATACCCAGTGCTTCACCTGAAGCACTATAACCAATCCTGCACTGCCAGTAAGGCAAATGTTCTTAACAGCCCATCATCCTCCTCACTTTCTGTCAAATCAGAACCTTTTAGGGCACCACACAAAACAAAAATATTATTGCTTCAGACCACATACACATGACAGAATGAGGTGGTTGCACAATTTCCAGAGTGTAAAGACAGATCACCAAATAAATTTGGTAGCTGAAAAGAGCTCCAAACTAAGTGCTGCTGAGCCTTTGGAAAGGGCATTGATGAATCAGAGAAGAAAAAGGGATGTGTAAGCAGGAAGCAATGGAGGTGTTAGATAAAAAAGTCATTTGAAAAACTACTAGAAATAGAAGTCAGTGGCAAGATTCCAGAGGAGGCCAATTCTCCAGAAGAGAAGTAAATTCATAACCAATTTTTTCAAGGCATGTAAGATATAAACATGCCTGAGGAAGTCTGAGCCAACACACTCAGAGTGTTGAAGAACAGGGAGAAGGTACATTTGCAAAAAAACTCTTCCTGCTACAGAGACAAATCAGGTCTGACCACAAAGCTCAGTGAGTGTCTGAACCTTTGCAGGTTTCCACATCTGTGCAGGTGTTTGTTTGCATCAGCTGTGGGCACCTGCTTGGAGTCACCTGGCTCCACTGTCACATGTTTGTACAGCACCACCACACCGATGGAACTCAGGGAATGTGGTCTGCTCCACTTCAGGTTTGCTTGCCTTAGTGTCCCCATGGTACAGAAAAACACCTCATTTATAGCATCAATCTCCTACACAAAATACTAAATGAACAAACCCTCTCCCCTACCTTTTCAAGGATAAACTTTATCCCTGTCTTCAACCACAACAAGGATTCTCGGAATGGAATAGTCCAAAAGTTGCCAATAAAAACATTCTCAGCAAATGGAAAACCTCCAAATTATCAGACTGGAAGCTCCAAAACTGGTGCTCAGAAGCAGAGCAGCTGGTTAAAGGCACCGAAAACAGTCTGTGTACCTCAGGAAATGTTTATGGCCTAGTCACTCAAGAGGTATTTGCTAAAGAGCCATAAATAAATCACGTTGCTTAAAGCCAACTCATACTGCAAGGTAATTTCAGACCACACTAAATCTGTTACCAGTTGTTAAACTTTCTACACTCAGATTATTTGAGTACTACAAGCGAGCCTATACTAATTCATACCAGGCTCATGTAATTGTTTTACTACACAGCAGCAAAGGCCTTAGAGTGTTGCTCAAAGAGAAAATGAAGAGCAGAGGCAGGAAGAGAATCTAGATTCTGGTTTTGCCCCAAGTCCTGTGGTTTTGGTGTCAGACCTGTTCCTCACCTTTGCTGCAGTGAGAGTGCATTAGAGAAAGTGCCTACTCGTGGTGCAGAAGTGCCCAACTCTGAGGGAAGGCCTCACACAACACAACAGCAGAGTAAGGAAGCCAACACACAGCAGATAAAATACCATTTCTTAAAAAAACCTCAGTTTTACAAGCGTTTGTACAGAGGTTGGTGGAACACAAGTGGATAAAATAAGCAAAACACAAGATCCAAGGGTTTGCCATAGAAATCTGCAGCCAAAACTCAACAAAAGGGCAATAACAGGAGATATTCACAGCGTTGAACTAAAGGCCTATCCCCCCTCCCCACAGTCCCTGTGTGTAACAGGAAGAAGACATCCAGCATCAGCTTTCAGACAGCTAAAATGCCCTCAGGGCTCACAGCCATTGCAGTATCTGCACAATTCTGGGTGCAATGGGGCACACAGACAACTGCCACCACTGCAGAGTCACCTCTTGCCAGCTCTTTGTCACATACTGCTCCCAAATGAAAAGCAAACATAAAACCAGGAGCAGAGAGCTGTGTACTATTTTACATCAAGTTAAAAAGAAGAGTAGTAGTGTTTAGTAGTTTAGTATGTCAACTCTTCAGATTTTCATACAAGAACTTCCCTCCAAGGCCTCCTATTTTGAAAACTTCCACAGGCACTCCTTCCCAAAAGGAAAAAAAAGCATAATCCTGATGGTATTTGACCTCGAATACAGAAATATACACAGAAAGAGCAAATGCCAGGTTTGAAATGATTAACAAAGTTAGTTGCCCATGTGTGAATTAGAGGAAGTGAGATTCTGACAGTTGGCCAGGAACTGGAGGAAACTCCAGGAAGGAGTTTCCCTTCTCTCTGCCTAATGACCTGTCACCAGTTATCCCTGGATATTCCCAGCAGACTGCCTGACAGCACAGAGCTCCTGCTAAGAGTCCATTAAACTCCTTCCTCTTTCCATTTCCCTGGATTAGACATGGATTTTCTTTTGATCTGAAGACAGACTCAATCCTTGTTATTTTAGTCTCCATTCTGGCAGAGAAAGCTTTGTCCTGGAGTCAGGAGAACAAACCAGCTGCAACTGTCCAATGACCCAAATCACTGGTGTGCAGAGATGAAGACTCAGGAGAGCAAGGCTCTAACTCTAAGAGAGACCATCAGGGAAGAGAAGATCATAGCACACAGTCCTTGTCCAAAGTTTCACACTTATCGTGGATCCAGCACAGGGACTCCGTGATGAAGCACCAGAACAAAGAAAGCAGGAATACAGACAAAGCACCTCCTCAGCAGTGGGTTTTCAACAGAGCAAAGTCATCTGAAAGCTCAAAAAAAACAGGCTCCCCAGACTAGTAAGCAGAAATGTGCAATGCAAAACCACACAGACTTGAATCTTACTTTCAAAGGGCTTTATATTACAAAAAATCATAAGTCACAACGAATGTGTAAAATCCATTCAATGAGGCTTGTTTCCAGTTTGCTAGGAAAGCTACTTTTCTCTTCCTTATTCCCAGCCTACTGCTGAAAACGTGATTGCCAAAACAATGACACCTCGAGCTAGATTTTTAAAATCAAACTTGTTCCGCCAGATCCAACACTCTGAACTTGTCCAGGTTGTAGAAACAAGCCTTCACCACTCTGCCTCCAAAATATCTTCCATTTAGATCCACAACAGCTGGAATTGAAATGAAGAACAGATCAGCAAGCAGCAATTCAATAAAATAAACATCACTTTAACTAAACAGCCTGACCAGTGAGACTGTTTAATTTCTCTACAGAAGTTAACTCTGAGGTTCACAGGACACAATTTAGGATCCTACCTTTAATGGCAGATTCAACCCGTTCAAACTCTAAAAATATTCTTACAGCTTCATCATCAGGGGCACCAGGGATCTGAAACAAAACAAAAACCCCAAGCCACAAGTAATTAGAACAGTAGTGAAAACATCATTTTCCATTGCTGTTCTTCATAAAGGCAGTGAAAAGAACAAAATAAAAAGGTTCCAAAAGCACAATGCTCAGAGATTTTTGCCCAGTTTCTATTATTAGAAATTTGTATCTTACAGAAAATCCCAACACGGTAAAGGACCCTGAGAGATCTTCTATCTATGTGGCTTTAAGCAGTAACACACCAATCACGAAGGACAAGTGTCCAGTTTACTTTCAGGGGAGCCATAAAGACAGATTATCTTACCTCAAAGATGACACATTTCCCAACCTTGCCATATTTCTCACATTCCTCCTTAGTTTCAACTTCAAGGTCTTCATCCACCTCCCCAGCACCGACCATGTTCTGGAAGTCAAAGAATAAACCCAACTCACTGCATGGAGTCTGTGCAGGTGATTGTGTAGACAAATCACAGATGCTCTGTGAACTGTGATCACAAATACTTTAAAAGCTCAAGAGCTACAGGAGGAGACAGTTCCCTGTCCCTAGGACAAGGGAAGTGTACAATTTAAAGCAGTGCTGATTTAAAGTCACAGCTTGTACTCCAGGAAGTCACATCATTTCTCCAGAACACAAAGCACCACGTGGGTGCAGGCCAGAACCATTGGAAATGTTTAAACAGAGGTTTAAACATTTCAACACCAAGACACATTCCCTTACTCCCGACTCACCCTCAGTAAGACCACTTTAGTTGGGCATTTCAGGATCTCAGTCAGGGGGTTGGAATCTGCCTTCTTGCCTGTTTCTGTTGGAAGACAGAACAGTGAATGATGGAATAGTTTAAGATTAAAGCTCAGTTAGGGACTTTTATCAGAATCTTATTGATCAAACAATGGAATAAAAGCCACAAAATGTAATTTCATGTTGGTGAGGAACAGTTATTCACAATGTGTAGCTACTTGGAATGACAGTAAGCAGAAAAATCAATTCCAATGATGTGAATTAAGCAGGAACACTGACAATGTACTTCTTTGAGGGAAGTAATTAATAAATTCAGAATTGGATCATAAGACTAGAAGACTAAGTCTTCTGACTTCTACCACTTGTGCTTAGAAGCCTGGATGTAGTCTCTAGATCAGATGAGAGCAGAGAAACGAGAGCAATGTCTACAGGACATGACAGGGAGAAAGCCATCAGGGCAGAGCATATCAGCCCTGGAAGTGAAGACACGTCCTGACACTAAAGGAGGACAACTGATGGAGGAAGGGGAGGGTGAGCTAAAAAAAATGCATACATGCTCACTTTACGAAAGGATAAAAGAAGATAAATTTCCACAAGAAAAAGAAACAAGTTATTCTTCCAACTGTAGTATTTTCAACAAGGACAGATGGTGAACAGAAACCCAGGAGTTTCATTTCTCACAGACTTGATGGAAGACACAATTACCTTTCTCTGTAGATTCACCAACAATGATCTTGCCACCTCTCTTGCTCGTTTTCTCTACTGACAGTGCTGTGCTGAGCCCCTGTTCATGTTTACCCAGCCCCTGGCCCTCTCTGAAACCATACTTCTGCATGATTTTGTGAGCTACTGTCCCCCTGCAAAGAGAAAAAAAACATCAGCTAGTAAAGTTTGTTCCACAAAACATTAACACTGCATTTCTCCTGAGTGCTCAAATAGTCTACCTCCTAAAATTTCCTTACACTGGGGCAGAAAGCACAAGACCTGCTACAAGTCACATGATTCTTTCCTAAGCCAAAGGCCAGAAAGTCTGGCTGTGTAAGGCTGAAAGGCTGAAACACTAAGTCACAGAATAACCAACTGTGTGGTCAAAGTAAGGCAGGTTAGGTCAGATTTTTAGCTTTTTCTTCAGTGAAGTGAAGGTTCCATGGTACTGCTAACTAGAGGTGGTAAAAATGCACAAACCAGTCCAACAGTACCAAGTTTGGTTATCCTTTTTCTGGACAATTAAAAAACCCTCATAAAACCCAGAAATGAGGTCACTGAGCTTTTTTTAGCTATAGACTAATCTTCATTTTGTTTCTACAGTAGTAACACAAGCATCACATACAAGTCAGGAAAGTAAATGGGCAGATTTGCAGCCACAGCTGCATTCATCCAAATACACTCTGAATTTTTGAACAAAACAGAGCTGAAATTATTTGAAATATTCGTTTGCTGATATGCAGCAAATTTAAGACAAAGCTGGAAAAGAAACCTAGAGGAGCTAACATGCTACCTGTGTTTTCAAGTATACTCCATTGTTTGGCTTGTCCAGGCCATAAACACTTCCCACTGGAGTCTGCCTGAAAAGCACAGCCTTGAATGCAAGCACCTCAGATGTGTTTCCCTCAATCCAGTCAATCCACATTTTTTCCTGTATCCTGCCAGTTTGGACTCTCTGAACTCAAGACTAACCAAGTACATGCAGTGGGTTGTGCTCTTCTCTCCTGACAAACTGTTTCAGCTTTTGGTTTCCACCTTCCAATGCCTTTTCCCACAAAATGTGCAGAAGTCACTAATTTACCCCATGTTGGCGAGGAAGGAGTTGCTGGGTCCTGTGGGGGAACGAGGTCTCTCTGGCTCATCATACACTGGAGGAGGAATTGCTGCTTTGGAAGAAGGTGCCCGAGGTCTCGACTCCTCCTCATATGGGAATGATGCTACAGCTGCAGAACACAGAGACCCTTGGTCTTTTTTCAAGAAAATTTTAACAAACTATGAAAAAAAGTCCTCCATAAATCCAAATCACAAGAATGTTTCCTTTGCACCTGCTGTTTTAACATCCCCTCACCTCTCTCTCTCAGAAACAAGACCTGAATTATTCTGGATTTTCCTCATTGCCTATAGATTCCCACAGCTCTAGAAAGCATTTCTCAACCTCTTATTAAATGGATAAAATAAACATTAAGAGGCCACTTGCACTACAATGAGTTTATCCAGAGGACAAACTCCCATTCATCAGGAACAGAATTATGACAAATATAGATTAATGCACACAACTCAAGGCACAAGGACTGTAATAAAAATACACTGCATATTTGCAGAGAAAAGAAACCAGTCTATGGAAAAAAATGAATGCAACTCATCTCACTGGAAATTTCTAAACTGCAGGTCTTCCTAGGGATGGAGAAGAAAATCTGGATATCTCAATTATACTGGTTAGATTATTAAATTACCTTCCACTGACAAATCAAATGGCAAAATGTAAAAAAAAGCTCACAGAACACTAGAGAAAATAGGTAGAAATACTTTTGAATGACTTGTGGACTTTTATCAGACTGACCTAATTTTAGACTATTTTCTTGCAGCTAGCTCTTGTGTCTTATCAAATAAAAGGTCAGACATGAAGTTTGGGAATGTCTATGAGGAAAAATAATTCCTATTTAAACAGCAGATGGACTGGACTATGGGATTTCTGCTATACCAGTATTTTCTTGTTTTCTTCCAGTCTGGATTTGAGCATCAGGTAAAAGGCCAAGTAAGGGTTTCACTGTAAAATCATGTCACACTTTAAAAGCTCTCCCCTAAAGGATATTTCTTCTATTTCCAGCCTATATTTACTTTTCCTTGACACCAATCAATTGCTCTTAATTACTCAAAACAATGTCTTTCTGTTTTTAATGTTTACATGTCAAATGCTTTCACTGCTACATCATTCAGTTAAGCTTTGGAGTATTTTTCACATTTTAATCTTCTCATAAATACACTGAGGACTCCTAAAGCGAAATTTGTGTGCATAAGATTATTTCTTCTTATTATTTTTTAAAGTAGACAACATACTGGTAGTTATTTTAAATTTTAAAATTTACAACAGTTAGACATGGAAAAAAAAAAAGGGAATGGTTTTGTTCCTATAGCAGCATGATGCCATCTCGTGGACAACTGAGATCCTCACACCACCTTCATGGAAGGAAACACCAGTGCACACAAATCTCTTCAGCTAAACTGTATCCCTGTAAAACTTATAAAATTCTGTCAGTGCACAACTCCTTCAGAAAAGATATTCACTAAGTACCTCCTAAAGGAAAGAGCAATGGAAAAATTCCCCCTCCACACTGTGGAGGTTTCTAGTCTACCCAGAGAAACCTGCCTGTGACATTTCCCTTTTCACAATAGAAGTGAGTAGCTGCACATGGTTGTAAGAGCCGAGTCTGCCAAAGCACTTGTCCAGCAATACAGAAAGAATCCTCCAGAACAGAGATGTGAAGCAGGGCAGCATGACAGGTTCCCCAGAGATTCCCCCCCTGAACAAAGGACTTGTTCGTGTCCTGCTGCTACAAAGAATCCAATGGGAAAAGCAGAAGGACTTGACTGAACAGAAAGTTGAGTGAGAAATTAACACTGCTGGGTTTAGAGAAGAGGATTTTTGAGCACTCACGTTCTTTGTCCTTCTCAACAAGGGAAGTGGGTGGTGCAATGGCTGCTCCTCCCATACCTATGAGCAAAATGGAACACAACACATTTGGAGGATATCACAACAGACCTGAATTACTTATGGTAACTTTGTTGCTGAAAAAGAGAAAAGCTTAATTTTGCTTGTGCAATGACATTTTTCTAATCCACATCACCTGACAAGCTCTAAGTAACTGAAGGCACTTAAGTACACAAACGCAGGAATGAAAAGCTGCCATAGTGAAAACTCAGTGATTCTCACAGCCTGATTTTCTGTCATGCCTCACCCCTTCCCTGGAACCCACACCATGCAAGAACTTAAAACAAGTATCTACAAACTAAGGCAAATAGAGGCATTTTCACGAAAAACTTGGCTGCCATCTACCTCCATGGAAAAATAACAGTCTTCTGCATTATATTATGTTGTAATAAAATGCCAGATTCATTCTATAAAGGCTCAGAATTAACAATGTACTCGTGAGAACAGAAAAATAATCCATGAAACAGGACTGCAAATCCCTCTCCCTCTTTTTCTCCTCTTTCCACATCAAAACCATAAGCAGTTCCCTTACTTCTTTTCCGTCTCTCCCTTTCATAATCTTCATCTTCATCAGAATCTGGATCTGGTCTTCTTGAAAACCCACTGGCTTCATGTCTGTCTTTACGCCTTCTAGGAGACACAGCAAGTTAGGATGAGAAACTGTGGAATTTAACTCTTTATTTGTGATCCCACCTTTGCAGGGTGAATTATTCTGCTCCATCCAACTGACATTTAACATATGTTTCCCCTCAAAGTGCAAGTAAACACCATCACCATTTGTTTCTCTGCTTTTATCCTCATGGGGCATTTTTGGTAAAACAGAAGATGGATCTAAACCAAGATCATTTCCCACTTGCAAATTAGCCAAGAATGTATAGAAAGAAGGAAGCACCTGAATACATCTTGTCCAAAGAAGTAGAGTGACTGCAGTGGAACAGGTGTTGGATGGAGCAGAGGGCAAGCTAACAGACATTAATTAATCACCCTGCTTTGGACAGAATCCCTTTTACATTTCCCATCACAGGCTATACAGAGTAACACCATTTACTCAATTAAAAAAATATCCTCATGCTTAAACATCAGATTGTTGAGAAGCTTGCTCGGCAATTAAAATAAGATTCAGGCATAACTTTTATCATTAAGTAAGGAATGCTTCAAAATTTGTTTGCACTTCAGCTGTTATCTATCAGGAAATTACTCATTTTAATACTTTACAACAAAAAAGAAAAGCACTTTTCCTCAAAAGTTAAGAGCACAGCTTGGTGCATAAATCAAATGTCATTCCTAGCACAGCCACCGAAACTGTGCTACAGGATGCTAAAAGCTGCTCTACTGTGGAACCACACAGAATTTCTTAATCTCTACACTGTGAATTCAGAACAAATGTACAGCCTGATATCCCAAAGCACACATCTGATGCAGGTTTGGCTGAGATTGTTGCCCCAGTTTGAAATCAGAATTTATTATGCATCTTCCACTTCTTTTCTCTAATGTTTATACATATAAAGACTCTTGGCTCACACACAAGTACAAATATGACTAAAAACCAGTCAACGCTGAAGCTGTGGGAATGACATCCCAGATTCCTGAGGTCTTGAATGCCAGTAAGACAGAGCCTCAGGCATTCCTTCTCCATCAAAACAATGAAGATATATCCAAGAGAAGACAGAGAAGTCCCAATGACAAGAAGTATTAATTTCCACTATCTAAACAGGGGAGCAGAACTGTAATTCCAGACTTCAGATGATTCATACTGTGATGAAGACAGCTCATTCACTTCACTTAAAATGAGCAAATGTAATTTTCTGCCTGGCTGGCAGACATTTTACCACTTATAACAATCAGATACTGAATCTGCATTCATGAGAGATATTTCTTATTTCGGGGAAAGGGCATTAAAAATGTAGTATTTTCTTTTGTCCAGAGGCAATAGGTTAATAAAAACATAATTAATTTACTTAATAATTACTGACTGCAGAGTTTTAAAAAATTAAATGCAACTATGCCTTTCAAAAGCTGTGCTTGCTACATTTAAACTGAATGCACTCATGGATCAGTTTGTAGCTTTTAGAAACAGAAAGGATGATTCACCACTGAGTGCTGAAAAGGTGTTTCTGTAGTCAGGTGGCACTAACATCAAATACTCTGAAACATCTGCAAGGTCCAAGTCTGATAACGATGCATGAAGTACCCAAATATTGCTGCTATTACTGAGACAAAGTAAATTTAGAATTTTGACAAGGGTCTTTCAGCCAAAGAGGCTGCAAAGCTGATAATTCTTACTGTTTTTGCAC
The DNA here is from genome assembly GCA_013400515.1 of Erpornis zantholeuca. Lineage (NCBI taxonomy): Eukaryota > Metazoa > Chordata > Aves > Passeriformes > Timaliidae > Erpornis > Erpornis zantholeuca. The sequence continues at coordinate 647,732 of VZTN01012369.1, forward strand.
TGTTAGGTGATTTTTACCAAGGGCATTAAAACATATTAATTAAAACACTGCACTTGTTCCTACATGCACACAGTATTCACAAAACCTCTAAGAATTTCCCTGAAAGTAGAGAGATAAAAATTAAACAAATTGACATGTCTTTAGATAAGAGTCAATATGCCAAGAGTTTAAACAAAAGCCTTACTTTTCTCTCTCTTCAATCTCTTTTTGCCTCTCCAGCTCTCGCTGCCGCTGCCGTTCCTCTCTCTGACGTTTCACCACTTTTTCGTAGTCATTTGGGAACATGGGATCATACTCATCTGCCAGAGGAATCAACACATCTCCTGCAGAAAAACCACTGGGGACAGGATCCTGGGAAAAAAAAATAAAGGAAAGAGGAGTTTTTTCAGCTGAGATCAGAAAACAACACTCAGTTAGAAAGCAAAAATTTAACCCTTCTGATTTCTGACTTCTGTAATGTCAGGTAATATCCTAATCCCACTGGTACTAGAAGAAATCTCAGCTTTACTTAAAACTAGCATTTCATCCAGTCTCTCATTATCTCAAATTTCCCCATGAAGAAAGAACCATCCCCTCCCCTTGCAAAAAGCAAAGCAACAGCAAATCAGCGAGGATATGAATTTTTCAAACCCCATTAATGCATTATTAGAAGCTTTATGGCATCTTGCTGCTGCAACCATCTGCCAGGGTCCTCCCACACAATCTCATCAGGCTTTTTATCAGCTGCTATTAATATAATACCAACAGAAGCACACAGACTGTTCTTCTCTAATCTGAAAGAGCCATTTCAGAACTTTTTCTTTGAAAAAGCTGCAGAGAGAAAGTTTCTCTTCATTCCTTACCAAGAAAAATTAATTTAAAATGTTAGGTGGCTTTTCTTTTATTTTTCAGTTGATTGTTACACAGGTCCAGTACCAACACTGGTGCAATCACAATTATAGTCATTATTTAGCTGCCCAAATTGCTGTCTTGCCAAGCAGTTTGAAGCTGTCCAGGATTCTAAGAACATTGTTTTATAACTGCACATTAACAGTGGTAATGCCATGCTGTACCACATGGAAATCTGTATAAAGCTGAAACGTTAATTAAAGAACTCTCAGCAGAGGAAAACATTCTCAGAAAACAATCACTTTTTTGACCACTAGGAAACATTTAATTTCCAAAGCATTTGTTAACAGCTGGACTTTTAGCTGCTCTGGTCTTACCTTTAGCCCAGCTGCTACATGAGGGGGTGTATCCACGATCTGTCTCTCATCAGAGGAGCTGCCTCGTTTCAGGTCAATCACTGGAGCAAGGACTGTGGTTTGTTTTGTTCTCTGACTCTGCAAAAATCACCAAAACACATAATGTCTAAAAAAGATAAAACAGTTTTCTAAAAATGAGCTTGCTTGATACACTTTGCAGTGGTAGGTGAATGGTCCTAGCTTTTCACTGGGACCAGAAACACACATTAAAAATTCATACCACCTCTTCAGGTGAGTTTGAACTGAGTCAGTTTTTAAGAAGCTCAGATTTATTCCAAAGATCTACTGCTTTTCCCATTTAAAATCAGATAAAATATTTTAATCTATTCTGAACTCTTGAGTTTTCTAATCCTATCCTATTCTTCTCTTAGGCTGCACAGCAGTTAGATGGACAAAGAATATAACTAATATAGCAGTCAGTAAGTTTCATCCATGCAGTTTGTTCCAATGATCAACTAAATCCTGCCCCCAATTTCAGCAGCATAAACCAGGAGTAATTCCACTGAAAAAAAATGCTGTGCCTACTTAAGTATTTGGCATCAGTGCTACTGATTCTTCTTTTAATTAAGTAATCTCACTACAGAAACTACACATCCCACAGAGCACTCCTGTCCTGCCTGAACCAAAATATCAACACTGTTCAAAGAAACAGGGTGAAATAAAAGCAGCAATAAAAAGAGAAAATGGCTCTGTCACAGTTTAAAAATAATTAGCTTGCACTCCTCCCTTTCATTTACTTTGGAAATACTTGCTGTAAAAATTTCTAATACATAACAATTTGCAGGTTAGCACGAGGAGCCTTTTAAATAACAACCACAGAAGTATTGCAAGAGTGTAAATAATCAATCACAGTGTGACCCCTACTTAAATAAAAAAAATTTATAAAAGCTGAATCTCATTATTTTAAAACTAAATTTGAAGATCAGCTTTTGGCTCCGCTGGTGAAAAGCTCTGAGGTTTGCAGCACACACATCAGTTCTCATTCAGATTTAATTCTGCAAGACTCTCTCTAACAGACTTCAAGAAAAATGCATCTTCCCTTTCCCCCCCTTAGCTTTGCCAGGTTCCTTGCTACAAATTCACAGACAAATCCCAGTAAAATTACCCCAAATTGTTATTCTAAGGTCACAAACACAATGCAGTGAACACATAAAAAGTCACAAAACCACAAAGGGACTGTACCTTTGCTTGTGTGAGAGCTGCTTTCTTCACCTGCAACTGAGACTGCAGCAGTTTGAAATTCTTGGACCAGCCTTCGGTTTTGGAATCGCTGGTCTCAACCCCCAAGTCATCGTAAAGTGACATTTTCTCTTCAATTTAAAACTGAAAGACAAAAGGAAAAAAACTCCAGCTGACTTTTGACACAACAAACCTACTCCTAGGTTATTTGCTAATGGTTTGCATATATGGGTACACTCTATTTTATTTTACCTTTCCTAAAGCCAAAGAAAAGTGACCTTTTTCTGCCTAGTAGTAAATACACATAACTGGAGCAAAGCTATATAAAAGTAACAGTTTGGAAGATAATAAAAACTGTTTAAGAATTAATTTCTTCCTGCAGTGGAATATGAACAATTAGGGTTCAACAGAATGGAGTTTACTGAAAAAAAAAGTAGGATATTTTGGAGATTATTAAACATCTGGCCTCGGGATGAAACACAGGAGGGGTTATAAAGGCACAGATTCACAGGATGAGGACAGGGCATTGTAGGAATTCCCACCTGCCACAGAGCAGTGGGATTTTGGCAGCAGGATTGATGCTATCCTGGGGGACACAGGATGCACTGGAGGATCACAGAATCAATCAAGCTGGAAAAGACCTCTGAGACCATCGAGTCCAACCGATGACTGAAGACAACCTTGTCACTCAGACCAGAGCACTCAGTGCCACATCCGATCTTTCCTTGGACACCTCCAGGGATAGGGACTCCACCACCTCCCTGGGCAGCCTGTTCCAATGCTTAACCATCTTTTCTTCAAGAAATTCTTCCTAATCCGCAGCCTGAACCTCCCCTGGCGCAGTTGATACCATTTCCTATTGTCCTGTCGCTTGTTATCCGCGAGTAGAGCCCGACCCCCACCCGTCTGCCCCTTCCTGTCAAGCAGTTGTGGAGAACGAGAATGTCTCCCCCTGAGCCTCCTTTTCTCCAGACTGAGCCCCCCCAGCCACTCTTCTTCCGACTTGTGCTCCAGACCCTTCCCCAGTTCCGCTGCCCTTCCCTGGACAATATATATGGATGTATGGATGAATGTAGGAAGCGCACTGTCACCGCGGGGAAGGAACAAGGGAGAGAGGCACAGGGGCTGTCCCCGCGATAAAAGGAAGGGTGGGCTGCGATCTCCGTCGCTGTGGAGACAGAGGCGACGGAGCAGGCCCTGACGCCCCCCCCGCCCACCTTCCACACAGGCCCAGACCCTCCAAGAAGCCGCTGAGCGTAGGACACCCGCTCCTCCACGCCCCTCCCCACACGCCCCGGGGCGCGGAGCCGCCTCCCNGGAGGGAGCGGCACCGCCGCCATTCCCGCCCCTCACAGCCGGCCCGGTGCGCGGCAGGACGGACCGGGAGCGCGGCACGGGGCTCCCTGGGATTGGGCGGTGCGGGACGGACTGGAGGAGGCGGCTGGAATGCTGCCCCCGCCTCAGCTGCCCTCCCAGTCGGGGAGAAGCTGCCTGCCCAAAGAATAAGAAGCTCAGGTTCCTTGGGGTTCTCACAGCGCACCTCGGGTGTAATCCGCGCTCTGAGCTTTTATGGAATCGGAGAGTCACTGAAGCACAGAGAGCGTCCGAAGGAGGCCACGGAGATGGGGAAGGGTCTGAAGGGGAAGCGATGAGAGCACTTGGGTTGTTCAGCGGGAGAAGAGGAGGCCGAGGGGGGAACCTCCCTGAGGTGTTCAGCGCCGTCCCGAGGGCGGGCGCTGATCTCTGTGGTGACACTGCCAGGAACCGAGGGCAGGGCTGTCCCTATGCCAAACACTTTTCTCTGTATGTTCTATCACAATTTTCTATACCGTGTTTCTAACTCCTTAGGAAATCTGTGGTAGTTTATTGAATGGGTAACCTGCGTGCAGGGGCATTCAGGATTTCCAGTTACTTACCAAGGGCACCTGAGATTTTGGGGGAAAAAAATTGAGACAATGATATGGGAGTCTTCTGAGTTTGACAACACAGTCATACTGAGAAAGTTAGGAAGAAAGAAAACTTATTTCTCATCAAGTGTATTTCAAACATTCTGACATGTTTATCGCCATTTTACTGTGCCATCACTGCCAGTGAGGTCACTGGGTAATTGTTATTGCAAAATATTTGGCTATTAGAAGGACTCACTGCATTATGTCACTTGAGTCTGAAGTGGTTTGGTCTACAGAAATAATTTCTGCAAACCTTCCAATTCTGTATCTGTCTGAGCCTGGATTTTACCCAGCCATACCAATTTCCCAGCCCAATATCGTGCACGAATTATTTAATACCTTCCTTTTGACAGGGGCAAAAATGGATTTCCTTTTTTACTTATACTGGGCTGGTATATCTCCAGCTCATACCAAGCACGTGAAAAAGATGAGCTGAGTTTTTTAAGAATCATGGCTACTTGCATCACATGATGAAATAAATAAACATGCAAGACTGTCTGCAAAGCCAAACACAACCTCCAGCCCTGAAGCAGATAGATCTGGCACCTCAACCTCAAAATATTACAAGCACTATCTCTGTGTTAATCAGAAAGCCTTTATCTCCAGCGTTGCTTCCGACTGTGCTACTGTGCAGTTTATTTCCCATGGTTAGCTGAAAAAATAAAGCTACTACTTCCTCTCCTACTTATGCTGCTTTCTATTAACCCAGTCTTTCTAAACACATTTACAGATATGTCTATTTTCATAATAACAGTGAAAGCTTCTTAAATATAGGGAGAAATTATCTTAACTTTATTTATAGAGGATCTCCCAAGCATCTTCCTGTGGTTTCTTGCCTTAGCAATGCCTGCATTTTTTTATGGAAGGATTGATATAACTCACATATTTGTAGCCTTGTGGAAGAAAAAAAAGCCCAGCAAGGCACTACTTTTACAGTGTCAGAATCCTACTGAGAAAATAACTGGTATCCTATGTTAAAGGAAGGAATCAAATAATTAATTGCATCAAAAGGTAGAGAGAAATCCCTGTGGATTGAAATGTCACAGAGCAGTATCACAGCATGACAGTCACTGGGAGAAACTAAAAGGAGATTAGAGTCTGCAAAGGTGGAAAACATGATAGCAACAGGAGGTTTCAGTTCCTCCTCAGAATAAGTCATAACAGGGAGCAAAAAGGCTAAATTATCAGACCTGTAAACAACTACCTATTAAAGTAATGAATCAGATAACTCACAAAGAGAGAAGCGGCTCTTGGTTAAGCCTGGAAAGTGCATTAGGCATGGATCAAAACTGATCCATCACTGTTTGTAATAATAGCTACAATGTATTTGTACACACCCATTTAGGAGCAAAGGAGCCAAGAAAATCCTCATTAAATTCAGGGAGGCTGCAGGCAGATAGAGAAACCTCACTCTGCTGCCAAGGTTCCAGACAGACTGGAAATGGAGGAGAAATTTGTGAAGTCATCCCCAGAATTACACATCTTGAAGGTGGGTAATTGTGGCTAAAATCTTTTCAGCTACATCTACAAAGGTGGGGGAGCACTGGCCAGCTCCATGCCTCCAACAGACCTTCACAGTTGCTGAAGTCTGATCATCCAGCTATTTTAATTTGTTTCCATTCAGATTTCAAACTTTTCCATTTTGGTGCTTTTCTTCTTGAATCCCACTCATGATTGCTGTGTCAGCAGTTCTACCTCTGTACCCGCCTTTCTTATCTCACGTGGCTCTGTCTGCACCTTGCAGCTCTTTTCTCCCAACTTCACAATTTTCTCATCCTTTTGAGATGAGTTCAGTGCAGCTGGGTCTCCTGAACTCCTGGGGGAGAGGAGAGGGAGAGGGGGAGGGAGAGGGAAAGGGAGAGGGAGAGGGAGAGGGATTATGGAGCTGGGATTAATTACAGGGAGGTCCAAAAAGCTGTGAATAAACTGATTTTCCCACTGTGAGAAGAGCAACCAGCCTTGATTGGGACCCCCTCATTCTACCAGTGAGCCACCTGGAAAAAGTGAACAGCCAAGGTGGTGAAATTTGCTGCAAATCCCAATTTATTCAGAGTAATCAGCCTAAAGCTGGAAGCAAGAAGTTGCAGAAGGATGGCACAGCACTGGCTGGATGATGGGATGGCAGATGGGACCCAGTGTTAATGAATGCAAAGCAATGCACACAAGAGAAAATAGCACTAACAGAACACACACAGCGGCAGCTCTGAATCAGCTGCTTCCATTAAGGAAAGAGATGCTGCATTCATTGTGGATAATTTTCCAGAAATGCCTACTTAGTGCTCTGAAGGAAGCAGGAAAGCAAACAGGCTGCTGGGAAGCATTAAAAATTTTTAAAAAGGAGAAAAGGAGAAAATATCCTCATAAATCCAACATGCACATGCACCTTTGAGTGGCCACCTGCATTCCTGGGCATCTCATCCCCTCCAAGAAGCAGCAGTGCAATACAAAAATTTAAAGAAATCAGATGTGTTGGGTGAAAAGAGGCAGCTGAAACGGACCTTGGAAGCATCAAGCACCCAAAATGGTCCAAAAAAGGTCAATAGGGGGTTCTCATTTTTCTTCCTGATGGTGACCTCTAAGAATGTGTAAAATAAAGCAGTGCTGTGAGAAAAAAAGCAGCCTATAAATGTCTCCTTTATGTCTCATTTCCGTAACGTACTGGTAACAGTTTTTGGTGGATGTGAATCATTTGTATTACATTACAGATCTCCTCTGAGGGTGAGGGTTGCTAATATCCCAAAATGGCATTAGAGGGCAGTGCATGGCAACCTAACTGGAGTTTTTGAGGTGGCAATCGTGACTGTGGGAAGCCATCCCTGAAAACCTCTGAGGATCAGGAGAAGAGAGGGGCTCCCACTCACACAGGTGGGAGTTGGTAGGGACCAGCACGTGGCACAAAAGCAAAACACCAGGGCTGATCAGAGCAGTGTCAATCTGCTCAAAGAGTAGTTAAATCCCATTAAATGGTGGTTTCCAGCCAAAGGTAGAGATCCCAAGCAGAGAACCAACCCTGCTACACACCTCTTTTGTGATTGCCCTAGCAGCACCTTCAAACCTTTCTGGATTTGATTTTCTTTATTTATTTTCCACAAGAAAATAATTGCTTGCTGTTGTCTTCCCAACGATCTTCAGCTTTACCCACGTGGCAAAATGAAATGTGAAGAGGAAAGTACCAGTGGAAAACTTGTCCTGGCTTGGAAGATTGGCTTAGTTTTGCTGGCTTGGAAAAAAAACCGCCAAACTTCAAGGAGTAGCAACCTGAAGGAATTTAAAATGGTTACAAAGGCATTTGAAATATTCTTTCTTCTGCTAAGGGAACAGCTGAAAATGTGACTGTGAAAGCAGCGATGGAAACAGTGCCTTTTTGCCATATATAGAATAATCCAAAGCCCCAGAAAATTGTGGGGTTTTTCACCTAATTTTTACTTGCTTCACATTTTCACCTAGTTTCATACTTTGCCTGAGTTCCATAACTAAAATGAGTAAGAAATGTCTCAGAACAGAAACATTTAATCACAGATGAAGTTTCCGATACACATACTTCAGTGTTTTTGATGACAACTGAAGAAAACTCCGTTGCTTTTGACAGTGCCCAGGGAGTGTTTTTGTTTGGCCAGCCATGGGAAGAAATGCTTTAAATGCAGAGTTGACCATTTTGTCCTACCAGCACTGTCTAAAGCTTCTTTGAAGAAGTGAGAAAATGTCAAAAACATAACAGTGAAAATATTACACATGACTAGACTCAGTACAGATGGGATGTCTGCCATCACTGAGGGAAAAAAGGGTTGTGCTGCTCTGCTAGAGGAAGGATTTGGATAAGAAATTATTCATAACTCCCCTGTGTTAGCCATACAGGGGGTCTCTGTGCCAAAAATGAAGGTTTCTTACATGCTGAAAATCCTACTGCCTGAGAAATTGGAGGGATTTCAGGAGGTTTGTCTTTCTAGAATCCTAGAAGATCCCAAGTTGAAGGGGACCTACAAAGATCTGGGTTAAAAATCTTTGCTGGGAGTTGGACTCAATGATCCCTGTGTGTCCTTTCCAGCTTAAAATATTCTGTGATTCTGTGATTTTATGAAAATTAGGGGGATGGGGGGAGTTAAACATCCATTGCATTACATTTAAAACTAATAACTGAGAAAGATACTGGAAGCTGAGGCAAACAGTGAGGGAGGGTTTGGAAGAGAAGGAAAAAATCATCTTTACAAACATCTTAATGAAATCTCTATCCAAATTTACAGGTACATTTTTTGGACTGAAAGAAAATTCTGGATATGAGATTAAATTCTAAGAACTGTGGGTTTTTACCAAGTGAGGCCCCATCGCTCTAGAAATACCTCTGCTCAGATGATTCACAGATAGGTGAGGTTACCCTTCCACTTGCTCAAGATTTATATCAAGTTCTCATGAACAACTGTTTTCAGTCCAAAACAGCTGAGTCCAAGAACTTGAAGTTCAAAGAGAATTCTCTCACGTCCTGTCGTGGTGGCTGTCATTACATTCTTGGCATAAACAAGAGGTATTTGGTGTTAAAAGCACATTGATGGGCACTGAGCTGTTCATGGATAGTAACAGGCTGCCCAGAGAGGTTGTGCAGTCTCCATCCTTGGAGGTTTGCAAGCTCCAACAGAGTAAATCCAGGTGGAATCTCATAACCAGGCTTTTGTTTCCAATCTGAACTGTTCAATGAGTCAATGGTTATTTCTATGACTTTGTTACTTGCTGTACTTCTCCAGAGAGATGAAGGAGAAGATTTAGCATCCAGACTTGCTCTGACCACTGAGAAAATGTCTAAAGGAGTTTCCTCCTTTAGGGATTGCCAGCTTTTAAACAGAAATTCAGCTTATTTTCCAAGCAGAATTTTGTCCTGGGACATGCTCTTGTCTGTCTTTTTGTGTGGATTTCTCCTTATGTGGGTCATGTGCAGCATCCTGGGCCCTGAAGTATGTCCAGTGGTGTTGGTATTCCAGGTGAATTTTTGAAGCTAAGATGTTTTAAGATGTTCAGAATCTGTTGAATGAAGGAATGTTGGTTTAGGGCAGTCCTGGAGGACTTACACATCAACCCTTCAAGACTGTCTCTGCAACAGAGGTGTGTGATGCTAACAGCGACAGGAACACTCATCCTCATCCCTGACCAGCCTGGTCTAAGTGATATGACTCTGGTTTAGGATTCAGACCTTCCTCAAGCCCCAAGCATTTTCCAGCTGTTTAGAAGTTACACATCTTTCCATCTCACAGGAGGACCATATATATTGGATTTATGGACTCAGGGTTTTTGTCGTAGACAATTATAATCAATCTCATCCAGGTGTAGCTTTCTAAAACTGAGATGCCCAATACATTTTCAAGCATGGGCTGAGGCCAGGTGGTCAGTCACCTTGAGAACACAATCCATGGAGCAGCACTTTCCTAATTTACTGGGACACTTTCCATATTCCACTTTATATCCTAGGACTTATTTTTTTGTCATAGCTTTAATTTTATAAAAATAAGGAATTGTTTGCCATGAAGTTTTTGATAACTCTACAATACATAAGATGCTCCTTGAGTAAGAAACAAAGATCTGTATATTTATTCTGAGTGTACATCTCATGCTAGACAGAAAAACTTTACCTTATAAAACAACCTAATGATTGGAAGTTAAAACAAGATTAGGAACAAAAGCTAATTATTCTGCATTTGTCTAGGTAGGATTTCTTACCTCTTCTTTCAAAAACGTTGTCCTGATTATTGAAAAAGGCCTGATGCTGAACTGCCCTGACAGGTAATGTAGCCCAGCCTGTCAACTCTTATATTTCTTAAAAAAACAAAAGCAGTGTAGCCAGAGAGAGTCCCCTGAAGTCCTTGATGATCTGATCCCACCATGGATCAGATCATTGTTATCACAGAAGGCAAATGATGAAAATTGAACACTGAACTTTCATCTTTTTCAACCCGACAGTGTTCACCATGTGTCTCGTTTTTCTTTGTACACTCATTCTGATACCTTAACCATAAATGAACAATGGCCAGGTGTGAGCATTGTCCATCCTTTTGTTCCTGAAAAACAAGGAAGACATAAAGAAAACCCACCCCAAACCTACTCTTCAGGTAAACAGCATTATCTCCACCATCAGACCAGACCACATGTGCGTAAAAGGATGTGTTATCAAAAATATCTATAATGGTGACCTTAAAAAAGTACAAGAAGTGCTAATGAATTTCTTGTTATTTTAGAAAGGGACTTTCTTCTCCGTTGGTGCAGAGAGCTTCCTGAAGCAAAAACAAATGAAGCTTTTCTCTCTTTCTTTTTAAATGTAAGGTAGAAACATTTTGACTAAGCTTCTGCTCTGTTGTTTTCTAGTTATTCAGAATTAGGAGGAGATGTTTTTAATGATCCTTCAGCCTGGAGAAAAGAAGGGTCTGGGGAGAACTTCGCATGCCTTCCAGTACCTAAGCAGTCTCCAAGAGACCTGGAAAGGGACTTTATATGAAGGCATGGAGTGACAGGACAAAGGGGGTTGGCTTTAAACTGACAGAGGACAGGTTTAGATCAGGTATCATGAAGAAATTCTTTTCTTTGAGTGTAGTAAGCTCTGGCACAGGTTGCCAGAGAAGCCATGGCTGCCTCATCTCTGGAAGTGTCCAAGGCCAGGTTGTACAGGATTTGGAACAACCTCATCTAGTTGAAGGTGTCCCTGCCCATGGCAGGGGGCTTGGAACAAGATCATCTTTAAGGTCCCTCCCAAACCCAAATTATTCTGTGATTCTAAGACAAAGTCCTGTCTTAGCTCAAAGACTGCACATGGCATCAAGCATAACATAGAAACATCTCTGTGGTTAACATGAAGGTTTTTATCAAGAAAGTATTGTAATCAAGAGTTTACAGGTGTTGGGCAAGGGAAAAGGTAAGGAAGTGACTTTCCTAACCCAGATTTGGAGTTAGTGGAGGAGCCAAAATTATGATGAGGTGCTCTTAGCTGTCTCCTCTGGGCTCCTCCCAGAGGAGCAGATGCTTGTTGCCTTTGGCAGCAGGGCCTTGTCATGAAGCTCTCCCTCTCTCAGCTCCTCTGGTTTCCCATTTATCAGACATTTCCATTTGTTGGTTATGATTTCTTATTTCAAAGCTCCACTCTGGAGCTGGATGTTTCTGGGATGGAACATTCCAAGGGCGGAGCCAGGCCGTGCCACCATGGGGAGCTCACAGCAATGCCTGTGGAAATCAGTGAGTGCCAACAGCTATGCTCAGACAATGTCACTTTTTGGGGAGCAGGAGAAGCTGAGGTTTGGCTGTGCATGGACATTTGGGATGCCACAGCAACCAGGATGCAAATCTAGTTGCATTAAAATGGGTGCAGTTACTGTCTTTGTGCAAATGTTTAATATTTTGAATTTTCTTGATCTCACTAAAGAGAGACGATACAGATATAATCATCTTGGTGAGTAGATACTATCATTTTATTATGATTTATTTTTTCGTATTATCTTTTATCTGTTCTTTTATAGCATCTCAGCTGCACATATCTGGCACAGCACCTGGAGTACTTTCCACTTCTAACTTTAAATGACCTGACAAAAACACTCCAAATTGAGGAGGCTCAGTGTCTGGCTTTTATTAGTCACATCACATATTTCAGGTTTTCCACTTGCTCACCATGAAAACGGCTAATGAGATGTTTTTTGAGTGCTCCCCTTTGTATCATGCAGGTGACAGATATAATGAAGATGGTCCTGAGGGCATCTAAGCGAAGGGCAGTCTGGCTGATAGGAAGTAAATCAGCCCTGGAAATTGTCCTCTCTTTGTTCCTTCAACACAAGTGACATCAGCCTCTGTGTGAAAATCTTCACCAAAATATTCTCACTTTCAGAGACTTATTTAATAATTACTATATTAAAAGTAAGTTGCAAGTCAGACTCTCAAGATGAGGGAATGCTGATCTCTGGGAATTAGAAATAAAGACATTTGGGAGTTGGAACCATCCACCTTAGGACAGAGCCTAAAATTATAAAATTGTTTAATGCTTTCTTCAGAGATCTGTATAGGGCTGTCCTTGGGTATCACCATGCAGTGATCAAAATAGACAGGGCTTCAGAAGGGCAGAGCTGTGATAACGAGAGGTATCAGTAGAGAAGAGGGTGAGTGTACATCCAGAAGAGATATAAAAGATCCCACATGTTGTTTTTTTCATTTGATTTCCTGCCTGCAGTGTCACTGTACCCTTTCAAAGCACAAGAGCATCCCACACATGCTGGAATTCTGCTGGATAAAGGTGACCTCCAGCAAAATTTGCACATTTTGTGTGGTAAATCAGATTTGAAGCCACTGTCTGAGCTTACTGTCTGAGCTCAGCATTTTGGGGTGAGGACCCCTTTTCAGCACCGAATGTTTTTAAGTTACAATGAGCTTTGTCCTGATCTCTGGGAGAAAGTTTGAGGCCATTTGCCTCACATGAATGATTTCTCTGTAACCTCCAAAGCCAGCCACCAGGCAGTTCCCTCAGTTGGATGGATGCAGGTGATGAAATAAGGTCTGGCTGTAAAGTGTGGACAGTTTAATTCCTTAGGGTCAGGGGAGAACTTCCTCAGGGTAAGAGTACTTGTGTTGAACAGCCTGATAAATAGCTACTGTTTTCTTGGAAGAACAGCTACAGGGCATGAAATATGAACTGCTATATGGAAATAACTCCTGCATTTCATTGGCATGCTTTACAGTCAGCTCAGTCCTGTCTAGGTCACCTTCTTCTTCCCTTCTCCTCCTGAGCACTAGAGAGGCACTGACCATCAGAGGTCCTGAAGTGTTAGGACCAGTGTGAGCATCATGGACCTTTCCATACTACAGATTTGCCAGCTGCAGTCCATTGCTTTCACCTTTAATTGCATTACCCTTCAAGAGTGAAGTTTCCTAGAATTCAGCCCCAAACCTGCTGTGCTCCAGCATTTATAACCTGTGCACAAGAGTCAGAGAGACACTGGGTTGGTGACAGGGTCTGGATCTGGGACAACTGACAAATTTCTAGCTCATCTGATTGAAGAGATTAAACCTGGTGGTAGGGAGGGGTTTTTTTTTGCCAAGGTCTCTAACCACTGGGAGACTGTTACGAACACCAGGGCAACACAGGACAATATTTGGTGCTAATTTTAGCAGATAAAGTTTGTTTGTGGCAAATGAATGCCAGGTGGGAGGTTTGTTGGATATCCTCAAACCAAATGCGACATCTGCAGCAATTGGGTGTTCGTAGTCAGTGCAGAGAAGCAGCCACTTCACAGTGGAGCTCATTTCACCCCAGCGCAGACATCAGAAAAAAATCATCTGAGCTACTGCTTCTCCTNTTGATCCAAAATTCTTTTCTCATCTTGTCTCAGCAGTCGAGTTCCCTCAGGAGAAAGACACGGAGTGCTCTGACTCCTCCACAAGCCTGTCAAGTTAGTCAGAGCCTTTGCACCTCAAACATCATCTTGTGGTCAGGGAGACCTTAGAGCAGCACTCCAGTATCTAAAGGAGGCTCACAAAAAGGCTGGAGAGGGACTTTTCACCAGGGCAGGGAGTGATAGGACAAGGGGAAATGGCCTTAAGACAAAGGAGGGTAGAGTTGGATTAGATATTAGGAAGGATTTCTTTACTATGAAGGTGGTGAGGCACTGGAACAGGTTTCCCAGAGAGACTGTTGACTCCTCATCCCTGGAAGTGTTCAAGGCCAGGTTGGACAGGACTTGGAGCATCCTGGGATAGTGGAAGGTGCCCCTGCCCATGGCAGAGGGGTTGAAACTGGATGATCTTTAAGGCCCCTTCAAATCCAAACCAGTCTGTGACTCTATAATTCTGTGATAATCCCAAGATTCCATCCCAATCCCACCCTTCACAAATAGTGCTCAGTCAATGAAAATGGTAGGTTAACTGCAACAAAAAAAGCCATGGAGATCTAACCCAATGGAAAGGGTACCCATCACTGCACTATTTATTTAATACCTCACCCATAATTTTCTGTCTTCAAATGTCCAGCTCTGCTGAACATCAGTGCTCCCCCATTAATGCTTAATTGTCCCATTTTAGTTTGTCTCATCTACAACTACTTCAATACTGGTGGCACTGCAGTATTTGAGAACAATTAAATGTGCATTAGAAAAATGCCCTACAGAGAAAATCTTACAGCAACCACAGGAAATCATGGTTTCAAAATTCTGTCCCAAATCATCAGGTCTGACATTTGTAACAAATCTCAGCCTGAGTTACTCTGGCATTAATTTGAAGGACTGCACTTGATTCTGTAAGAAGAGGATTTGGGATTCATCACAAAGATGTTTGACAAAGTCCTGAGCCTCATTAGAAGCAAAGAAACAAGTCATGAACCCTTATTCTGCACTGAAAGGGTCAGCTTTAATAATTTCTGTTCAAAAGGGAAAAGCTCCTATTATTTTCTGTTTCCTTAGCCTGGCTAAAGCAAAATGCATCCTGGCCTTTCCACTCAGCTTTTTATTTTCTCATTCTGTACTTGCTTGCTGAGTACCACACCAATTTTCATGCCTGAACACCAGCTTTTCTTGGTTAGTTGCTAGATCTAGAAATTTCCATGTTACTTGAGCTGAAAAACTTCTCTAAATTGTTCCTACTACTATTTGCATTTAGAAGTTCTAATTTTTTGCATTTCGGAATCCTCAAAATCCATCTAGTTCAGAAGGGTTTTTTTCACTCCCAGGGTAAGGCTCTAGATTAAGATCTAAGAACTGAAATGCAACTGTTTGCTTTTAATTTTTGTGGCCGAGAATTTAGGCCCAGTTCTTGGAACATCTACATCAGCTTCCTATGAGGTGGTAAATTCAGAGCTGACTCAACAAAATTCATACAGCAAAGATTAACTGTGCTTTCACTGAGCTAAAGGAAGGCATGTGCCTTCCTAAACAGAGGCATCTACCCACCCCATGAAGCTAAAGAAGATGTAGGAAGGTGCCTTCTGAGTGCAGCAGAAAGATTTCTAATGGTGATCTTCAACCATGGGCAGTTCACTTGGCAATTTAAGGGCCAAAGGTGGCATGGGAATAGTGTGAGGTGCCAAACTGAGCATTAAAACTTGCTCACAATCAGCTCTTCTGATTTCAGATGCCTCTAACAAGGGGGATCTGCCCTATTTAAGATAGTCCCTAGACTCTAGTGCTGGCTGGAGACTTGAGGGCTCATCCATGCCTAGACCAGCTCCATCCCTACCACTGCTAAGGCTCTTATCTTGTCCCCTTCTCCACCATCATTCCTCAGACAGCTTCGAGTTATTTGGTTCTTGTCGCATTATGGGCCCCGGTTAGGGCCATTACAACAAAAGAAACTCCACTCTCAGAACCATCCAAAGGCAAAGATCTTCTTTATTCAAGCAAAGTCAAAGAGATCTCTAGAGATTCTCTGCTTCCCAGACGTGAATGTTTCTTGTAGCATTGCCAGGAGCAGTGTAAAGAACAGCTACAATAGGCTAGTTACAGAATAACAAGTCAGGAATAACAAAGTGCACCAAACACAGCTGTGAGATCTACTTTACCAAACACTTGAGATGATTTACACAAACTTCTCTTGGTTCTCACCTTCTGCTTGTGAGAAAGCAACTGCTTCTCACAAACAGACCAAGAGAGCTGGAAAATCTCTCTCTGACCCACTTGTCAGTGCCTACAGGTTCTTTCTTTTAGAAGAGGTTTTCTAGACCCTTTTGTCATTCCCATGTTTTCTCAGTGTGCACTGCCCACAGGTAGGGGCAGGATCCTATCCATGGCTTCACTGTCACAGCACAAAACAGGGGATTTCTTTGCATGTGCTGCACATTTCAGAGTTAGATTTAATTTTTTCGTGTGTGACATTGCCAGTTGGTCTTCATCATCCAGGGAACTGCTGAAAATACTGAATAACCAAAGGCTCACCTGGGCACCACCTTTCAGTGCATCCTTCTCTTCTGACAGTTAATCAGTGCCTCTCAATATGTTCTTCCATTTGACACCATTTTAAGGGCATTTTCTTTTCAGGGCTTTTCCAATAAATTTTGTACTCACCTCATGATCCATCTAGGTTATATATTCCGTAACTTCACAGATAATGTAAAAATTCTTACTGAAACCAGCAAAGACATGGTGTCTTGGGTAAGGAGCTTATTGCAGAGGCTGTCTTAAGACTTGTGCTCTTTATAGGATTAAATATATTTGATTCACTGTAGCTTCCTGGCAATAAAAAGAGGAGAAGGAGCAAATACGACCATGCAATAATACA
>VZTN01012369.1:664360-684976 GCA_013400515.1 Erpornis zantholeuca
TCCTCTTTTTTTTTTTTTTGCTCAGGCCAAGGGAATGATGATTGCAAATAAGAATAGGAAGGAAGTTATCTGTACTATTCAGCTTTATTTGCATGAGGAAGTATTAAGGAACCCAGTGTAGGAATTGTTGTGTTAAGGACATTGTGGCAGTACTCACTACATGGAAACTAAATATATCCCAGAGCTTTTTGTGTTCCTCATATATTTATCTCACAACTCATCACCAGTAAAAGGAATAGTTAATATGAGCATAATGAACCATGTCCAGGATGTTTGACAGGAAAGACTGTTCTCAGTCACTAAACAAACAATTTAAATTCTTCGAACTCAGTATGGGTTTTCAGGATGGATTTGTCTCATCCAGCTGGGACTACCTAAAAGACCTGGTGCTGGTTTAACAGTTGTCTGCAGATGGGAGTAGGAAAGGGAGAGAAGATGAGAATAATGATTCATGTGGTGGAGATAGATGTCCAGAAGAGGAGGTGAATCACTCTCTAGATGCCTTTGTTGACTCTCCACTGACTCAAAGGGGAACTTTGACAACTGTATTTACCATACAATTCTCTCTTAAGTTGGACCCTGTGCCTGTTGTAAAGATGCTCCATTTAAGGTGTGGAATCTGTGTGCCTCGTGTCAGCTTTGTAGCACTTTGATGGGAAATAAAAAGTGATTAAAGCCAGTTTGACCTTTGTAGATAATTAGGTTGGATGAAAATTTTCTGATGATAATTTCTAGGACGTGATATAACTCAGGGTTCCCCAAACCTCTGCCTTGCAGCAGAGCTGGAAGTTGCTGTGGAGTTGGGAGGGACCCTTGTGGGTACATAATGTGAGTTCACAACCACCATTACCATAATTTTAAGGATTCATAAGCAATATGTTGATTAACAAAGTTTAGGTAGCTGTTAGAGCCACCCCCACACCCTCCCTGGGAAGGTCTGTATGAAATGTTATTCCCTTGAATGGAGGACTCATGTAAGAGTGATTCACAGCAGAAAAGTTGAATAAAACACAAAGCTTGCTCATTTTAGTGAGTTACATAGATGTTTACAACTGTTTTGGACTGGGAAGGGCTGCAATAAGCTCACAGTGTTGTTCTTTCTTCAAGCTGGCTAAGAGACCACTTTAAGCAAGGACAGCCCTCCAGAGCAAATGAGTTTGTGCAGAGTTTTAAAAGCACTTACAGGGTTTCAAAAGGCCCCTGTTAAACCTACACCTAAAAAGGCTGTAGCTGTGTTTGTGGTTTACTCCCTGGCAACTCTATTTCTGTATTTGTTGTGGTCTTGTGACATGGAATAAGAATAATCTTTTATAATCTTATCTGTGGTGGCCTGAGCTACGTGACAGGCTCTTCTCCTCCCAGCTCTCTGCTGAAACAGAGAACTTCCCTGAGCAGCAAAACTCTGCTGATCCATGGAGGAAAGTCAAGGAGCAACAGAGACCCCAGCACCTTCTTTTCCTCCTCCATCTTCCTGAATTCTCGAGATGCCTTTTTTTTTTTTTTATTTTTATTCCTCTCCACCACTTCCCAGATATCCACCGAGTTTTTACAGCACCTCCCTTCCTTTATTGCCACACCTAATTCTGTTGCTAACGTCTCATGTTAATCACATAAATTATAATGCCAGTTATGGTTTTTTCTCATAAACCTCTGTTTTTATCTGTGCCTGGATGCCTTTCCCCCTTGTTGAGTCTCTCTGTTCTCACTCTCCCCTTCCCTACCTTGCTCTACTTTGGGTCAGTTCCTTGCAGAATGAGCACTGCCTTTTTCCTAGAATCATTCAACAAGCTGACATATTTCCCAAAGCTGATCTGGCTAATTCCTCTCACAAACCATAACCGTTTTTTCTGACCTTTAAGAGGTGTAAATGTTGAGTTACAGGTCTTTCTCATGCAACCTGTGTTTGTAGCAATGAGCCACCCAAAGACACCATTCTTTCCACTACCACTAACTGTACTTTTCATGTTCATTCCTGGATAAAAACTCACCCTTTCTAATAAAATCTTAGTGGCTTTTACCCACCTGTGCTGAGGTTTGCTACTTGAAAGCAAATGGCTACATGAAAGATTGAGCTGGAGGACTGCAGAAAACATCCTCCATCTCTGTCTCCATCATCAAAATAGCTATGGAATTAAATAGACCAAGCAAGAAATTGAAGCAGATGTTGGCCAGTAAATCCCTTCACCTCGAAAGAACAGATGCCATGTTTAGTAAGGAAAAGTAAAAATTGTGGATTTCTTTCCAGGCAATGTAATAAATATGTTTTACCAGCCCAGATGGCTGCAGGGTTCAGGCAGTTACATATCTCCAGGCATCTTGGAAAAAGGTGAAGGATTGGGGTCTAATACTTTCAGACAGATTTTTCAGGAGAAAAATCTTAAGTCCCTCAGAGGGCTTTGGCATGAACTTTTCGTATTACACTCTTAAATATGGAAGATGACTTGATGCTAAAGCAAAGGCAGTAAATACCCGTGGAGCACAAAGCAGCCCTGGGGTGAGCAGAGCATTTTATCCACGGCAGTTGCTTCAGAAGTCTTACTTGTTCTCCATGCCCTGTTGCATTTGGATTTGGGAAGTAATCTCCTGGCAAAGCCTTGCAGCTGGCAAACCCTGCAGGAGGATTTGTCACCTGCATCACAAAGCTGAACAAAATCTTTCACGGAAAGAGCAAAGGGAGCTTTATCAGGAGAAAGGCAGCAGACTGATGGCTGCAGCCATAGCAGCAGTTAAAAAATGTGTCACATCTATTCCTTAGCTTGCCTGTTAAGAAGATTTAATTCATCGAGGATATATAAAGGAGAAATAAATGCCTAGTGTGTAATAATTATGATAGAATACCACAGAGAGTTTAAATCTGTTTTTTTCCATAGTCTATCCCAATTAATTCTCTAGTGACTAACAGGAAATAATTTCTGTGGAAATGGCTGGAGAAAAACTACATAAAATCTGATATGTCCTTGATAATTCCCAGATTCCCATTGGCATTTGGAAGAACTTCACTGAAGCATGTAACACCCAGACAATTTAGGAAAAAGGGAAACACTTTCCAAACCCACCAGCCTCACCCTCATGTTTTTTGTTAGGTTTTTTTTAATCAAGCTGTCCATTCTTCGCAAGATCAGCTGTGATTCAGAGAAACTGCAAACGTGCTTCCATCAAAACCAAATACAGTGTGGCTTTATCATCACTAAGAGAAGACCTCTGAAAAGCCAAAAGGATAAGCCATGGAACCTTTTTTTTTTTGCAGGTAGAGCCCACAGATGTTGCCTGAGATCTATTGTCATGCACCAGACACCTATTGTCCAGCCATGGTCCCTCTCTAATACCTGTCCAGCCACAGATTTGGGGCTGAGCCCCTGCACAAACCTATTAAAATCTCCCACTTCTACTGACCTCAGCTGTAGTGAAATGTGAGAGAGCTCTGGAGCCAGGAGCTCTGATGTGTCAAACCACTTCCTACACACGATGGCATGCTCCGCCACACCGAGCATCAAGTTTGGTTTCCTGGATAAAAGACTAATACCTGAACAGAAAGCAGCTTTTTCTTTCCTGTGGAGCTAGCAAAATGATGATTTGCTGACCAAAGCCCTCGCTGTACACGTGGGTGATGCTCCCAGACAGACTCATCAGGCAGTAACCAGCTCCTTGGCTTGGTTGGCAACAGCTCATCACTTCTGAGAAACTTCATCATCCTCAGAGGTGCGGAGAAGAGATGTGGACAAGTCCCATGGAACTCAAGTGGCTTTTGATGTGGCTCTTGTTTGGATTCATCAAGGGGCACAAGCCAGGTAAAGGACTCTTTTTGCCTTTTGGGAAAGGAAAATGTGATTTGGGTTTTTCTGTGGCTGTTGAGGGTGTTCACAACATCCTGACTCCTTTCAGCAAAGGAAGGATGTTAAGGAGCTTAAGGAATTTATTATTCTAAGGAAATGAGAGAAATGGGTTTTGTGCCCGTTTTCTGTCAACTGCAGAAAATCCAGAGCTTTAGAGGATATTTTTTGTCTGACTAATATATGTATCCTCCAACCCATCACTGGAACAGTGGGCAGATCAAAGCTGCCTGAGGCAGCCCTTTGAATTTGCTTTTTCCATTTTGCTTGTAACTTTAGGAAACATAAAAATAGACACCGAAATGCCAGTACCCCTGCAGGCAGAATTGATGGCAATGCTATTAGTTAAAAGGTACCATCCAAATTTGCTATGGTAGTATAGATATGAAATATTTTTTCAGCCATGGCTCTCAGTCAGCAGTGCCTATAAACTGTGAATGGAGACAGCTAATCCAATTCAGCATAATTTGACACATTTATAAATGGTGACACTGCTTAGATTTGGCTTATTTATTGTGACAAGTGTGTGCATTGAGAAATGGTCTGGTGATGCATTAGTGTATTTAAATTTAAACTGCCTTGTTCAAGGTGGGGGAAAAAAATCTTCTATTTCCAGTACTCCATAAATGTGATATTCCCTTCTGTGTCTGACGATGATGTCCAGGCTGAGAGGTATGAACAGACACAGCCTAAGGCAGCCTCTCAGATTTGCTGGTAGTGTAACTGCTGATGGATCATCTTTAGCAGGGCTGGGAATTTTCCTTGGGGCTGGCCATCTCAAGGGAAGAGTGTGTTATTAATGACCAAACTCATTAATGCAGGAAGGACCTTCACAAATGTTGAATCCCCAGGTGATTTTATTCTTGTTATTTTGCCAGTAAATGCTACACCTCCTCCTGCATGGGGCATTTTCACTGCCAGATGAGGTGCCAGAGCCCACAGGAAGCACTTGGTGCTGCGTGCAGGAGCAGCACCGTGAGATGCTCAGCCAGAGATGTGTCAGTGGGATCAGTTCTGGGATGAGTCAGGTCCCCCAGATCACACTTTCTGTATTACTGTGCCTGGAACATGTTGTGAAATTTCTTGCTGGCAGGTCTCGTTTATCAGAAATCTTTCTGTTTTTTTGGAAAAAAATCGAGCCCTCTCAGAGCAGTTGCGTTTTATGGTATTTGATGTGATTTTATTTGCCACTGAATGAATAAATGCTTAGTATTGCATTCTCTACTGTATTGCTAAGCTCTTCTTTCCTCAGCTTCCTGTACTTATTTTCAGTATCTCTCTCAGATTTTAAACATAATATTTATATATATATATTTGTATTTTCTTTCTACAAATAATATACTTAAGTAGAAAAACCACCTTCGACCAATTTAGGGGTTTTTAATCATGGACACACCCAAGGTGTTGTGGCTTGAAGACCAGTTGGTTTTAATTCCTTAAGGGAAGATCAACAAGGAGACCTGGGAATAGACTGGGAATAGACATAAGCAAAGCAAAGGGAAAGAGGCTGGGTTAAACTGGTCAAAAATCAACCAAGTCTCAGCACATAAAGTGCTTTTTTTATTGTTTTGCCTCAGTCTTTTCAGCTCATCCCAGCACTGCAAGTTCAGGTTTGTAAACAGATCAAGCCCTAGATGGTTGGCAAAATGCACTACCAGGAATAAATATAATAATAAAACAATTAGAGGAAAAGGAAAATAAAAAGCCTTTATTTTACAGAGCAGTTTCACTGATGGTTCTCCAAGTGTTTTGAGAGAGCAGAGTCCTGGGGGACTGGGGAAGTTAAGGCATGCAATGATCGTTTATTCATTTAATAAAAATTAAACTACACCTTATTGCTAAAAAGAAGAGAAATGCTGATTTTCCTGTGAAGAGCACCACATTTATCTCCTTTATTCTGCACAGCAGCAGTGCCTGGAAGCTGTAGGCATGGGTGAAGCTTGAAGTGAGGGTCAAACACAAGGTAAAAGCTGGTCTTTGCTCCTACAACCTTTCCCTCTTGCTGGTCTGTGCTCCTACAACCTTTCCATCCAACCTTCATCATACAGGGATACACTGAATAGATTTGCAAGTTAAACCTGGAAAGGATTAAAGCTCACAAAAGAAAGAATTTCATTCAAGTGAATTTCATTCACACAAGATGGGTACCAGATCTCAGTCATGTAAATGAGAGGAATTTCTTTCCCATTATACTTGCATATTAGTGCTGGCTCCCATGGATTTGAAATTCAATGCAGAATACATTAAAGTTGTCAAACATGGACAAGTCATTCTTGTAAGGTCAACTAGAGAGCAAATAACTTTATAAACCTTTCAGTTACAGTGGCCCTCAGCAACAAAGGGTTCAATATACAGCTACAATTAAAAAAAAAGTTTAAAAAATGTTTTAAAAGTGTGATCCTAGTGAGGAAAAGCAGGTATTGCAGAAAGAGATCCTGCAGGACCTGCTTCTTCAGCTGGAGAAATTGTTGTCCCACCTCATCAGAGGTGAGATGTTTGTCCTTTTTCCTTTTATTGCAGAAAAAAATCTACTCTTTATCTACTTCTAGAAAGACACTGCTTCTGCCTTTGCTCGCTGTTGCCTTCAGAGTGTTGATGTTTTGGTCCCCCTACATCCTCGATGCTCAGCTGTGTCTGCCCTGTTTTTCCTGTTGCATTAATGCTATTTTCCAAGCCCAGCTCCTGGGTATTTCGTACCCACGGATTCCATTCCCTGACCTTGGTCCTGAATTTTGGAACAGCATGGCTCACAGAGTCTTTGCTCCATCTCCTTTAATGCTTCCCCAAAACTCACATTTCCAGAGTCCTTCCGTGACTTTCCTCACTTGGCTCCCTGTTCCTCAGCCCTGCCAGGGGAGCAGCACTCTGTCATCTGCTACTTTTCCTTGATGTTCTTGATTTGTAAAGTGTGAACCCTCACATGAAGAATATCTAATCCTCTCTATGTGGAAAAATATTTTGTGCATGACAAGGTCAGAAAAATCATTGCCATGTGCAGAAAATTTCCCTCGCACTCTTCAGGGAAAAGTTCCATGACCATGCTAAGTCTCTAAGTCAGGGAAGATGAGTTCTTAGGCCACATTTGAAATCGAAATTTCCCCACTAGACATTTTTTTTCACTTACCCAAGATGGGGACACACACTTGTCAGACCATTCAATTATTTTCAGAGAGGATATTCTCTACTGCCCTTTCAGCCCTACGAAAGGCAAGGCTGAGAAAATTCCAGACAAAGGAAAGAATCTGTATCTCCGCTGCTGTTTAAAAAGATAACTTTTGTTTCCTTTTAGATGAGAATACCAGGGACATGTGTGTCTCTGAGGTTGTCTCTTTAAGCAAAAATGTCACACACCAAAACAAAGCTTTCACATATGATATGCTCAAGACTTGGCTCTGTGTTCTGCTACAAAACCATGTGCCGTGGTTGCATTTAGAGAGTCTGAGCTCTGTGGCTTTACCACAGAACCAAGGATGTTATAAACACCCAGAAACACAAACATGTTCCCCATTCTTCACTGAGTGCACTTTCTACTGAGCACACTGTGCCCAGGATAGTGTTCCTCCCTCTCCCTTTCCTAATGTTCCCACTTCTGATTCCACATGTTGAGTCCAAGTCCTCAGCCCAGCCTCCCTGCTAGGGCAGGTGTGAGATCCATCAGGTAAACCACTCTGATTATAAATGTGAGCATGTAAGAACATTCTCCTCACACTGCAGCTGATAAAAAAAGAGAAGCACCTTTAAGCTTTGCTTTCAAGAAGGTAAATTAGGTGTCTGCTGTACAGAGGTTTGCCCAGCTCCACTTCTTACAGAAGGAGCTAAGAAGGCACATTCCTGAGGCTAAATTATGCTTAGCATGAGAAAGCTTAGTCCACTGTCCAACCAACTCTAGCCTTGATGTATATGGAAATTTTTTGCATTATATTCTTCTGCCTAGGTCAAGGACAAATAGCTGGTCAGCAGGATTAAGCCAAGAGATAAGAGAAGTGCATTTCTCCCACAGCCAGTTTTCTGTGGTCCTAGAGCTCCTGCAGGTTCATATTCCAGTTTATTTTACATTGTCTTTCCCACAGAGATGTCTTCTGTTACAGCAAACTTAGCAGGCACTGAACTGCCAAATCCTTAGAACAGGACATTCCTTTTCTGCACTGCTGGGAATATTCAAACCCACCTCCTGCCCCACAAGGCTGAGCTCTCCTTCATTGCTGTTTGTATTAAAACTTGTGCCTGATCATTTAATCTGCACTGTATTTCTGTCACTTACACTGCAGACTCACTACTACTCAAATTATTTTTTAAGGTAATCTCTCTATAATCTAAGGTACAGCTAATTATAACCTCACAGGCAAATTACAATAAAATTTGGGTCTGTACCCCAACCCCACAGCTGGGATTCTCTTCCCATTTTACAAATCCACGTAAGCAATAAATCACATTAATAGGAGGGGAAAGAATCCTGTAGAGCTGAGGCTTGTATGTTAAAGGGTCCTTTGGGAATAAATTTGGAAGTTAGAAAAAGTTCATTACCATTTCAGTCCTGTTGTTGGTATCAATTCCTTTGCTTTGCCTGTTGCAGTTTCATCTTCAGGAGACTGCACCATTCAGAGAGCAGTTTCACACAGCACATAAATCCCCAGGGCTGATTTAGCTTTTCAGGCTAAAGATATTTCTGGGGAAATATCTTCATTTTGGCCTGTTTTGATATGTTGTTGTCTCTGGGGAGCGGTGCTCTTCATCTCTGAACTGGGCAGGTGTGTGCAGCGCCTGGATTCTTCCACTGCTTCTGCCCAGATCTTCAGAACATCCAGTTTCCTACCAATCCCATCTTACTGCCTTTGTAGTAAGGGGAAAATCGTCCTATTTTTGCACCTTGGTTTTAACTCGACATCAGAACAATGTCAGCGCTGGTGACACACAGCCACGTGACAGAGGAAGTTCTCAGTTTAGGTTACTGTGGTGTGACTCACTGTCTGTGTTTTTACCTAGCACTAAAAATACCTGTTACAAATTTTCCCCATCCACTTCTTGTGGACTAAAGGTGTTGTTCTGATGCCTTATCTGACACTGCTCTGCCAACTCAGACATGGAAGAGAAACAGGGAGGAGGGTTTCATGAAGCCTGGTACTGCCAGCACACCCACTAAGAGCAGTTTTGTGGTTGGGTGAGTGACATATTTGAATGGGAAACGTGAGGGAAGAAACCTGAAAGAACTGATGCTTGTTTAGCTGCTGGGTTTCTTTCCCTCCAGTATGTCCTGTGTGATATCTGACAGCTCATGTGGAAATCCCAGAGGCCCTGAGACATCTTAAATGGCATCAGACACCCTAGCTCACACCTGTCTGTTGGCTCAGATGACAAAGCTTGTCTCAAAAAACTTATCAAAATTAATTTGGGGAGAACTCCAGCAGAACCAATAAATACTTTTTAATTTTTATGTTTCATGGCTATTGCCTAAATTCACAAGTCTCCTTCTAATTCCAAGGGTTTGTCTCCATCCACTCCATCATAATACTTAAAACCACCTCCAGAATTTCCACAAATTCTGTAGGCACCAAAAATCCATTAGTATGGGAAGAAACAGAAATTCACATCTGCTTTAGGACAGCTATGTGTTCTCATAATTCTGCAGCTGACAGAAGGGCTAAATCCCCATGAACACAATTACACCAACCTCTCTGGCCCATTTATTACCTCTAAGTGCAGAGAAATGGAGTCCTAGGACACTTCTGGGGTGTGGGAAGTGAGAATGGTAGGTAGGGGCTGATGAATTTTGTGAATGAAAGAAAGAGAGAACAGTGGACATCAGGATAGAAAGAGAAGGAAATAGTGGCACACAGCACCTTGTCATGGGGACAAAAAATTGGAATATGTGGGAAGGGAAAACCAGGAGGCAAACAAAACCTCAAGAGATCTCAAGGAGATGTGAGGTCAATATTTTCAACAAATAATAAGAGGAGTGCAACCCTGGAGCAGCTATGGAAGTATGCAGAATCCAGGGAAAGCCGGGCTGTGCAAAACTGGGCCACCAAAGGCTGTGAGGCAGGCTATGCCCAGATGTGCTGGCCTTTTAAAAGATTGGTATTTTCATGTCAGGAGAACTCAAACAAATTGATTGATCAATTCCCAACAAAACAGCAAAACAGCAAAAAACCCCAAAACAAAAAGAAACCAAAAAATCACCAAAAATCCAAAAACCAAAACCAAAACCAACAAAAACAACAACAACAACAAACAAAAAAACAAAAACAAAAACTCAACAAAAAGCAACCCAAAATTAAAAAGAAAAAAAAAAAGCAAATCTATTCTCCTCTAAAAATGTAAAAAGTCAGAAATCTAATGAAGGAGTACACCTGCCCTGCCATTCCCTATTCCCTGGCTTCTTCCCATCCCTTGGCTCTCTTACCACTCTTGCATCAAGGATGTTGATTTTTTAG
Organism: Erpornis zantholeuca; assembly: GCA_013400515.1. Classification (NCBI taxonomy): domain Eukaryota; kingdom Metazoa; phylum Chordata; class Aves; order Passeriformes; family Timaliidae; genus Erpornis; species Erpornis zantholeuca. The sequence continues at coordinate 674,622 of VZTN01012369.1, forward strand.
AGGCAAACCATGCAGTTTCCTTGGGCACAAAGATGGAATGAAGTTTTAGGCACAATTCACTCCAGAGGTCAGTATGAGCCAGACCTCCTCAGTCTGCATCCTCTCTGCAGTCTTCCCACACTATTCCAGGAGGTCCCATGACATGAAACTGAAGAAAGACATGGAGATGCTGGAACATGTCCAGAGAAGGTAGAAGCAGGTGGAGGATCTGGAGCACAAGTCTGATGGATCTGGGGGGGCTCAGCCTGGATAAAAGCAGGCTCAGGGAGGACATTTTCACTCCCTACAACTCCCTGGCAGGAAGGTGCATGGGTCATATGTTGAGTGCCTACTTCTTCTAGAAAGATGAGTAAAAACCACATAAAGAGAAGCACCTCTGAAGATATTTAAGATATTTTGAGATGATTAAGAGTAATCATAGTGAAGGGTATCTTGCAATACCCATATTCATGCGTGGCTCTTCACCGGTATGAGGACTGGTACAATAAATCCAAAAGCCAATGACTTTGATATCAAACACATTGGAGAGGAGCTCTAGTATGGGAGCAGAAGCCAGTGTTTTGAAAGGTTATGAATGGTTACTAAGGAGAAGGTTCTTGAAAATGGGAGCAAAATGTTTGATGTAACAATGAAGCAGTTAAAAGTCAAAGGGAGGCAGGCAGAAGGTCACAACGAGACCTGGGAAAGTCATCTTTCAAAATTCTTTGTGGATCAGAGAAAGGAATACTGTTGTAAAGGCCAAAGGAGATACTGCAGTTATTTAGATGTGAGAAGACAAGAATTTGAGCAATGTGGATGAAATTAAAAGGCCAGATCCGAGGAAGGTTGTGTAAGACCCAGCTGGAATGTGGATGCTCACCATCTCCCGAGTGCACCATTTCTGCACAGTCTCTGTCTGATGTGTGCAAGTTCAGAAGAACCCAATATTTGATCATCAATTAAAAGAATGCTTGCCCTTTATGATGAGTAGGTTAAATGTTGTGGGTTTTCTTAAGAAGAGACTAATGAATTGTAGGTTTGAGTGCCTTGTGCTGAGATTCAGATCGGCAATCTGCTTCAAAGAGGCTTTTGAAGTCTTGAGGGAAACAAGCTTTTAGCTTTCAGGGAAAGTGAGAGTACATGATCTCCACTTGCTGCTGATCTGATAACTCTTTAATTTTAATCACCCTCACAGTCTGTGGTAAAACATGTGGTTAACTATTTCGGGTGCAGTCACTTCTCTCAAAGCCACAGTCTGATGTAGTTTACAAGGCAAGTCCTTTGATAACACAAAGGTACAGGGGGATTAAAACAACCCTTATGCAGATCAGCTGTTAAACTGCTCACATACTTTTCATTGTTGCCTTCTTCCAACTTTGTGACTTTTACTAAACAGCAAGACAATGTAAAGTAAAAAGAGCAGAAAATATCAAAGTGAGGAAATGAAAGAAAAGGGCACTGCAGGGCTGGGGCTGGGAGTTGCAGGTTGAGTTGCTGTTGGTCTTTCAAGAAGAAGGCACTTTGGGAGTCAAGGGCAGACACCAAATGATGAGCAGCTGTCAGGGACCCAAGGGCCTTTAGCAGTCATTGCTGCTGGTTGCTAAGGCTGCATTAATTATGGCTGCAGAAAATGCGAGGATATGATGACTAAGAAATTTCACTCCTAATAGCTGTTACTGTTGTGCATAAGCATAAAGGGCCATGGATCATGCAGCCAAAGATCCAGAGTGCCAGCCCTGGTGCAACCAGACTGTTTGATGTTTTAATTTCTCAGCCGTTAGGCCTTAAATAATCATTAAGTAGTGCCTTTATCAACTTCTGGGTCTCCAGCTCAACTTGAGCAGGCTTTTCAAGTGCACTGAAATGATCTAACTTAATTCATTCCAACTGATTGAGAAGTATATTTAGATATGATTTGCTGATGACACAACACGTCCTTGTTTGGGGGCAAGTTATATTTAGGTTTGCAAACTTATTTCACAATAAGCTGCTCTTATTTCACAATAAGACTCTTGGCTCAGACAGAGCTGAGAGTCTATGCCCATTCCCAATGTTTGCTTATAGATGATTGCAACTTTTAATTGCTTACTTTTGTTCCTCACTCCATGGACTTAGGGCTGCACACTCTGGTGCAGGTAGCTGCTCTCCAAAATGACTGTGTACAGCTTCATTAAGAAGATGTTGATAGTGTTCCACGTTGCCCATCTGCTGGACATGTCTGGTATTGAGAATGGGGAAGTTCTTGATGCATAAAGCAGAATGCCAGGCTGTCCTGATTCTCAGGCTTTCTATTTGCAGAGACATGCCCACCTCTTCCAGCAACTGAATTTGCTGATGTTACTGCAGAAAAGTATCCACTACAGACCAAACTGTACTATGAGTGTGACCCTGGCTATGACAGAAAAGGTGGTGCATACGCAGGAATTCAGTGTAAGAGTGAACAGCAGGGTGCTGTTTGGAATTATGGGGTATTTAAATGCTTTGGTGAGTAAGTGTTGTCTTTTTTCTATACATAAAAGTGTTTTTCCAATGTGTTACTTGGTATAAAACACAACTGGGCATTAACAAAAGATCTTTCGTGCTTATCTTTCTAAGTTAAAATTTGAAACAGTTCTATCCAACATCTAAAAGTTTGGGTGCTATAACTTTGTTCTGATATTTGTCCTGCTATAACTCAGCAATTGTAACTTCTCCACAGATAAGAAAAATTTGTTATCAGCGGCTTCTAAGATGGAGTTAGAACTTACACAGAAGCCAGAAGGAGAACCAAGGAGCCCTGCACCCCAGAAGCCAGAAGACCTTTCAGAGTTCAAACAAAAAGGTATATAAAAGCTCATTCAATACTGTAACACTTCTCCTGCTGATTTCCATGGAAGTATTGCAAAAATGGTGAGTAATATTTATTTTGCAGACAGAGGGAAAGAAACTATTGCTGTAATATCTTGGCTGAACAAGTGATATGGTATAAGCAAATGAGTATTTTATATCCTAACCAAGAATTAGAAAGGCTTGGTATCTCCTGCTTGTCTATATTTTCTAAGAATACAAGATTTTCAAGAACAAAAGCAGTATGCAAAATCTGTCTGCATTAACCACATGCTGCCTTGTGCTCCCCCAGATTTCTGTGATCCTCCCAAGGCCATTCCACATGCCTCCATAAGGCTGCCCGTGGGACACCAGCTTTACGTGGGACAAGTCTTACATTTCAAATGCCAGGCAGGTTATGATAAGAGACCCCCCACCTCTGGCAGCAGGACGTGCGAGGAGGTGAATGGCAAAACCACCTGGACCCCCCTCGATATGAGATGCACCAATGACAGCAACCAGTGGCCACCACAGACCATTGGGCCAGGTAGGATGGTTGTGATTACACCACATGGCTGTCATGACCTGCTCATGTGGGGTCCAGACCACCCAGCTGGCGTGGGGAGAGTGGGAGCTGCAAAAAAAGTTTTCTAAAGGAGCCCTGCCACTGACTCTCAGGGTCAGTAATTTCAAAAGGCTGTATTATTGTGATCATTAATTATAATTATCAAGGCATTGTAATTGAAATTTAACTCCCTTGTGTATTTAAACATCTTCACAGAAAGGGGTTTAAATGATGATAAATCTTTCCTTAGCCTTAGATCTTGGCAACAGTTTAAATTTAAGGAATCGCTCTGTCCTGCAAGTTTTATTGATGACAAATCTGATGTATTTACATAAAAATGAATTATTTATTAAGACAAATGAACAGACAAGAGATAACAGACTAAAGATCTTAATCAGATTTACTCACTACAGAGTATAAAACTTAAAGAACTACTAGTAGATTATAGCATAACATAAGACAGTGCACTGGATCAAGGTTCCTATATTAAAGCCAGGAAAATAAATAGTATTGATTAGGAGTCAAATGTAATTCATCACTGAAATGATGATAATCTACACAGATTCCTTCACTTAATCCCTTAGGAAGTAACTGTGAAATAGGTGTCCCTCCTCATGGAGAAACTACAAATTTCCAGGAACATGTACAGATTTCTGCCTTGTGAAAGTTTGCTGTGGCTTTTACAGCTGTAAAATGAATGGTTGTCAGTCAGAAATTCAGCCTATCTTGTGAGATCTTACTTCAAAAGTAAGATATTTATTGGCAGTTGGGGATGCCAGACCAGTGTTAACTTCATGAGACCAAAATAACTCACTACAAGACAGGTTGTCCTGTTTATCTGCCTGGCTAACAAACAGTGGATAGGCTCCTGTGGGGGTAAGANTGAGATCTTACTTCAAAAGTAAGATATTTATTGGCAGTTGGGGATGCCAGACCAGTGTTAACTCCATGAGACCAAAATAACTCACTACAAGACAGGTTGTCCTGTTTATCTGACTGGGTAACAAACAGTGGATAGGCTCCTGTGGGGCTAAGATGCCCTGCTACAAGGTGGACAGACCCAGCTGTCCACACCCTTTGCAGTCCTCAGACTTCTGGTTGATGTCCACTCCCTCAACATCCTCTGAGTCAGTGAAGTGCAGTGGGATGAAATTTAAAGAGGTGGAAGCCAATGCAAGGACAACATGAGAGGACTTTTCCTACCAACAGACTGGGGAAAAAAAATCTTTTCACCAATACTTCCTTCAAAAGGAAATTAATCATGCAGAACTGTAGATGTCTACTGCACAGGTGGCCACATCTGAGCTGGACTTGCTTTATAACCAACAGAGGGAATAGGTGTTGATGGTGCTCTGTCAGCTGCTCTATTTTACATCTATTTGAGATGAAATGCACCCTGTGAAGCTTTGTTTCTGCCCAGTGGCTACAGCTGAGCCTCGGTGACTATCTCAGAGGCACATCTGTGTAACAGTGAGTGAGAAGCATTCCTTGTGACCATACCAGATTACTGATCACCCTGTTCCGGCATCAACCCAGGACTTTCTCCCCTCTTTCATAGATCTGTTTCCCTGTGGTGCCTGGTTCAGAGTGTTCCAAGTATAGTAATCACAATTTGTTGTCTTTCCTCTTCCATCACAACACCAGACTTTTTTTCCACTGAAAATATCACTTGGTGCTATCAGGATGAAGGAACTTCTTGCTGTGATGGAAATAACCCACCAACGAACCAGTCCCAGAAAGTAACACAGCCTTTTGAAATTACAAGTATTTTAAAATTACAAATATTTTAAAATTTTTAAACTAGAGTTGTGAAAAACATGAGACTGGATAATGAAAGAGGGCCCCTTGGCCTTAGATTCAGCAGAACAATAATTCCAGCTTCCTGTAAAATGCTCTCAAACCTGACTAAGGTCAGGTGCTGGCAATTAGAGCACCAAATAATTATTCCCCTAAATTGTTAAAGTGTTGCCTTTGTATTTGTTATGATGTGATGTCGATAATGAGGTTGGATAAGGAATATACTCCCCTTTCTCAGTTCTCCTTCAGCATTCAGCACAAACTGACTTACCAAGAAACCACTATTACAGGATGTCGTGTTAAAAATCTGTCCATATCACATATTGGGGCAAGTTCAGATCTTACTTTTCAGGATAAGAGAGAAATCAATGAATTTCTTGCACCAGGGAAGTTTTGGCTCACATTTCTGGGCAAAACCAGGTCCTGGCTGAAACCATGTTTCCAAATCCTACCTTGGAACCTTGAAAGTCATCCTTCCAGTGTCATATGAAGTAAAGATCTTAGATGGATCCCACTCTGGTCCACTTCATGCCCGCCATTAACAAGTATCAGATCACCACATATGTTATATCCAGGCTGGAAAGATCTACTGATGGCCAAGAAACAGACATGGCAATTTTTAAGTGTTCTGTGCAGGGGAGAGCTGTCAGACTCTGCCCCTGGCACTGCTTTGGTGCTGGAATGAGCTGGCTCTTTGCCTGACTTTGTCCTCATCACTGCTCTGCTCTCTTCATCAGAAGAGAAAATTGATACAAAAATCAAGAATTTCTCTCTCTTCACAGGTTTGACTCTTCTGTCCACTTCCTCTTCCTCATCAGGCACACCACCAGTGCCAGGTATGCCATTTTCTTAAGGCTTCACTCCATCACCCAGAGCGCTTACTTGGTCTTTCAGTTTGTCGTTCTATTGCAAAGAGATCCATTTCTGTTAGAGGAGCTACTAAATATGCTGCAAGACACCTCTGTATCTATGTATTGTGTGAGACATTAGCAAAGACAGTATAAACAGATTGTTTAAGCACTTAAGCTCTTATAAAGAAGTTTCCAAAGACTCATAAGGAACGTAAAAGAAAACAGATCAACCAAAAGTGTGTTTTTTAAATGGAGCCATTTTCAGATTCTTCTCTGAGACTTTCTGTGAATTTCACTTTAACTGGAAAAAAGCAGGAAAAAATGTAAATATTTAAATGCTGAGTTTTTTTCACATTTTCAAAGGAATAAAAATATATGGGCAAATAGAACATTTCCTCACAGCTAAACCTGTGCATTTAGATCAGTCTGAAGCAATTTTCTTCTCTCCCTTCCCCATCTTCCACTCAGCCATTAGCTGATGAAATAGAAATTGTGTCTTACTGTGAATATGCTCAAGACTTAGCACAAGGGCTCTTGATTCCAGCTGCACTCTGTCAAAACCTGTAGTGCACATTATGATGAAGAGGAATAATGGAGTGAGATGAAGGAAGGGAAGGAGGAGTTTTGCAAACCACTTCAGAGACCACAACATAAGTAGTCTCTGGTTATTTGGCTGTGGTCAATCTCTAGTTGCCCAAGTCTCCTCTGGTTGGGTCCTGGGAGCAACAGGGCAATGTGGAAAAATTCCTGCCTCTGGGCATAGGGGCAAGATGAAACCCTATCCCTAATCTTGCCTGTTTCTCTCAGCTGGAGTAAATGCAGTAATTAAGATAACTCCAAGTGCTAACCATATTGATTTTCTGGTTTTACAGCTATCTGGTTTGTTCTGATTATCATTCCCATTGTCTTTGTGTGACTCACCAAGCAGACAATAAGGTAAGTGGGATAGAACGAGGAAAATGTGAAATCTAACCAAAAAATCCCTAGAGGTGGAAAAGTTATCAACTGGATCAGCCTCTCCCTATTGCACTGCTTCGATTTCTGGACACCTTCTCTGGTGTTAAATATGACCCTGGATTTTGGGATGGTCTGACTCAGCTGTTAACTACTGGCACAAGAAAAGGAGTAATCAGAGCTTTTGAAATCAAAAAACCTCAGAACAAGCTGCCCAGGGAGGTTGTGAACTCCCCATCCCTGGAGGTGGTCATGGCCAGGCTGGATGGGGCTAGGAGCAACCTGGGATAGTGAAAGGTGTCCCTGCCTATGGCAGGGGGATGGAAGGAGTTGGGCTTCAAGATCCCTTCCAACCTAAAACACTCTGTGATTCTATAATTCTAAAAAGCAGTCTTTGTCCCATCCATTATGGAACTGAGAAGGGCAGTTCAAATAATGGGTGGGAGATTAATTCTGTGGGAAAATGAAGGTTAATTATGCAAATATGTTGTTTCAGATAGATTATGCAATCAGTGCTTTTCTCTCTGCTCAGCCTGTGGGAAGGCTGGGGGAGCATCTGCCACCACAACCACGTAATTCTGTTTCCTTCATCCCCCTGATTTCAGAGTTGTGTCATGACAACTTTGTACTTCAGATTTATTTCAGTCTGGCCTCCTCCCTGTTTCCATTACTACACTGGGATGCACAAGGCTGTTCCTGTTCACAGGCTCCCTAGTTAAGCCAAGATGTCCCTATCTGACATTTGGGAATTCTCCTCCTCTCTCTTTGCTAATCCTTGTCCTCATTTCTCTTCATGTTCCTTACTAATTGCTGATACTTCTTAGCTGAATGAGGATTTTTCTTAAAAAGTGAGAAGGGAGGAGCTCATGAAATCACATCAGAAGTGGATTTTTGTCAATTCATGACTGGATAAAGCCATATAAAATGTAAACAGTGCTTTGAAATATGCTTTAGTGAAGATGGTCAACTATGGTGCAGATTGCCTGGGCCTTTTTAAGATTTCTGAAAATATGTTAGGTGAAAAAGTGTCAAGAATGATTTACATTTTACTGGCTCTGTGGTGGAACAAATGGTGAAATAGCCAATGCCAGATGAAATAGTAACTGACAAATGAAAGAGTAACTGAGATCCTAAATGGTGTCTTCTGCAAAAAATACTCTGTTGTTCCTCATAGGAAATATAGAAGAAGCCATAGAAAACCTGCTTCTTCCCACCTGTAGTAAAGTCTTTTTCCCTTTGTAGGGAAGACTTCTCAGGGAATTGTGGCATTCAGATGCAAACTCATGAAATTAATGACTTGCCACAGAAGAAATCAGATTTACCAGCGACTCCAAGACCAGCAGTGGCAAACGAGGAGGAAGCCTGGACACTCAAATCCAATGTGTGAAGGAGGCAGAACATGTTATGGCTTAGATCTTATGGGGACAGCGTGACTTTCCACCTACAGAGTGCTGGGAGGAGGAGTGCCTCCTATCCCTGACAGATGGGGAAAGGGCCCTGCCTGAAACTGCTTCCCAAACCCAATTCTCCTCCTCCTACCATGCAGCAGATGTATTTCTTATATAACTGCAGCCCCTCCCAAGCGGCCAGCAGCACATATGGACCACTGCCCAAGCACATTAAATGGTGCCACCATCATTTCAGCCCACCCTCCCCACAAACTGAGCTGCTTTGCTGGACACCTGAGGTCCCCCTGCCTCTTCCCCACCCAGGTGGGTCAAGCATAGGCACACTTTTCTCCTTCTCAAATTGTTCCCCTTGAAAATTAAGCCCATTCACCCCCTGCACTGCAGCTGAAAATCTGACTGGACTTCCTTATGGTTCACTATATCCATGCATTCCTCATCACTCCCTTCTTCCCAATTATTTTGGATTAGTCCCTTCCACAAGAGATCCTACATCATTCCTCCAGCTCAGACAAGGATGCTGCATATCATGGCAGATTATTAATTTGACAGCTTCTTTCATAGCTGCAGAGCATAGAGAGAACCCAGCACAAAGGCATCTGAGGACAGGCTCAAGCACACAGAATACTTGACTTGTCCTTAGATTACTGGGAATTTGTGAGATTTGGATATTCTTCTGCCTCTTTTTAGCCACGCTCAGCCCAGTAAGATGGGTTTCACCTGGCTGAATGCAAATATCTGTGTCTGAGGCAAGGCAGTGGGGAGGAACAACTCCCTTTAGAGAGCAGTTCATCTCACCCTGTTGCCTAAATATATATAATAATAAATATATATTATATATAATAATAAATGCATTATTATGATATAATATATGTATGCAAATATGTATTTATTTATATACACACAGAGATATAGAGTTGTTTATGTATATATACAGGTCAAATGATGCAGGGTCATGACCTGTTTCTCTGCATTGACTTTAGCAATGCCCAGACTGACCAAATTAACTACAGATGCTTACATGGCATATGACAAAAGCCAAATGGGATGGATCCCTTCCTTATAATTCAGAAGACACGAGGAGGTCTTGGTCTAGTTTTCTGTTTTGAGATAGAGTGTATGTGTCATTGCTTTACTGGTTAGTATTCCTGTTGAGTCATTCTCATTCTGTAGCCTTGATATTTATATTTCCCATGGCTTTTTTTTTTAAATTCCTGTTGGAATAGGACTTATTTGTACTGCGTATCTCATCATGTGAACCCTCACTAAGTTCATGGATAACATCAAGTATGCTGAGAATGTTGATCTGCTGGAAGGTAGAAAGGATCTGCAGAAGGATCTGGACAGGCTGGATCAATGGTACCGAGGTCAATGGAATGAGGATCATTAAGACCAAGTGCTGGGTCCTAAATTTCAGTCACAATAACCCCAGGCAATGCTATGGGCTGGGGCAAAGTGGCTGGAAAGTGTCCCAGTGGGAAAGGACATGGGGATGCTGGTGACAGCAGCTGAACATGAGCTGGCTGTGCCCAAGTGGCCAAGAAGGACAATGGCATCATGGCTTGTAACAACAATAGTGTGGCCAGCAGGACCAGGGCAGTGATTGTCCCCCTGTACTCAACACTTCGAGGTTAGCCCACACCTCGTGCCCCCCAGTTCAGGAAAGACATTGAGGTGCTGGAGTGAAGGGAACAGAGCTGCAGAAGGGTGGGGAGGCTGAGTTCTATGAGGAGTGGCTGAGGGAACTGGGGTTGTTTATCCTGGAAAAAAGCAGGTTCAGGACTTTATTGCTCTCTGCAACTCCCTGACAGGAGGGTGCAGCCAGATGAGGGTCTGTCACTTCTCCCAGGCAACCAGCAACTGGATGAGAGGATATATTCTCAAGCTGCACCAGGGGAGGTTGAAACTTGACCTCAAAAATAATTTCTTCACAGAAAGGGTTGTTAAGCATTGGAATGGGATGCCGGAGGAGGGTGTGGAATCACCATCCCTAGAGGT
>VZTN01012370.1:372-26348 GCA_013400515.1 Erpornis zantholeuca
TCTTCCTCTAGTCAGAAATGGCCCTGTATTTAGCTTTGAAGTGTGCTTAGCTTGAAATATTTTCTGGTCTTTTTCCAAGCTATATTGTTAGTTTTTACTTTATTTATTCTTACAAAATTTACTTTCCATGGCATGTCAGGCAAGTCTTTATAAATTTTCTTATTGCTGTGGGATCTAAAATATCGAACATTAATATGGTACTAAATATATCTAGTGTGCGCTTTTTTTTCTGGTATTTATTCTTAAATGGATGCCTAGTTTCCTTTTTCTCTAGCAGTAATGTTTGTTAATCTTATTTTAAACCCTAAAGTCTTGAAAATTTTTAAACAAGGATTTAAAATGGAATGAACATGTTTCTATTGACATGCTAAAAATGAATCTTTTTCCTGTAAGTAAGTAACAGCAAATAAAAGAATACGTATATGCATGGTAGATAGGTATAGATGATATTTCAAGATAGGAAAAAAAAGGCAAAATTTTTAAAATACTATATTGTGTTTTTTGGCCTTTGATGTCTTTCACACTAGAGTACTTGATTTGAACATGTCTTTAAAGTTAACCGAAACACTTCAGCCTCTTGGAGATTTACATATCTTATAGCACTTAACTTTTATCTATATTACTTAACTGGTTCATTCGGTCCAACCATAGATCTGTCACTCATCCATGTCCTAAGTGACATGTAGTAGTTTTCATGGCACAAATAGTCAGTAGCTGCTCCTTGGTGGGACCTGACCCACTTTTCTGTGCTGTGTGCTTTTTCACTGAGTTTGGGTGGTAAGGATAACAGCAAGGTCTAGCAAGTCCCTGACGCTATGACTGGGCCCTGTGCTTGTGATTGCCACAGGAATCACTCCAGAGGGTCCAGAATGCAGATCTGCCCATCCATCCCCCCGATCTCTGGTGTATAAGTTCTGCCCATGTGATATTATTGTGCGTAGCGTTCAGGAAAACAGATTAATGAGATGATTTCCTAGGACTTACATAACTATCTCTTCTGAGAAATTTAGTATGGAAATGCTTGATTTCTGAGCTCATAAAAATAAGGTTGAATGTGGTTTTTCAATATGAAAATATGCCATAAAGAATACACAATACCGAGGAAAAATGCCTAATGCTGTTTCTGTGTTCCATTTCCTAGTCCTAGAATAGTCTTGCTGGGATTTTTTAGACAAAATTTCTAAATAAGCCTTCTCAATCCAGCTGTTCAGCTGTGCTTTTTTTGAGAGCATTCTATGCAGCATTTTGAGGATTGATGAATATCACGGACAGGTAGCAAATTTTATCTGACTGCCTTTGGGAAATCAATTTTCATTCTGCCTTTTTGAGGATTAAATCAAGCTACAACACAAATAGCCTTGCAATCAAATTCCACTGCAAACCTAAACATAAAGATCCTCATTTAAATGTGATCTGGGGTATCTCTCTGCCTCCCTAATCCTTGTGTCAGTCTCCCGTGTGACTTTTTTTAGTGAGGGCCCTGAAGAAGTTCTTTTCAGTCAGAAAAACTGGTTGACTTGCCTTGGGGGCTTGGAGTAAACACGGAGCAGAACAAGGGAAGAAGATGGACGTGGATGCTGGAGCACCTGGCTTGAGAGCTGAGTGGTAATAGACTGTACCGGCCACTGGATGTCACTTGTTCCACATGAATACATCTAAGAAACCAAATGCGTGGCAGCAGAGACAATAGTTTGTGTGTCTGTCGGGAATATGGAAATGGTGTCTAAGCGAGCACGGTCAGCAGAACTTTTCTTTCACTGCCTTATGCTTTTTCATATGAAAATCAAGAGAGCTTAGTTCGAAGTGACATCTTGTTACTTTGGATCACAAGGGGCTTGTGCCTGACTTTTGCCTATGTTAGCCTCCTTAAATTTGGATGCTGGCTTTTCCTGGAAGGTGGAAGCATGAGGCAGCCATCAGGAGGGTCCATTTCTGCCACTACAGTGCTGCTCTCCATCCCCTTTGTAGCATTAATAGTGACTTGCACCATAAGTTGAGTCAACAGTGCTTTTGATTTTCTGTGTGTAGGTTTGCCTTAAAGATGAAAATGTGGATGTAGAGAAAGATACATCAAAGTCAGAAAAGGAAATGATGCAGGAAAAAAAAAAAAAAAAAAAAAAAAAAAAAAAAAGGAAAAAAAAAAAAAAAGCAAAAAAGCCAAGGGGAACAATTTTNTAGAAAGGCACAAAGCCCAAGGGGTAATATTCTATTCTTGATGTAGTGACCATTCGTTGCAGATATTATCTAGCTAAGGGAAATTCACATCTTGGAAAAAAGTGTCTGGGCCAGTGTCAACACCAGTCAAATATTTACCATCTTTCTGTGTATTGTCTTATGTAGTTACACTTGATGGGGTCATGTGCTGTGCAAACAGAACTGTGCCTGGGTGTAGAGCTTGTCTGTCACCTCCTGAGGGGAGGCTGTAGCCAGGTGGGGTTGGTCTCTTCTCCCAGTTAACCAGTGGCAGGACAAGAGGACACAGCCTTAAGCTGTGCTGGGGAAGGTTCAGGGTGGATCTCAGGAAGAATTTCTTCACAGAAGGGTTGATCAGACATCGGAATGGGCTGCCCAAGGCAGTGGTGGAGTCATCACCCCTGGAGGTGTTTAAGGAAAGAGAGAGTGTGGCACTTTGTGCCATGGTTTAGTTGGCAAGGTGGTGTGGGGTCATTGGTTGAACTCAGTGATCTCAAAGGTCTTTTCTAGGCTAACCAGCTCAGTGGTTCTGTGTGATTCTGTAATTGCATCATCTATCTGACAGCATGCAAAAGCTCTGGTCTAAAAGGAGGAAGGGCATTTTCCTGACTGATCCACAGATAACTGTGTCAAGTCTTTTTCACATGCCAGTGCACATGCAGGCAACCCTCAGCCAGAGCACACTGTCCCATCACTTCTTTTCCTGGCTAAATTTTCATAATTCTAGTAAGTATGTAAACTAGGTAAAAATATGTAATAAAAGAAAATAAAAATAATTTTCCAAATGTATTAAATGTAATGTGAAGACATGTAAAAAGCATAATATTGGCTATATGTATAAATAATATCCCATAGCTAGTGAATTTGTCTTTCTCTAGTGTCAGTATGTTATTTTCTACTGAAATGCTTCAGTAGTGTCTAAGTGTCAGCTCTTAAAATTTTCCTGGTACTTCAGATGTAGGATGATATTTTGTCCTTAGTGAGGTGAGGTCTACTTCTTCAAATGACTGCAGGCTAAGCATGTTTTTCTCATGTGAACAGAGTTGTTCTGAAGTGTAACTGCATTCTTGGAAATAAAAACAAACACCCAAACAAAACTCTTCCTTGTCATCTGGGAAAAAACATTCTAAAAATCAGCCATTCAAAAATCAATCCTGATTTTTATTTCTAACTAAATCTTGCTGTTCAAGATGAAAATACATCTTACAAAATTCTGTGCATTTGACCTGAAGAATGGGAGTTCAAGTATGGATCCAATCTAAAAATCAGTAATTATTTTTAACAATTTCCTCCTACTTTTCATTTCCTTGAAACTTATGGCATAAACACTGAAGTCATAGTGCCTTTGCAGGGTACATGAATACCCAGATTACATTAATATGATTGTATTTGTATGTTTTCATTGTGTTTTGACCTATTCATAGTAAGTTGCTATCTTCAAGTTTTATTTACTGCTTTGGACAATTTTTAGATTTTTACAGCAATGTATCAAATATCACAGGGGTTTAAAGCTAAAATAGTATTTTTTCCCCTTTTATTTGTATTTTCTGCATCTGAAGTCATCTGTCATTGAAACTCAAGCAAGGATCACTGCATTGTAGAGTCTCACGTAGCTGCTGCTTACCAACTCTGCAGGCTGTTTTATTAGAGAATGGTCTCTTTCCAAGGGTCTTTCAGTCAATCTGAGTGTTTTTATGTGTAGTCTTCGATCACATCTTTTATAAAGGAGTTTTGTCTCTTCAGTTCTGTCATATCTTAGTACTCTACAGTGAAGTTTGAAGTCCCAGTTTTTCATTACTCTGTAGAGTATAAATTTCCCAATAGCAAATGTTGCCTCTGTCTGGTTATTGTAACACCACATTAGATTCCAATGGAAACAACAGAGCTTGTTTACTCTTAATTACATACAATTCAAGCAGTGTATAACACAAACCTTTGCTAATTTTGTTTCAACAGTTAAACATATTGGTCAAATTTGGTAAATGATGCCCTAAAGGACTGGGCTACAGATTACAAGAGCTATAGGAGCTTGTAAGCTGCTTTCTGGCACTGAGTTTTCATTAAAGATATGAGGGAACCTTTTGTAATCACACACATGTGAAGACTGGGAGACAAAAAAAGAAAAACAATTTAAAAAATCACCTTTATAGCTGTGCATTTTAACATATTTTTTTTCTTCTAGCAGCTATACCAGGATATTTCAAATCTTCCCAATGTAATTCAGATAGGGAAGGAGACAGCTGTTTGCATGACAGCTGTTCATGGATCAAGGCTTTCATGTGCTAGGTCTCCATCCCTGCTTTCAGAAGGAGCCATACTCACAGTTTGCCTCTTTCTGTGATGGCTCCACTGGTATTCAGCTGGTGTCTCATTTCACGTTTGAGGAGGGCAGGGGACTGCAGGTAGGTAGTGACACATAGTATGGCTTCATGTCCTCTTTCCCTGCTTGCCTTTTGTCCTCTGAGCAGTGTGGATTTCACCACAAGCAAGCTATTCCAAGTAGTTTTATTTTGGTTGGGGTTTTTTTGTGCAGCTTTCACATGATTAGGAATTTCAGGAACAAGGGTGAAGAGGTGTCAGGGTTAGTGTGAGGTGAAGTTTCCACTTCTCCCATGGCTTGCTGGATAACTGAGGGACACCTCGCTGGACTTTTTATTAATTTACTTGTCTAACAGCTCTGTAGGTATTTTTGCTTTGGGGATTTATCCCAAAACAAAATTATAGATGGGTAGACACAAGCAAGTTGCTTGTCTTGACTGGTATCATCTCCTTCCAAAGGAGCTCTTCCACAGTTCTTCCAAGATTCACAGATCCAATATGTCTGATGCCTAATATTGAAAACATAATTTAAGGAAACCTTTCCTAGCTTTAAATTCACGTTACGTAAATTCAAAGACTGTTATCCCAAGAGAAACACAGGTGTATAATGGTACCAAAAATACAGCTTAGGTCTTTAGGGTAGTAGTAATTCAGTCATACAAGAGCCCAGGGCTGTAAATTTTACTGCAGTCAGGTTACAGACACTGTAAGTGATGAAATGAAACAGTACCTACTTGAGTTCCTCTTCATGCAAACATTTCAACCAGGCTGAGGCAAAATGAGTAATGCATGCATTAGTGTTCTGCAGGGTGATATATTCATTAATTCTTTTAAAATGTGTGGTGGACCTCCTTGTTAATCATGAGAAAATACCAAGTCCTTCCAACCTGCTGAATGTCAAAAAAAATGGTAGAAAAACTTATTTAGGTTTAGCTTTGTTCACTCTTTTTAAAGTGTGTGCATCTGTGTACTTTAAGCTCCTGATAGGCTATTAATGCAAACAGGTTTTTTTTCCCCTTTTACCTTTTTTTTTTGTTGTACAGTAAATAATGAAGCAGCTCTGCCACTGGCAGCCCAGAAAAAAAGTAAAGAGAAGAAAAAATTGGGCAAAATAGTATTACGAAAAGTCATTTCGTCCAAAGAAAACAGGCAAGGAGACAAGACTATTTTTTTGAGTTCTGGCAAGTATCAAAATGACTCTTGTTGTGACTGGGTACATTTAGAGTCCATGATAATGACCAGGAAAGCCCTGAGTCCATGTCCTGGTAGACTCACCAAGAAATTGGAAGAAAAAAAATCTTTGCATGGAGTGTGAACATCCTCTGTCAGAGGCTCCAGGCTGGTGTAGTGACCACAGCTTAGAGGAAAAAGATATCTTCTCAGCTCACCTGAGCAGAATTCACTTCTCCCACCTTTGTCCCTCCAGTAAGGCAAATTTTAGCATCAGCTTGTATGAACAATCCCTTTCCAGCAGAAAACTTTTATGACTGTGGGCTCAGGAGAGCAGGCCCAGCTGAGAGCTGCAGCCTGCTGTGAGCACAGCTGATGCACCTCAGCATTCACACGCTCCGGGTGGAGAGCCAGCAGGTATCCTGCTGGATCTCACACTGCACCTGCGTAGGCACAGATCTCCTGGGGCCTGAGCCCACCAGGAATGCCTGTCTGCAGAGCTGCAAGGGTTGGGAGAGGTTTCACCCCTGCCAGGACAGGCAGTGGGGAAGGACCCGCTTGCACACAGCTTGTGAAAGGCAAGCATTCCTTCTAGCAAAACCGCACAAATGGACACTCGAATGCATTTCAGTAGGCAAAGTCATGTGCAGTGCTCTCTCTAATTAAAAAATGTTTATGTGAATAATCTCTCAGGAAAATGGGGAAAAACTATCAATTTTCCCACATTTTGAACTCTAGAATGTGACCCCGATAGGAGAATTACTTTTGCCAGCAGATTTTTTTTCATGAGCAATATTGTTTTGGTCTGACATTTGAAACTTGTGCCAAAACCACTGGGGTCAAAAGGTAGAATTAAAAAATTCCAAAACTCCTTTTTTCCTTTCTTTCCTTTTTTTTTTTTTTTTTTTTTTCTTAAGGAGTAGTTATATATCTCTATACAGAAATTAGAGATGGAGTGGTTTTGTCTTTCAAAAAGTTACTTATTCACCAGATATTTTACGGAAGAAAAAGTTATTTACACACTGGGCAAATATGTTCTGTTTATCTGCCAAGACGATTCTTGCACCATAGTAATTCCTTCTGAAGAAACAAATGTCCCCTTTCACATTACAGCTATGCAGAGTTTACATGAATTTTTCCAGGACTCCACTTTAGAAAAACTGCAGCAACACTTACATGTTTTTCTTTTCCTTCATGTGTAAGCTGTGACCTTTTTATCATGGCCCCATGCTTATACAAGCCAAAGCACTGGTAGATGATAACCTGTAGGTGTTATGAAAAGTACTTTGCTAAACAGGAGCACTGCAAATTTTGTCAGAGAAAATAGTTTTACCACATTCATGTGAGAAGGGCAGACCAGAATAGGATTTAGCAGCTCAGACTTGTTGCAAATGTGGGACTATGTGATCCATGAAAGACACCCTTGATATTTTCCTTTCTTTTGGTTCCCCTTCTATCAATGCTAAGGGGCCCATTAAACTTGAACCAACTCTCTTAACATTTGTAGTGCCAAGAATTCTGTTGTTGCCTACCAGAGAATTCCTTAAATAAAATCTCAAGCCTGGGCTGAGTGATGCCCTTGGGATACCAATCCACTGGGAATTCTCCCAGGACACTTAACCCCAGTGGCCCAGTGAAACTGGACTCCTCTCAAAACAGAGTTATACAGTTGCTCTCTCTTAAAACAGGATTGACACACAAAATGTCAGTGAATGACATATAAAACAACCTCCTGCTCAGAGCAGGCTCTGGAAGTAGACCAGGTAAGCCATGAGGAGACATCCTCCTTCTCAGAGGACTAAGATATGTCTCCAAGGAAGTAAAGTGTGGGCTTCAAAAATATCTTATACTTTTATTATGTTTTAAACTAACCTTGACATTTTAACCATACCAGGCACAGACTTTTACAAAAGGGGTGCACAGGTCTGAGTTGTGAGATGGGAGTGGGATCATCTCCTTCTTTAGTGAGTTTACTGCTCTAATGAAATTTATTTCTCCTGCTGGCCACATCTGTCGATATCTCAAACTGATTTTGCCCAAATAAACATCTGCAACAAAAACCTTTTGTGGGGCAGAGGTCTCTGACCCTTATGGCCAAAGCAAAGCTGGTTTTGCTGGACTAACACCCTGCAGGTACATCGCCTCCACCAAGAATTCTCAATAAAACCCAAGAAGCATTTTTTAAAACTCATATAACTGCTCAGATATTCCCAATCGCATATCTTCAAAATACTTTGCATATCACTAGGATTAAGCATTATTTCCCTTGAGTCACCTGTGCCTTGGAGGCCAGAAGTTACAGGTTTATTTTTACTCTTTATAGTGCCTTACTTTGCAGAAAAAATACTGGGTTTTTGCTAGCAAGTTCCTTTTCTATTGGAACTGATGTATCATGTCATTCACAAAAGACTAGTGACATTATTAATGCCATGTATAAGATGGGATTAACAGAAAATCTTAATATATTTTAGCTGTGATATTATCTTGATATGCAGCATTTTCTAACCACCTTGTGGAAATTGTAACTTTCGTATGTTGCCCTGCATTTTAAAATGAAAGTAAAAATTACCAGAAATTAAATGTGCAACACAGGTTTTATACAGTAAGTTCGAGTGGAGATATTTCCTGTAAGAAATGCGTCATTTTATAAACATATTTCCTTTTTTTCTGGAGAAGAATTTGATCAGTATTTCCTGTGTTTTAATACTCTTGACATGTTATGATTGGTCACAGGAAAAGTAGCTAGACATTTGGCTAGTGGAAATGGAAGATATATTATTGTTTTCATTACCAATGGTGGCTTCACTGTTAGGACAAAGGAATGTATTTTCTTTTAATGAGCTGTAAGTTTGCAGATTGTAGGTGCTTACATGAAAAGCAATATTGCTATGGTGTGTGATTAATATAAGATAAAACATTAAGAAAGGAAATTCTGAAAGTATTTTATTTAGGTATATTTTGCTTGCATTTTTTCCTGCCTATGAAGTGAAAGCAGGCCTGTGTGTTGGACTTTTGAAACAACTATATTTGGTTTAATTACCAGTTTCTATAGAGTAAAGTGTTTCTTAGAAATGCAACAACATTAAGGAATACCTAAAATTTGAAGCATTCTTTTTGCTGGAGCAGTTTAAAATCGCCTTGTATTACCTTTACATTTTTGTTTAAAATTTTATTATTAAATTCACAATTTAGGCCAAAGCTACCCTGACACTGTCTCTTTAAGGAAATGTCAGCATACAGTAAGCACTCTGGATATGCTTTAAATTTTATTATTGTAGAGGGTTATTTTGTGGGGGAGGGGAAGACAGGAGGGATATTGGACAATTCAATGCAAAGGGGAAGAAAACCTAACAAATTCTTGGGTACTGTCCAATCCCTGAGCTAAGCTGTGGACTCCATATTTGGCTTGAAACAAGGAATTTTCTCCTCAACAGCTGTCCCTGGAGTCAACATAAACTATTCTAAAATATTTAGTTACCAGAAGAGAGGTACTAGAGGAGACACAACCGGACTGCTGTGGGGCACTGGCCATTGCAAGGGAGCCCTGATTCACGGACTGATGTTACGTAATGGTGCAGCTCTTCCCCTGCCTGCTTCTGGTATCGTGCATGCTACGTAAGGAGAGGGCTTCCCAGGCACCCCAGCCCTCCTTCTGGGAGGAATGACACAGAGATCAATAAACCCCTTCGTGAGGAGGGAATGCAGATCCAGGCACGGTGATAGAGGCTGAATTGCCTTTCCTTTATTCCTAAGAAGTCTTCAAAAAAGAAAATATGCTGTTCACCTCTTAGCCTGTCTTGGAACTTTTTAAAGACTTACTGCTATAATAAATGATGATTTTTGGAAACAATACTTTCTGACAATGGAAGAAAGCCAAAACCTTGTTAAAACCTAAAAGGAGCAATAGAACTGAAAATACCCTTTGAGTAAAATGTTACCATTTTGAATGAACTATGTGTTCAGTCAAAGTCTTGAAATGTTACTAAAGGTGAAGCACTAAGAAAGACAGCACTTTTCTTCTTTCACTTGTAAATCTTCATAAAATCAGGACAAAAATTTCTTTGTAATATGCTGCTCGACTCCTCAGATGCTGAACTGAAACTTTATGCTAATTCAATGCATGCAACTAAATAGTGAACTGAGACTGAGATTATCTACTCTAGGTTGTATATTTATGCTGCTAGAGAAGCAGCAACCCTACTCTGTATTTAAACAATGTGTAAAAGAGGGTGCATGCAAATAAAGAGTGTCAGGTAGATATAAATCAGAACTGTCTGGAGTGAGGAGGCTGTGAAGCTTCATCTTCTCCTTATGGAACATATTGCAGTCTGCTAAAAACTGTGTGTATGTTATTATCATCAACGATGATGACTCTTGTTGAAACCTGAAGTATTGACATAGAAGGCTTGGTTGTGACTTCTGCAATGCAAATATTACCAGAATGCATCACTGGAAAGAATGTTTTTTTGCAAGATTTCTCCCCTTAAGGGCAGTTTGAAAGAATGCAATAAAATGGGTTTATTTTGAACTGAAATGCAACAACTGGCAAGATCTGTCTTGCAGCCAACGCAAAAGATTAAACCTGGGTTAGGTTGAATGCGATATGACACCAAGAGGTTGAAACTAAATTCTTTAGCTCACAGGTATTAAATAAAGATTTCTGGCAAGAAACTCATTCATGTTTTGGATGTTGTCTGTTTCAAATGTGGTTAACCTCATTCTGTTAAACTGGAGGACTGTCTATACTGTTACTAGAAAGAGCACAGCACAAAAACCCCCAAACCAACAGCCCAACATTTATTGCAGAACACAGAGATGGTATGGGAAGATGATGGTAAGGCACAGCAAAAGGAAAATAGACACACAAAGTAAACATATAAATATATGTTTATAAATATATAATANATAACTATGGGTTCTGAAAAGATGAGAGTTTTTCTTGTATTACCCATGTATCTGGGGACTGAGCAGTTCCAAATAATGACTAAATTTTATATTTTCTAAAGTGAGGCAAAAGTTGGTATTTCATTTCTCTACACAATTTGTGTCATACTCAGCAAAGCCACTGCCATGAATGAATGACTGTATCACCTTAATATCAAAACATAGGAAACAATTTTTTGCATTAAAAGGAACATATACTTTGGTGTGTAGTAACTTCTAAATGAGAAGAAGCTGTTTCCTAGGGACGGTCTCCAAGTATATTTTTCTCTGAAGCCGTGGCTATGGTAGACAGAGCTGGCACATGCAGTGTGGCTCTCACCTCTCCCCAGCAGGCAGCTGTCTGGTGCAGAGCCCACGGGAATGATCTGATCCCTCCTAAAGCTGAATGCTCATCAGCCTAGGACAGCTAGGATGATCTGTAGGTAAATGCAAAAAGGGCAGCATTGTATTTACTTACTTTGCTGCTTGTAGCTGGTTTGGCCAGCTTGCAAAGTGATGCCTTTCACTTCTGCTCCTTGTAAAAAAACAGTCTTTGGCTCTCCAGCTTCCAGGTCGACATGGAGAACAAATTAAAAGGTGTTAAAAAGAGATTCAGTTAAATTTAGAATGGATGTATAACTGAAATGCATGTTTGTGCTGTCAACGAAAAACCTTCTAGAAAGCAGGAAACTCAAGTTAGAAATATTTAAATTCATACAACTGCATCACTATTGTAACCCCTAAATGAAGTTCAATCCCTGGAGATAAATAAACTTCTTTTTTGTATTCATATTCTTCTAATAAAGTATGGATATTTTCTGCATCTGCTTACATGATCTGGTCCCCTGTAAGAATTTACGTAGCATAAGAATATTCAACATTTTGAATGAAATCTCCTTGGGGAATTTATTGTCTTCAAGTTTTATTTTGCATAATAGAAATTAGGCCGTTGACACTTGACAAATAATAACAAATACTAATTCAAATAATGTGATAACTTCATTTAAAAAATATAAATGGAAGTCTGTTCTAAGAAGTTCTAAATTTGGGGTTTTAATTTAATTATATTACTTAATATATAACTTAACTATTCTGTATAAGGTTTCATATTAATAATGTGTGGTTTTCAAGTTCCAGACAATTGTTGATTTATTATGGGACCTCTGCAATATAAGAGTTTGTTTAAAGCTATCAATCTTCAATCTATAGTAAATCTCCTCTTACTTTTGTGAATTTTACTGAACATACACTTACAAATAAAAATTAGGTCATGGCTATCAAATGTTGATAATTCGTGTCTGCTGAAATAACTGATTTTATAAAAATATCCAGTAGAATGTATAGTTGGTACTTGGGCACAACCTGCACTCAATATGGAAGCAGGTTTTTAAGTATTAACAAGATAAAATTTATGATGCCCATAACCTTTCATTTCTGTGAATGTAAAACCTTGAGTTTTAAAATTGTTTGCTGTTAGAAACAAAATGAACTGGATGGAATTCTGCTTCAGACTCAGAAAAGCGTTTTATGGGACAGTTAGGGGGATTTTTTTATTTTCCTCTAAGGACAGCGCTATGGCTGTAAGCATCAAGGTTTTAAGTAGATCTGGTTTATCTTCATTTGGTCCAAGTTTGCTCTAAGTGGCTACAGATATATTAATGAGATGTACAGCTGTATTAGTAGTACAGCTCTCAGAGTTCCTGGCTGTGGCCCAAACCAGCTGGTACACTCAGAGACGAGACCCAGCTGTGAGACCTTCCAGGAACCATTCCCAGGAGCTGGTTTGGATGTTTCACCCTCTTTTCCTAGCGGAATTGGGAAGGGGATACATGTGGTGTGCTCTGCTCATGGCTGTCGGCCTCAGGACCAGCAAACAGTACCAGTCCTGCTGCCAAAACCTCCAGCAAGGCTGAAGAGAGCACTCTCCCTCCTGCTTATGGAAACAGGGCAGGAACAATTTAACAGTACCTTCCGGAAAAACACCATATAGGAAGTTTTTGTTATGCCCCCTCCAAAGTCTTTGCACAGTCCTTTAGCAGGGAAGTGTATTTTGCAGGAGTCTGCTCCTTAGCAGCTTATTTTCTCCCTGCTCTGCTCAAAGCCTCCTCTCTGAGAAACTGTGATGTATATTTCCTTTGCCATTCTGGGCCTTATTTCAGTCCTGGCATGAGCTGGGACTGTTTATTTGCAGGTCGTGCAGAGCTAACACACCCCAGGATATTACCCTGCAGAGTTTCCCATAAATGTAGGTGGACAGACAGGTCAATTTTTCTCTCCAGCAGAGGTACTGTCTCTTCCTAGCATCTCATTGTACTGAAAAACATAGATTCTTACCCACTTTTCATTTCTTTCTGAAGAAAGAGTGAAAAAAAAATCCTCAAATCTTATGACAGTAGTATTATAGTGAGAAAAATAAAGTATAACCCTGAATTTTGTGCATAAAATATTTATGGTAAAATCTAAGATTCTTTCCCCTGGGCTTGATTTCACATTAATGTGTGCCAAAATCAGGACCTGCAACTCCATCTACTGATGATTTCAGTCTCCCAGAGAGAGAGGTGGGTCCCCAGGGCACCAATTATTTGAGTTAAAATATATTTGGCATTCCAATACCTCCATCTGAAATTCATAATCTCCAGGACTAAGAGGTCAAAAAAACATTTGGAAACGACTGACAAAGGCATTTTCTTGTTGTTACTGTTTCTGGGATTAGTGTGGAGACATTTGTCTCCTGCAAACTTTAGTTCAAAGTGTTCTGCCACTGCATCTCTAGTCCAAATCATCTTGTGAAGAAACTAGTATCTCTTGACTAGACCTTAAAATTGAGACTATTCATGGCCACGTCGCCTTCTTTTGGCATCTTCCCAAATCTGACAAGCAGGGTAGAGCATGTTGGGAGACTTCTGGGGAGAGGCTGCAGTTGAAACTAAGGGCAACCAGCGAGTCAGTTTTGTCATGGCTTTCCTGGCCTTGCACTTGGTTTTTCATGCAGCTTCTTGCTTCTCAGTGTGACTGAGGCAGTGCCTGGTTGGATGTCCAAGCTCAGCTGCCAGGTTTTTGGGTCACTCAGTGGTGTGTCAAAACGCTTTGCAACCATACTGCCCTTGTCCTTACCACACCATCATCGTATGGCAGACGTTGTGCAAGCTGGTTGTGAGGCTTTTATTGAGTGGATCACCAAAGTACGGGGGCTGGGACTATCCTAAGATATTGCATAATGGTGTGGTTGTACAGCTCTGAGATATGTATGCTCTGTTTTTAGGGGCTTGCATGGGCAACCCAGACAGGCAAGTGTGTTCATCAGCCTCCTGCTTGCACCCCTATGAGCTGTAAATACCACCTTGAGGGACTGCAGGGAGCCCCTTTGGTGCAGGAAGTAAGAGTGATCCCATGTCTCTAGTGGTTCTACAAAGTTTGGCATCTTTCCAAATCTGTTGTTTTGGGCCTTGGTTTCCCACTGATTTAAAATATGTTATCCCTTTCTTGCAGAGGAGCTCTGAGAACAAAGGTACCAGTGAGTGCAATATTCTAGGGTACCATTGCAATAGAGGCCATTAGTGCATTTCCCTTCTCTTATGTGACGAGTCTTGGATTTCAGATGTCATTTTAAGTGTTTCACTTTGGAAATGATGTGATAAGTAAGTACACTGTCATTTGGCAACATTCATGTTAGAAAAACGCCAGCTTGGACCTGGTAAGAAACTGTGGAAGGCCTAGCTATTTCTTATAAGTGTTGCAAGTTACACACCAAACGACATATATCCGTAAGACAAATAGTTTTTCACTTTTTGAAATTTTTTTTCAACACCATCAATATGGTGCAAATTTTGTTAAATAAAAGTTTTCAATCTGTCTGTGTTTGTATTTTCCCAGGCCCTTTTAATGCCTGCGGGAATAATTTAAAGGGCTATAATTTTGTGGGTGACTGTATTATGACCATTTATTAATGTCTCCTTAGGGCACTAAAAGGGCCAAGAATATGTAAATACAAACACAAAACAGAAACAAATACCTGCAACATGAAGAAACCTACAAGGAGAGAGACCATATGGCCGAGCAATTCAACTCCACTTAATGGCTCCATTCACCTCCAATTGAAATAAAAACATGTTTTACTACTGACCGTGGTGAAAGAAGAATTGAATGCTAAAACCTCATCTGTAATGTGACAAACACCTAACTTTGTGTTTGATAGTATTCATACTAATGTATATATATATATATATTTTTTTTTTTTATTGGGCATCAGTGCCTTAATACCAAATATAACTCCTTGTTCCCCTTTCCCTCCAAGATTAATAATTAGTATTTCACAATACTCTTTTAGCTTTGGGCTTGGCTGGCTAATAAGCTCTGTATGATTTTTTTATGTTGGAGTAGTTAAAGTGAACTCTTGGCTGGGACACCTGATGGGAGTCAGGCACTGTGGTTCTTATTCAGTGTTTATGAAGAGAGATACGTGCTTCCGTGTGGAGAAATAGAAGTTTTGCTGGGCTGAGCTGCCCAGTGGAAGCACACACCTTATTGTCCAGAGCATCCAAGAATCAGGGCAAAACTTTTCTTCTCAGAGCATTTTTATTTAATCTATGTTCAGTTCACATCTATTTCTGAACACTGATGTGGCTAGAGAGAAAAAAAAAAAGAGAAAATAAGCAATAAAAAAATCATGGGGCAAAAACTTTTCCCTCCCTCTTCCCAAGGCTTAACTTCCTTTATATTTGTTGGGGTTAAACTCAGTCTATCCCATTTAATCTGGTCAGATGACAGGTGACACAGGAGGTCAGGAGTTGTGTGCATAACTTTTTTTCTGATGTTCTCTTCACTTATTTATTTTGTTCTGTCACGCTTTGCTTCTTACAGCATTTCCTCTGCTGCTGTTTGTTTCTTAATATTTTTCTTTGCTGCTAATTGCTTCTTCTGTTTGTTTTTACGTGTGGTTGTTTTTTTTCTGCTACACTGCTTCTTAGTGTCTTTTCCTGTTGTTTCCTGTTGGTCACAGTCTCTCAGGTGTCTCCCTGTCTTGGTGTGGAATACTTGTGGTCCCACAGAGATGTCCCTGCTGCTGTGAGTGTCCCCTGTGGGCTGCAGTCCCATGGGGTGTTCCTGCTGCAAGCTGGGTCAGCTGTGTACCACTGTCCCTCAGGGGACTGAAAGGTGTCTGTCATATCCTTGAGCGGACTGATTGCAAAGCCTCCTTTGAGGAATGATTTTTGAGCCATCTTGGGAATCTGGAGAGGTCCCAGCTGACTGGAAGATGGTGGATGTTGCCCTTATATTCATGAAGGGCAAAAAGGGGGAACTACAGACCTGTCAGTCTCATTTCAGTGCCTGGTAAAATCATGGAAATGATTATTCTGGGAGGTATCTTAAAACACCTGGAGGACTACACAGTTATTGGTCACAGTCAGCACAGCTCCATGAGAGAAAAGTCCTACTTATAAAACCTGATTTGCTTTTATGACAAGGTAACCCACACGGCTGATATAAGAAAGCCAGTTGATATAATCCTTTTACATTTCAGCAATGCTTTTGATACTGTCTCTCACTGCATTCTTCTGGACAAAGTGTCCAGCTCACAGCTGGACAAACATATCCTGTGGTGGGTGAGAAGCTGGCTCATGGGTCAGGAACAAAGGGTTATAGGGATTGGGGTGACATCAGACTGGGGAACTGTGGCATCTCACAGGTGGGGCTCTGCAGGGCTCCATCCTCAGGCCTGTGCTCTTTGACATCTTCATGCATGACTTGGGTGCAGGATCCAAAGGAATAGTTAGTAAGTTTGCTGACAACACTAAATTGTGAGGAGCTGTTGACTCTCTTGAGGGCAGGGAGGCCCTGCAGAGAGATCTCAACAAGTTAGAAGACTCGGCAATCACCAACCATCAGAAGTTCAACAAGGGAAAGTACCAGATTCTGCACTTGGGATGGGGCAGCCCTGGTTTTGTGTTTAGACTGATAATAGGATGCTGGAGAGCAGTGTTGGAGAAAGGAAGATGGGGGTCCTGGTCCATGGCAAGTTGAACACTGCCAGCAGTGCCCTGGCAGCCAGGAGGGCCAAGTGTGTCCTGGGGGACATCAGGCACAGCATCACCAGCTGGGCAAGGGAGGAGATTGTCCTGCTCTGCTCTGCACTGGGGCAGCCTCACCTCGAGTGCTGGGGGCAGCTTTGGGTGCCACAGTGTGAAAAAGACATTAAGCTTTCAGAATGTGCAAAGGGTGCACCCTGAGGGTGGTGAAGTGTCTGGAGGTGAAGAAGTGGTGTGAGGACTGGCTGAAGTCACTTTGTCTGTTCAGTCTGGAGAAGAGGAGACTGAGGGGAGACCTCATTGTGGTCTTCAACATCCTCACGAGGGATAGTGGAGGGGCAGACACTGATCTCTTTACTCTTGTGGCCAGTGACAGGACCTGAGGGAATGGCCTGGAGCTGAGTCAGAGGAGGTTTACTTTGGATGTCAGGAAAAGGTTTTTCACCCAGAGCATTGGAACAGGCTCTCCAGGGAAGTGGGCACAGCACCAAGCCTGTTTGAGTTCAAGAAGCCTGAGGGCCAGACAACACCCTCAGGCACCTGGTGTGACACTTGGGGTGTCCTGTGCAGGCCAGGAGCTGGACTGGGTGATCTCGATGGGTCCCTTCCAACCCAGCATATTCTATGATTAACAGTTCTATGTGAGCATCTTGCTTCACATCATATACTGCGACATTTCTCTCCCCTGTGAAGTGAATATTTCTGGTGTGCTTCTAATTCCTTTGAATTACTTTGGAATTAGGTTCCTGAAAATACATGGAAAGGTATTCCTTTGCTCTTTAATTCTTCTCTGTTAAAAATGGGTAGATGACATATATGTATAGCATACATACACAGCCCATTAACTGTAAGGTACTCCTTAGGCTGAGGCCATAAGGACAAATGTCTCTGAAGAGAACATCTCTTTTCCTTTATTCTGTGATAAGATTTTGTTATTAACTACCCTTGAAGGCTCTGTGAGCCAAATCATGGGCAGTAATCCTGCACAGGTCTAACTTCCTGGCTTTATAGAGGAAAATGTTGGATGAGTTAAACTCCATGATTTAATGATTTAGGACAGTGTTTTTCTATGAGAAGTCTGTAAAAGACAGTTAATGGAATCAAGGCTTTGCTTAGCTTATGTTTACCATACGTAAGCTTCTCCCATCTTCTCTGCAGAAACTTTGAAGATCCAGAAATAGAAAAGGCCAAAAATCATTTGTTTGGGCCATTCTTTCTGTTATTACATCCGAGTTTTTCCAATAAATCCATTCAAAATGGGATGGGAGGCTGTGTGAGAAAGTTTAATGGGCCTGAGGCAAAGAATCCTACCTTTTTCCCATCAGAGGAAACTTTTACTAAATGGCAAGAAAATGAAAAAGTGATGTAATCAGGAACCTTTTTCAGCCACACTGATGATTTGCAGAAGGGTAGGTGCCATATGAACAATGCTGCATGAACCTTGAAACCTCCTGGCAAGGAAATCAGTTCTAAATGAAAAATCCTTGCCAAATGCACCCTGTCATGTTTTCCATCAGAAGAACTGGATATTTGTGTATAATTCCTGTGGGATTGGAGGATGCTAATGTATACACACAGAAAAAGTTCAATTTCAAGTAGCTGCTAACATCCAGTAAACAATATGTTCCAAATTCCTTTCAAGGAATATACCAGATGGCCTTGTGACAGTCCATTTTTAACATCATAAAATGGGGGGAATCTAGGCCCTTGTTCTATGGGGCTTTGTGACCAAGGCAGGCAAAACACACAAAGCTGCTGTTGGTAACAGAGAGGAACTTAGTAGCAGGGGCACTCTCAGAAGTGCTTGAGATGCACCTGTAAATTCACTGACTTTTTAAAAAGAAAATAAAATCCATGCTCAGGGTTTTTGCAAAGCTTCACATGCTTGTGTTTGCATTTAGGCATGCTCAGAGCAAGCAGAATTTTTGGTCAGCCACATGGCAGCAATGAAATCCCTATGATCAACACTGAAATTGCAGAAGAAAATTCCTCTGTGTTTAACTCACATTTTGTTTCTTGAGACGGCACAGGCCATAAACATCAGCCACCAAACACACTGCAGCTCATCCAAACACACTGAATTCCCTTTCAGCTTTGAGAGTGCTTGGAAGCATGTGGTCAGCCCTTGTTACTCTCACACAGCATTTTGCTCACTTGCCATTAATGTCATCAAGCTAAGGGAGTGCCCAGTCTTCATTTAAAGAAAAAGACATGTGATGGGCCATACTTGAGAGCCAAAATATTTATCCAAGAGCTTATGCAGTACTTCTGGATGTTAAATAAACAGACTTCAAAAATAATGACTTAACCCATCATAAAATGCCCCATGCTTTCCCTTTGGACTTTGAACTTTTAGACATAAGGGACATTTAGGCATTTTTTAAACCTTAGCATGATCAACTTCATTTTGGTCACCTACCTGTGGCTTCATTTTAACCGCATCAGGACATCTTACAGGATATCTTTCCCATCAAGAAATGTCCTTGGAGGCATGTAGAGGGAGATTCTCTCTCCTTAAATCAAATAAAGGAAGGATTAATTTCTTGGGCATAGCAGGGTTTCCATACAAGTTGGGTGTTTTAGGGTAAAGACAATGCCCCTCTTGAAAGCCATAAACTAAGATTCTTTATGAGATATGATTTTGAGAAAGTGATAATGTGTCATGTTCAGTTGTTGCTTGAACACTTCCAGGGGCAGTGACTCTACCATGTGCCTGAAGCAGCCCATTCCAATACTTGACAGCTTTTTCTCTGAAGAAATTCATCCTGGTGTCCAACCTGAATCTCCCTTGGCACAGCTTGAGGTCATTTCTCCTTGTTCTGCCACTGGTTGCCTGGAGAAGAGGATAACCCCCACCTGGCTAAAACCTCTTTCCATGGAGTTGCAGAAAGTGATCTCCACTGAGCCCCCTTTTCTCCAAGCTAACATCCCCAGCTCCCTCAACTGCTCCTCATGGGACTTGTCCATCAGACCTTTTACCAGCTCTGTTGTTCTTTTCTGGACTCACTCCAGCACCTCAATGTCTTCCTTGCAGTCAGGGGCCCAGAACTGGACACAGCACTCGAGGTGTGGCCTCACCTCTGCCCAGTACAGGGGACAATCCCTGCCCTGCTCCTGCTGGCCACACCATTGCTGATGCAGGCCAGGATGCCATTGGCCTTCTTGGCCACCTGGGCTTATGTTCAGCTGCCGTCACCAGCACCCCCAGGTCCTTTTCCACTGGGCACTTTGCAGCCCCTCTGTCCCAGCCTGTGGTGCTGCCTGGGGTTATTGTGGCATCACAATAGCCAACCTCCAGTCAACTGGGACATGCTGGGGTAGCCAGCACTCATGATAAAGGATGGAGAGTGGCTTGACAAACCCTTCTGCCAGCTCCCTCAGTACCCTCTGGTGAATTCTGTCCAGCCCATTAGAGCCGTGGATGTTTCAGTGATGCAGCAGGTCACTGACTACTCCCTTGTGGTTTATGGGTAATTCATTCTGCTCCCCATTCCTGTCAACCAGCTCAGGAGGCAGGTTGGCCTGAGGATTACTGATCTTTCTCTTACAGACTGAGGTGAAGAAGGCATTAAGTATCTCTGCCTTTTCCTCACCCTTCTTGACCATGTTGCTCTGCATATCCAATAAAGGATGGAGATTTTTCCCTGGCTCTATTTTTGTCATCAGTGTATTTATAAAAAAACCTTTTTATTACCTTTCACTGCAGTGGCCAGATGGAGTTTTAGCAGAGCTTTTTCCTTCTAACTTTCTCTCTACATAGCCTAGCGGCATTCTTGTACATTTTCTGAGTCCCCTCCCCTTCTGCCAAAGATTATTAACCCCCTTTTTCTCTCTGAGTTCTGGAAAAAGTCCCTGTTCAGCCAGGCCAGTCTTCTTCCTCACCAGTTTGTCTTTCAGCAGATAGGTATGGCCTGCTTCTGTGTTTTTTTAAGGTTTCCCTCTTAAAGTATTTCCAGTCTCTCTTTATTGCTATGGACTGTTTCCCAAGGGACTCTCCAAGGCAGTCTCGAACAGGCCAAGGCCTTCCTCTGGAAGGTAAAGGCTTTGTTGATCATCTTTCTTACTTCGGTGAGAAGCAAAAACTCTATCATTTCATGATCACTCTGTCCAAGAGAGCATCTGACCACCACGAACTGCTAAACCCATAACGTTTTTTCCTGCATGTCACACCTCATCGTTTGACATTGTGCAGGACTTCAAACACAGAGGTAAGAAAGCTGCACCTAACAAGGTTGACATTCCACTAAGCTGGAGAAGAACATCTTTTGAACTTTACAAATAAAAGTTGAGTTTCTATTCTAATCAGTGAAAAGCATTGCCTTGCCCTAAATAATGTGTGAACTGAAAAAAAGAAAAAAATCCCATTTTAAAATATGACATCAATCTTTATGACATATGAGCAGAAAGGTTCATCACACTGATAGTTTTATTAGTTGTGCAAGCAGTCTAGCTTCTCTTGACAAGATAACAAAAGTGTCCTAACATGATTCCATCACTACTGGTTAGATATAGCTGTAAATTTGTGAAGCACTTTTAATACGTGTGATAATACTTTACATTTCAACAGGGACTGTTATCTAAGCCAGAAGACTTACAAATATTAATTAAGCTTTACATAATTCTTGTGAAGTAAGTGTGATAAATATAGTGATGTTAAGTTTAGATGAAAGATTATCCAAAATGTTAAGCAGTGTGCCAGTACAATAACCCAGTGCTTGATTTAGGAATACAGCTCCCCATTAAATGCTCCCAGCCTTTAAACTGCACTGGATTACAGTTTACTGGAACTGTAAATGAACTCAGAGCAGTCAGAAAGATGCCTTAATGTTCTCTGTCAGCAAATTGCAAGGCAGCATTCAGCCACACTGGAACTTACTAGAGAGTTTGATGCTGGAGCAGTTGGATTCAGTAATGCAAACTAATGATACGTGATGTGGCATTGTAGGAGAGGGTTCTCCAGAACAGACAGAAATGACATGGTTGTTTTGAGAGTAGGGGAATCCTATCTTGGGAAAGTCAGTTGAGTATTCAGGCTTGACTTTGAAGCCTTTGATGAGAGAATCATGTCTGGTCTAATCTTTGAGTGACGGGTTCATAAACGCACACAGTACTCTTGAAACGCTAATGGTCACATTATGCTCTGCTGATCTGTTCTGCCCTGCTTATTTAATTTCTTTACAAATTTCAATCCAGAGATGAAAGAGAAAAATGCACAGTATGTTGTAAGGACCAAAAAGAGATTTTGTTTGCAAATTCTCTTGTTTTCAAGCAAGGCACCAGAAAACTGCAGCAGCTCATGTAACTTAAAGAGGCCACATAGCATGACAGAATATCACTCTTGCAGATAAAAATCTGTTAATATCCATGGGAGGTAAATTCAGATTAGCAAAGATACAATGTCACTGAGAACTGCAGGCCCCCGTCTTCACTGCCTTTGCTGGTCATATCTCTGGAAATCATTTGCTGTGAAAAATGACTCCCTCTCCTGCTTTATCCGATGGTGTGAATAGTAAGCAGAAGAGCAACTGGCTTCACTTCTTACTAGGGAATTTTTCCAGAGAAAGATGAAGCAAGTCTTCAGGAATTGCCAACTGATGGCGAAAACAAGGGTTGCTATGATGCTGTATCTCTTAATGATAGCTGCCACAGCAGCACTGGAGCTCTGGGCAGCTGGGACAGAAATCGGAGTAGCCTAGGAGTTGTTGTTACTGCAAAACAATGTTTTTGACTGAAGGCCACTGATGTTCTGTGCATCCAGCAGGCTAAAAACCTTTCTCTGTAGCCATTAGCAACAGATGGTAATGAAGATTGCTAAGACCATCATAATAAATGCTTGAAATCTTTGTTTATGCCACTTCCAAATCGAATGAATTCATAATGATAGTTTCATTTCAGGTCCCAATGGAAAATAATTTTTCTTTAAAATCTCTGAGCTTAGTTCTTGGTATGTGTTTTTCTTTTACAAAAGAGAATGTAAAAATTTTAATCTTGCTTTCATCGGCAGGATGGTCTTGAGAGTTTCAGAGACATAAAACCTGCTTTCCCATTGATGAGTAAAACCAAAATTCTATAGCTCTTCTAGCTACAAAAGTCTTCAAATTGAGGTTCTGTTCTCCCTGTGACTTTGGTGGGAACTGAAAATACAGCTCCCAGCTGATAATAGGTTTGGAAGCTCTTTTCTGTTACAGGAAAGTGCACTGTTCCTCTTTAGCCCTTCCTCCAGTTAAGGTGCATCTGTTAACTGAGCAAGGGACTTGCATTCTTCTTCGACTTGGATGTCTAGAAAACCTTCAGCTTGGTCTACTACTGCATGACTCTGAGGTTGCAGCCTGTACCTCTTTTACATGCTGTTTTGGCCATAAAATCTTATCAGATATTTGATCTTGGCTGTCTATTGTAACTGTCCCCAAAAGCACAGTCCAGTAAGAATATTCAGTTATAAATCTAAATTATGATTATGACACTATAAAATTGCTTTCAGCTGACTAGGCCAGATCAGTAGATAAGCTGTAACAGTTTTTTTATGCATTTTATGTTGGAACCCTGTATGCTTTGTATTGTTGTTGCAATGAGCCCAGACACAGCCAGAAAACAAATGCATATGGATTAGTTAATATTTGTGTGAACCCTTTGTGCTGTTTCACCACCTCGTTAGGTGATTACATGCATGGTGTGGTCCTAATGATGATCCATCTTGCTAGCAAAACATTCAGTCCCATTCTTTGTGCTCTTGGGAAGTCAAATGGATAACAAACATCTAGCTTGGCTTGATGCTCTTGCACCCTCATTAACTTGATGCCTCAGCCAAGTGACATTTAATTTCCAGTTAGTGTGGAAGTATGAGAGCTGAACACAGGACACTTTTGTTCAATCCTTAGGCTATCTCTGTGCCTAGGTCAGTAGATGTTGGAAGTGTGGTGAGACTCACACATATGCTGTGCAGGGCCTCTGAAACCATCTGGGGAGCTTAAGGAATGGGTCACCGTAATGGACTTTGAAGACCATTTTAACCATTGATAGGCACTTTAGGACTGTAAAAAAAATTGTTCTGTGCATGTTGTATAAGAAAACAAAATAACTTCCTCAGAGCTCTGATTATGCCAAGTAATTAATTCTAGAACTCTTATAAATGGAAGTGTATTGTAACTTGGAATAATTTGCTTAATAGTAATAAATTGATATAGTAAGTTATGAAAAAGCAAGACACTTTCTGCTGCAAACTCCTTTGTTCAGAAAGGTACTTTATTGTAATTGGTAAATCAAAATAATACAACAACTTTCTTCCATGTGGTAATTACCAAAATTACATCAATTTCAAAGAGAGAAACAAAATGGCAAGTAGGCATAGATAGATGCAGGTCTTTGTAGATGAGAAGTACCAGAGATAGACAGAACCTTGAAATAAAGACAGCAAGAAATAGTTTGCACAAGGGAAATACATTTTAGTAGTGTATGCTGGCTTTATAGGAGACTGGGATAGGAAACATAAAGACAGAAATATGAAATCCTGCTGTGTATCTGTCGAAGATTGTAGGCTTCAAAAACCTAATTACAAAGCCTGCCGTGGTTTTAAGCATTACCATATCAGTAGAAAATAAGGGAATAGAGAGGTTTCAGAGGTTTATTTCTCTCATATCAGGCATGGTAATAGAGTATGAAATGAAGGAGGTGAAATTTGTTTTAACTGATCATTGTTTCACTTTTGTGCTTTGGTATTCTAGCTGAAGTAAGAACCATGTCTTACATGCCTAACACTGCCATGTAGAACCACATCCTGATTCTGGCCAGGACAGAGTTAGTGTTTGCAGTAACCAGGAGAGGGCATGGCTAGGATCCAGAGGCTATTCTGTAGCACCTCACCTCACCATTTTCTGGGAAAGGTGGAGGGGGTCCTTCCAAGTCAGGATGTAAAGAACCAGCTGTTTTAGGGTTCCTCATGGTATAGTGGTGACCATTTTCATGAGAATCAATTGCTTCTCTTGTAGTCTTTTGTTATTGTTACTGTTACCGCTCATTTTCTCATTTTCCTGCTGCTTCCAGTATATTGTTCTTATCTCAACCTGTGATCTTTACCTTTGGTACCTCCAATTCTCCTGTCCAGGCTCCCTCAAGGTAGGGAGAGGGGGAGGTAGGAATGAGCAGTGCATGGTTTGGAGTGGTTTCAGTGGGAACACTAAATTGGAGAGCACCATTCCTGAACTGCTACAAAATATTAATAAAAGTGGGTACAAGACTGTTAGTTTTTAGAACTTAACTAGACTTATTATTAAGCCTACAGCAAGACTATAAAAATTAGAGAAATGAAACTACTATGTTGTTCCAGAGGAAAGTTTAGTAGCATGACAGAAGAGTTGACAAGATAGAATAAAGTATTTGAGGGGATAAACAAAAGATATAGAATAAAAGAATAATTAGTATCAATACTCATACTCTGAACAGAATGTCAGAGCTTATCATTGACAGTAATGGAAACAGAGGCTGAGTCCTTCAAGGAAGCTGACTCTGCAAAAACTAGCAAACTAGTAGGCTTTATGAAACAGAGAACTAGGAAAAGTAATGCAAAGCAAGGAGGAGATACAGCCATGGAACCAAACATTAAATGCGGAGGAGAAATGTTAATGATTACATTGTAAAGTCGAGAGTGTAAAAGATAAGAAAAGCAGTACTGGCAAATGAAATGAATACCCTGAGATTAAGATAATAGAATTTCCAAGAGAGCAGATAGTACATGAGAGATGAGAAATCAGTAAAGAAAGGAGAAGGGCCTCTGAGAGCATGTATTAATTTACTGCCAGAAGAGTTATAAATTACTAAAATTTCTTCTAAATCTCTCCCCTTACAAAAGCAATTTAGCACAAATAAAGAATCTAGCAAATTATGGAGCACTTGAAGTATTATATAAAAATGCTCCTGACTCTGAGAGTAATGTAATTGTCAGCCCGTTGGTTCCTTGGGAAAGAGGAGTTGACTTTCTTTGAATAAAGACCTTGCTTGGAAGCAGGATGTGAANNNNGACCTTGCTTGGAAGCGGGATGTGAAGTCCTTTCCTTCCTGTGAGAGTGGGTGTCTTATGACCAAATCAGTGTGACTGAACTTCTGGGTTTTGGGTAGTGGTCAATCTCAGGGCTCTGAGGCAGTGCTGCAACTCTTGGGCAGTCAGTTCCAACACTGTGTTGCTTGGATGCATTTCCAGAGAGCCTACCTGGTGGTGGAGCTCTTGTTTCTAGTCTTTAGGGATAAAGCAGTTGGGTAGGCGAGAAACTTGGGTTTAGCCAAGCCACAATCACTTTTACTCTGGAAAACACTAGACAGTTACAAAACAACATCCTGTACAAACCCTCCTCC
>VZTN01012370.1:27872-38381 GCA_013400515.1 Erpornis zantholeuca
GCCTTTCGACTTATATGGCGAGTGAGACCCACTGCCTTTCTCAGAGGTATGTAAATATCAGCTGTCAGTACAAAGACTGCAAAGAACCTTCCTTTGGAGGCCACGCATGAAGGCTGACTGCTTATTTACTGCTAGAAGGAAAGTGGCTAATGTGCTCCCTGCGGGACTGGATTAAAAGCCAGTCTGTCATGGCAAGGCAGCTCTCTGTCAGGGTGTTTGAAGGGATGTTTGATTCAGTGGTGCTTTTTACATTTTCATAGGTTATGAACTCATGGTGGGTGTAACCCTGCTGAAGGCAGCAGAGAAGCTGAACACTTTTTGCCATATGTACTATGTTTATTGCGTGGGGTATGTAGGTGGTAGAGGATCACAGTGCTTGTGAGGTACACCATAGAAGATGCAGCTCTGTGGTATACAGCGCTGGACCAAATTTCAGATTAGACAGCGTAACTGAATGACTTCATTGGCAAATATAGGCAGCTGGCTTGGAATCTGCTCTTATGGAAGCTCTGGTAAGATTATTGGTTCTGTCTGAGATAAATTGTGTACTTGTAATCAACCAGATAGGAGATCAGAGCGTCGTGTGATAGTATCAAACCATGGCAGCACCACGTCAAGGACAGGAGTTGAAACACATGATGTCTTACCCTGGAAGGTATGTGTAAAACTTATCTGGTGAAGTCAGAAAGCATGGGAGATGCTTGAGAATGCAGTGAAATCTGGATTTTATCCATAGCTCCTTTAAGCAGTGCTATGAGGGAAAGTAGAGAATTAAATGTTTTCTATTTTTTCTTTAAACAAGCTCCTCACTTCTAAAAAAACCCCATATGTTAGAAATTGTCTGGATATTCAGAGAAGAAACAAGTAAAAGAAAATAAGCTGATTTATTTAAGTAGCAAATTATTTTAATTGCCCATTTGACGTATACAGTTGTCACCATAAATATAGTGGTGGAACTATAGTTCCTAGTGTTGACAACACTTCGCCCATTTGTGATGTATTGTACAGTCCATAGCATTGGTAGAAGTCATGTTTGTCTTGGTCCAAGCTATATCATAGAGAGGGATGCAGCCACATGCTGCTGCTAGAGGGAAAGAGGTGGCAAGGAAAATGGTGTTACAAAAGCTGATAGTACAACTCCTGCATAGGAAAGTACCACTGTTAAGAGGAAAGATCTCTCAAAGTACACAACAGGCCTTTGTGTAAGCAAGACTTCAAAATTACAGTGTTTTGCCTCATCCTATTTTCCCTGTGTTGACAGGGTTTGTTTACCTGTTCCAATGCACTCTGCTTAGCAAGCTTTTAGATTTCAGCACAGCATTGCCTCCTCAGGGCTTCTACCACTCTTTATGCATACAGTGTTTGCTGCTGCTCCTACCCCATCCATAGAAGCTTCAGCTAGCTTAAAGGCGAAGCATAAAGGTGGAGGAAAATCCCACATACTTTTTTTACCTAAAGGGCAGTCATACTACAACCTGGTATAAGCCAGGAGCACACATCTGTGACAATGTGTGTCTGACAGGACAAAGGTTTGCTACAATAATCCCTTCTCTGTGTCTCTGTTATTGACAGCCCTGAAAATGCTCTGCAACATTACAGAATCAACAGGGTGTGAAGAAAATGTGACAGGGAAACAATAGATTTTGTTGAATTCTTCAAGCTTTGAATCTGTCTCTCAATGGAAATAACCTCCCAATTTTGTGCATTTATTTTCTGCCATTTTCAAGTCCCTGTCATTGTTGTCAATTTATCTGTACATGGCTGTGAGTCAGTGAGTTTCCCCGTTCGTTGTAGGTCTGTGGTTGAAGGCACTCCTCCTAGGTGCTGGGAGTTCTTCCTTACTGTGTGCATTTCATTCTTCATCATTCTTCCATCATACTGCACTATTCTGTGCAATAGGCAAAGGTACTTACTTTAGGGTTTTTCTTTTAGAATTTGGGAATCTAAATAGCCTTAATACCAGTTGTCTCCACATCTATAAATTTCTATAACTTCTTCTGCTTTATTGATTTGATTTCTTTCCTTTTTGTCTCATAAAATTATTATGTTGTACATTCTAGGTATAAAAGATTAACAAAGCTCTCCATCGAACTTTCACTTCCACATCCCTAAGCAATTACTTCTCAATTTTAGAGGGCGTTAGGTGACAGCAATCTTAGGTAAAAAATTATATGTAAGGATTAAAATTTGAAAAGATGTGGGCATCAGTGTGGAACAGGAGGGGGTAAAAACTGGAAATGAAATAAATTAGTTTGAAAATTAAAGAAGAAAAATTTAAATTCTTTAAATTAAAGTAGAAATTAATTTGGAAGGAAAAGAAGGAAATCAAAATATTTTTTAAAAATAGACTGAAACCTGAATACAGAACTGTAAGGAGATAAGGGTTTCTTATGAAAAGGACTGGCAAAACCTTATAAAATTCAGCCTTGGTTGTTGAAATATGAAATTGTTGCTATGAATGTGAATTATAATTAAGAAGGGTCACACAGCAGTTCTGCCTGGCATGCTCCATTTTGGGGCCAAGTTAGAGAATAGGCCTTGTCTTTTCAATTTATTGTATTTGTGATGTTCTGTATTTGGTCCATGGATAGAGAAGATATTCCATCCTTTGTGGTGTCAAGCCATTTTAATGATTACTTGGTATCTATGTTGCAAAGCAGCTTTAGATCATTAAGATAAGCCAGTTGCTTTACCAAGAAGGACATGTGTGCCTTTTAATTTTTCTCCAAAATTGTGTCATCACAGACAGAACACAGCTGCAATATAAACATGCTTGAAAATACAACACAAAGAGGTCAATTAACCACTGTAGGGTAACTGGAAGAAATGAGTTCACCTGTTTTGAAATGTAATTAGAACACTGCAATAACACCATCAGTGGTGACTCTGGCATTTTAAAATCCTGTGTATTGATGTAGATTATGACCTTGGTTTTAGTATCTCTAGTGATAATGCCGAAAGAGCACAGTCTCAGCAAATTAAATTTGACCTTAAGTGAGTAGTCCAGAACAAAGTACCTTTGGAATTCATCAGTAAAAATTAGGCCTTTCTGGATAACTCTCTCAGGTTTTTATAGTCTGGGATCAGATCAGAACATGCAATCAATTTTTCGCATCACCCACTGTTTAATCAAACTTAATATAGGCTGTAAATGAGTGCTTTCAATGTGGCCTGACAGACTAGGTTTATGTTATGAAAACTGAATAAATCAAATGCAAGGTAGTTCAGGCATAAGTGTAATCCTTAAGTGGTAATCACCTTTCATTTTCCATTCTATTTATTAACTGTTCCCCCCTAAAAGCAAGAAAACAAGCTACAATTAGGAATCATTACCTCAGTGCTTATAAAAGTCATGATGTACTGCATGTGCAACCAGTAAATATTGGTCAGATAAATGTTCACCATCTGTTCTATTATCCTCACAGTAAATAATCACTGTTGCAGCATTTAAATCAAAAACATGTTAAGAAAACTGTGCTTGTTTTCAGACAGTTCAGCTCCTCATAGCTCAGTTCAGCTCCTCATGCTGTTTCACAGTTTACCTACATGTTTTTCCATCTGGGAATATTATGAACAACTAACAGAACAGATGTGTACTTGGGGTAGCGAAGCACATTTTTAAACCTCAGGAGTATCTCTGCTTATGTTAGTTAGACTTTCCATAGTGTTTTATACAACCATTAATGATGAGCTGTTTGGTGATTGTGGCAGTGCTGGAAAGAAAAGCAGCAGGCTTCCTATGGCCTGCACAGGGATACAGTTCAGGCTTAATCGACTCACTCTGAGACCCATGCAGTTTACACTGGGTGCATTTCATAGTTTAAGATAAGTATTTGTGTAGTCACTGCCATCCTAATATGATTTCATTATCTCACTTGTACAGTCCTGCCAGCAATTGGATATCTAACCTTACACCGGAGAAGACAGAATTTATTTTAAAATCCACTTCCAATTTTCCAGTAATTTTGATTTTTGGCCAGTTTGAAATGTTGGGAATATGTAATTGGGAATGAATGGTTAAAATTATAAAATGATTGTGCTTTCAGTCTATAGTGTTTTTACTGAATTATCTTCAGTGTTGAGAAGAGACTTGCAAAGTTAAACACAAAAGCTTTAAAGTGAATTGCACCGTTTGTGTAATTCTCTGAGGAGGAAAATGTTTTTGCAAGGTTCTTGGCAAAACTTTCTTTGAAATTGTTTGAGCCTTTTATTTACCAAACAGTGTATATTGTTAAAAGTAAAACTTCCCCTGTGCTCTAAATTTTGGCCCAGTTAATCTTTCAGCAGGGCTGAAAACAGAGCTTTAATTAACAACTTTATCAGTTAACCCAGTCACTCATCCCAGTGCTTATCTGATACTGTGTCCATACAGGCGTCTGGGGACATCAGAAAAAGGCCGACTTGTCAGTGGGACAGCTGAGAGGACCTTGGTGGCAGGGGGGAAAAAAGAGACCACAGAAATGGATGACATTAAATGGAATTTGATACAAATCCAAAAGGAATTATCTGACCACAGTAGACTAGGACAGGCATGGATTTCTCTTGTATTTCTCCCTGATCTTCTCTGGTATGTCACCTGCAGGAGCAGAGAGGAAGACAACACTGGTCCCTTGCTGTGTGAATGCAGCATCTGCTGTGATTGAAGTCCTTTGCTGGGGAGGTGCTGACTGAGCTGAGAATAAAACCGTGCTGATGCTGTCGTCGCAGGAGCAGCCAGCTCAAGCCAGCGTGGGGCTCTCAGCCAAGGCACTCATTAAGCTCTTTTGCTGTCTTCAGCAACAAAGATTTAGGGGAAAATCTGCTCTCCCCAGTTGCCTCTAATTTTTCTGCTCTCTGTTGAAGGGGAAAAGTGTGCGTGTATATACGAGTGCAGCTGAAGGGGTGACATTTAATGTTTGAGTGGACCAAAAATCCTATGTGCTTGCCTGTAATGGGAACTGGGAAGAATAATGGGTGAGGACTTTCTGGTGGATGGCCAGAACAGAGGAAACCCGTGCTGATTTGTCTTAGGGATGAAAAGGGAAGACACCCTTGTTTCCTTGTAAGCCTGTCATCACAGACCTCTTGTAGCAGAAGGAGTCTTGTGCTCCGCTTCATGATGCACTCAATCACTAGCAGTGTCTGTCGTGTGAGTACACCAGCCTGTGCCTGGTGGACTCTGTGACCAGCCCCAGGGAGGGCTTGACCTGTGGTTTTAGAGGCCATGCCTGGTCCTTTGAAACAAATAAATAACAATGCCCACGCACATATGTAGACATTTTTTTTAAAAAAAGATGAATTAAATGAATTGGTCTGCTTCAGATACTCGTCCTCAGTAGTAGGGGGGGGACAAAAATAAAATAAGCATAGGGGACAAAAAATAAAATAAGCAAATAAGCATGGAAATGTAAACCAAACTGAAAAAAATGAAGGCTATTTAGAGAGAAAAAACACAAAGAAAGCACTTTTGGGGATGGGCTGCACTTTCATTTTGTTCTTCACTTCATTTGCATTTGTGAAGTGGTCTGTAATGCTTGCACTTGGTTTACACTCACATGGCATCATTTGTGGTTCAGAATTCTTACTCACCTCATTTTTTTCCCCTAAAGAAAAATGTACCATTCATATAGTTGTAAAAATGTCTTGTCAGCAAAAAATCTGTAGTTCTTGCCAATGCAAGGAAGTCTGATATTAAAAGCATGCATGGCTTTGCTATCTTAAGATGAACCCATTAGCATGTGGCTGAAGAGTAAGTTCGAAAGAGAGAAATCGTGCTAAGAGGACGGAGTGACTACCTGGTGCCAAGAAGATATTTTATGCTTGCTCAAGTGGTTTTGATGAGTTGATAGCTGAAATGTTTATGCTTTTATTCACATAGATAGCATGGTAAAGAGTTCTCTTTTAAACAGCAGATAATCCAAGTGGTGCATTTAGTTTGTGATGTAACTGTGGCTAGTGTTCTAAGGCTTGGAGATTTGCTCCTGCTCTTATTGACTTCTAGCTGGGCCCTGCAAAGCGAAACCCTTGACTTCTTCCCACCATGAAAACAAAAAACAGGAAGACATGCAGAATTTACAGGCTGTAAATTTTCTGTTCCTGCTGATGCAGAATACAGATGCAAAGCATCATAATGATTTCCACTCCATTGCTAAAATGTGTAAAGTCACAAAGAGCTCCATTCATAAGTGAAAAATCTGTGTCTCAGGAATGTCCAAGTGTGTAATTTGGTGATTTACAGGACTTAGTGAAGCCCAGTTCCAAACTGTTAAATTTGTGCAGGAATTTAAGTGTCATCAACAACTTTAATCTAAACTTTTAGATGATCTAAACTTTTCTTATGTATTGTCGCTTTCTTCAAACTGCTGTGTTCACTACCTTTGATTGCTTGTTTTCCCCAAGAGCCCTTTTCTTGATTTTCTGATTCTTTCACCTTAAAAAAAGGAATAGCTTCGTCACTAGATTGTCCTTAAAGAAAATAAAAGTTCCTTTATTTCCCTGCCTGCATCAGTTATATCCCTGAGATTAGATCTTGGCTACCTTTTGAGGACCATGGTTTATGTGTTTGCTCAGATATTGTTATATATATATAGGCTGTTATAAAGGCTGTTCACTCAGCCTTTTTCTTCACTATCCTAGGGTGTGTAAGGGAGCTTTTATCATAGACCCCATGTAAAAAAGAGCCTACATACCTCTTGCAGCCTCATCTTTCTGTGTAGGGGTGTTTATTTTGATACAGTTTCTGACACATTCAAAAAGGGCAGTAAACCATAGTAGCCAAATAAAATAAGCAGAAAAGGAACAATAAAATATTTACTTGACTTATATCTCTCCTATCCTTAACCACTTTCTTCCTCTCTTGCAAATCGTCTCCACTGCTAATCATAGGCTAGCAGATTATTCTAATGATTTCTATATGGATGTAACTGTCCAGACTATTTCAGAAACACCAGAGGCTGGTACAGCTACTTGTATTTGCTGCAACTGGGGGAACCTTTTATTGATGAACTTCCCATGCAAATGAATTCCAAGTGTCTTTGTAGAAAAGCTAGTTGAAAAATTTAAAGTATGTAAACTTTTCAACCTTTGTCTCTGAAGGAGTGACATTTTACCAAGCCACTTGGTAGTTTCTGTGGTGGGTTATCTAGCTAATGTTATGACAGCTCCTCAGTCTGTATCATTTATGTCTATTAGCATTTGTCAAGGGCTGCCCAAGAGCAGTGACTACCATGTGCCATCTGTTTGGGATTGCTCATGACATCCTGGGATTTTGGCTCCTCGATGCCCTGGATCTGGGTCTTTCTCGGAGTGTTTTTCAGTCTGATCTCTCCTGTGACACAGAGATACAGTCATTTTCATTCCCTCCCATTCAGACACTCATTGCCAAAATTCTAGGGAGTGGATATGTATTAACAGTGATTGCACACTCAAGAGTAGGCAAAGGGAAAGAAATTATTCCTGGTTTATGTCATTCATGAAAGATATTTGTCTAAACTGTTCTTAAATGCTCCCATGATGCTAATACCACAACTTCCCCAGGCAACTGATTGACAGTGGTTAGTACTAGAAGGTTTATCCTG
Organism: Erpornis zantholeuca; assembly: GCA_013400515.1. Lineage (NCBI taxonomy): Eukaryota > Metazoa > Chordata > Aves > Passeriformes > Timaliidae > Erpornis > Erpornis zantholeuca. Next base: position 35,429 of record VZTN01012370.1, read on the forward strand.
ATGCCTTCTCAAATACCTCTTGCTGCCTTCCTTCTACTGTTCTTTGCAGCAGCAGCCTAGATGCCAGATGATTTTTTGTTATTCTGTTTTCCACAAATCTTCTCTTATCTAAATTAAACAGCCCCAGGACCATAATTTCTTCCAAGTCACATTTTTTCAGATGTCACTTTACCACTACAGAACTCCTCTGGAATTTTCCTTCATCTGTCCCCTGTATCTCTGCAAGTGATTGAGAACATATTCCTCCTGAGGCCTATCACAATGCAAAGACTACTTTGAGCCTTCTGCAAGTTGAATTGTTCTTTAATGCCTCAAACTGACATTGCTCATTCCTTTGCATGAAATTTCTGATTGCTATGGAGCTTGTGGCTTCCTATTTGTCGTGCAATGTCTTGTATTCCTGAAGTGGGTAATCGTTCCCCAAAACCATTGTCACTCCCTTGTCTGTTGCTTTGGTTTTTTATATAATTTCTCTGAACTGGCAAGATCATATTGAATTCTCTCACAACTCTCAAGCTTGATCTTAATCTTAAATTTGAAATTCAGTTTCCTTCATCCTCCATGTTGACCATTATAGTATCAGGCTCAGGCCAGACTCTTTCATAAGGCTCAGTAGCCTTTCTTATTATTTGTTAGATTTTTTGTACTGTTGCCTTGATGCCTTAAATGGCTACTTAGAAAGAGAGACTAGACAGGAATGAAGGAAAAAAGGTGGTATTTATTTGAAAGGCCTTCAGGTGCACACTTTGGACTCCAGAGGGTTCTGCCTCAGTGGATCCCAAAATGGATGACNAGTAGAGGATTTGAAAAACATAAAACCTAAGGCATCAGTCTGGGTGTATTTTCCTTAATAGCTGTGTTCCCAAATTTTTGCAATTTTTTTCAGATTGGACCTAACCACATGGGGATCAGATAATACCTGTTAGGATTTATTAGATCAGGTGCAGCATTTTGACAACCAGTTTGTGTTGGTCCATTGGACTACAAAGCTCAAAATGAAGGTAGGAGATAACTTTGCACTGTACCATCACTCTGGAACCAGTGCCAACAAACACTGTTACTGAAGCTAAGACAGACAGCACCTCCGCTTTTCCCCCTCCATCTAAAAGGTCTCTTAGCCATCACAGAAGAAAATTAGATGGAAACTTGGCTGGTCTGTCTTGGCCATTTCTTATCTCCTTATTTCCTCAAGGTTCCCTTGCAAACTGTTACCTTCATATTTGCCGGTGGTTTGGTTGTTTATTTTTTTTTTCTTGAAAGTTATGTTAAGATGGTCAGTCTAACATTCTACAGTTCTTTTTTTTCTGTGTAATTTAAAGATAGACAAAATATTTCCCATTTCCATCCAAGCTTCATCGATTCCTGCAGACTTCCAAATATTATTGAAAACTGTGATGAGTACTCTGGACAGGCCCTTCCAAGATTTCTAGAATTGGATTTAAAATCCAGAGAATTTGAAATAATCTAATTTTTCCAATAACTCTCTGAAATTAATTCTATTAGTGTAAGATTGACTTGGCCTTTTAGAATAATCTGAAACAAAGTAAACATTATGTGCTCTTATCTATATCATATTGAATATCTTCTGTCCTTTTAATTCGGTAGCAAGCCAATAATTTTCCTAGTTAACCTCTGACTCCTAATGGACTCCTAGAACCAATGTGACAATTTTTTTCTGGTCCAGTCATTTTGCATCTGTACTATACTCTCTTGTCCATATATATTTAGTTTTTTTTTTTTACATTTCCCCCAAATACTCTCAGTTCCCACTTTCTAAGACTGTCCCATTCACGTGTAATTTCTTTTTTTAAATCAATAAACACCTACTCCTTTACTAACATTTTTTCTGCCAATTCTTTGAAATGATAGATTTTGCCATTTTCAGTGAAACAGATTCATGATATGGTACTGGTCAAAGGCTAGCTAACAGCCAGGGTTCCCAGACCAAAAGCAAATCTCATTATCAAGAAAATATTAAAAATAACATACAGTCTCAAAAACCAATTAAAACGCACTGCAGAATTTGCCACAGCCCTTCAGCTAAATGTGGCCTCTACGTTTTATACTTTGCTCCCTAAAATACCCTCCTACATTTCTTTAGTACACAGAGATGGTGTTGGAGGGTGTTGGCTTTGTTTTTTCTCATGTGGTACTCTATTATACAGTCAGTTTGCATATAACACACTTTGCCACTGAATTTCTGGTTTTAAGAAATTCTCTATATTTAATTTTTTTTTTATGCTAAGAAAGTAGAAAACACTAATTTCTGTTTAAGTAAGGTGTATAAAGTTGAGGCTGCTTTATGAGTGAAACTGAAACACAGAATATTTTACCTGATCTTATATCGCATTCTGAGTGCTGGCTAATCCAACCCTTAACTTCTTTTGACTTTGGAAAGGCCAAAGCATGGGTCTATTGAGATGAATATTTCTCATTTTTACTCCAGCAGGGCCAAGATTTTACCTAAAAAAGTGTTCTTACTATCTCTCCACGCTGTATTTCCAAGCTGAGAATGATCACAGCTGTTGTGATTCTAGCAACAGAAATGGCTCCATTTTCACTTCAGTCAGAGAACTCTTTTTCATTGTTAGGTTGGTGATTAATTCATGTTTTTCACCACTGAAGGCCACTGTTTATGAAATCCACAAGGGTAAAATGGCCATTCTTACACTACTATCAAGTATGTCACAGCCCTTCCATTTTGTATAGCCCAGACGTCAAGTGAAGAAGCTTAATATGTAGGAATGACATACTCCTACATGAAGAATGAGGAGACATATGCAGAATAGCACAGAAAGAAAATGAAGTAGGATAGAAAATTTTTGACTCCAGATTATTGCAAAGAATTGCCTATTTTGTCAGATAGACATTCAAGGATAGCTCCTGGAAGGAGGAAATTTCTGTCTTAAAATGGGAATACAGTGAGTAACCAAGTGGTCTCCAAGGAATCCCA
>VZTN01012370.1:38412-49226 GCA_013400515.1 Erpornis zantholeuca
CAAGGCAACCAGACTTAAGTGTGGCAGACTGGTGCTCTTAAACCTGTGGGTGAAGATGGGACACCGTGGCTCTATCTTTATCTCTGATGTAAGGCTTACTTGTGAGTATCTCCCAGATGCAGACCATTATAAGTGAGGGTTTCATCAGATTTTGTTAATTCCTCTGGGCCTTCCTGTCTAACCACACACAGGTTATTATGCTTTTTTTCAAAAACCATCAACATGCAATATTTTTATGGAATAGGAACAAGAGACAGCATGGCCTCATAGTGGTTTCTCCCCCCTATTTTTCTAACAAATACAAGGTATTTGGTAATTTATTTTTTGATAATTTATTTCTAAATATTTCATTTGCATGTACTCTTCCTTAGGGTCAAGTCCTGAGGGTTTGCAACCAGATTTTTCCACTGTTTGTGTTTCTACAGGATGGAGAGAGGCAAAACATCGTGGAAGATCTTTCATTCTTGTGCTTGATGTAATCTGCTGTGGGATGGTACCTTTAAGAACAAAGAAAGGTCACTGGTCATGATTAAACATCTTCAAATTGCTTCCCAGCAGAATGTCTTAACACCTACTCACTCCTTCTCACCTTGTCCACTCTCCATTTTAAATTAGTTCTTCCGGGAGAAACCAAGGAAAACGTGACTGGGCAGACAGAGATGTAAAAGTAAAAGATAACATTCTAGTTTGGTTTTTTTTGAAGTAGGTTACTAGGAGTGACTTGGAAACTGGTGTCTGTGTGAAAGTCACGTCCCAAAAAAACGTGTGGCGGATGCCTCAATGCCATGGCATAGATATTTGCATGTCACCTATTTTGGTGCTGGACACTGCATCAGATATATTTGTGACATGGCATGAAATCTTCCACAAAATAAATTTGACTTGAAAATTTGAAGTCATCACCAAAGACATGGTTGATGGTGAAGAGCACAAGGAACCCCAGCTGATCATTACTGTGAAACAAATCCATAAAAGGGTTCAGTCAATTCTCTATATAGTCCTGATTGTCAGACCTCCCGAGACTGCTAAGGCAAGAAGGGAGAGAATATTATCAGACAGCCATTTGAAAAATACATGCTCTCCACACTGAGAACATTACAGTTATTCTCTTTTTCCAATGAACACCAAATTTAGACTGTTTGGGCTCTACTTACCTCTCTCTGGGTAGTGATAATCAGGGCAGAATTCCAGTTTCAATTTCCAAAAAGCTCCTGACTTGCATAAAAAAATTTGTCCTGTTGAGGATGCCAGTGTTTTCAAACACTTTCTATGGTTTTCTGTCCTTTCATACTAAAGCAGATTTTTTCCCCCACTGAAGAGGATACAGTGGGTAAACTGCTTTACTTCAACAACTGTATCTTCAGCACTTACCTGGTTACTGCCTTTATGGTCAGGTATATGAGAAAAGTAAAAAGACCTATACTTTTTCTGTGTCTGGGTGATATTACAAATAAATAAAAATGACTACTTCATTTCTTACACAAGTTGAATCAGATTCTAGGAGTGAAATTCCAGTTTTCTTTCCTTATCTTCTGGATTCAGTGTAAAATAAGGCTTTCTGGAGGATATTTAGGATGTCCAAGAGATACCAGCCTACTGTGCTTTGGCAGCTTCTATTTGATAAATGTATAAATCCATAATCTACAGTGTAATTTAGAGTTCTTCCTTCCTGTCTTGGCACATTCCTTTTCTTCTTTTGCTGAACTACCTGAGATACTTTTATGAATCATGTATCTTAACATTTAAAACAGCCTTTGAACTGATTGTGATTAAGAATCAGGTAATGGTGTGCTTTATTTCTATGCAGCTTATCTGAGCCTGTATGTGTTAGAATAATGTGAATCATAGATTTAGTGGGAAAACCATTTAGAAGTGTACACAGAAAATGCGTAATTGGAATACTTGAGTTCTTTTCCAAGCAGAGAATAGATTAGACCAATGTGTGCTTTGAGTGGGCATGATCTGTGCTTTCAAGCACATCACATGCTTGGTCACTCATTCAGCTGATCACAATTCAGTAGACTAACTCAAATCTCAGATATGCAAAAATACTTGATGAACTAAGCAAGTATCCCAGTTCAGTGAATATCAATTAAGTCCAGTGAAAATGATCTATTCACAGGTGTCTGATAAATAGAAAAGGAGCTTAAAACTCATGGAATTATTCATTCGTGGCAAATTAATCACTCAGTATGAAATGTGGTCCACTTCCAACCATAATGAGCACTGTCTTTGGTAAAGGAAAGACGATGAATTGTATATATTCTGTTATTGCATCGATGCCCTGTTTTCTAAAATATCTCCTAAAACTCAAAAACTTTAGAGCACTCCCCCTCCCCAAAGTATGTATTTCTCAAATTCCTTTTCTCCTTTTATTTGTAAATGTTTACAGATAATTACTATATAAGTGTTAAATATGGAATGACTATTTCACTGATCATTCTGCTTGAATAAAAATAAAATCTTCTCTACACATATTAAAACCTAGACAAAGTACCACATCTCATTTATGGGAAAGCCAGTGCCAATTCAGTGCCTCTTTCAAGGTGCACTGAAGTTAAATAAAAAGACAAAGGAAGTTTGGACCAGACCCACATTCCCTAAATGGCTCCTCTCTCTTTATGACAATCCTAAAGACTAATTATAACATCTCTTTTCTTACACCTATGGGCTAGAGCAGCCCAGAGGCTGGACTGGGGACTACATTCAACTCCTGCCATAATATTTACCAGGAGTAAGTCTAGGAAACAGACTTTTTCTCTGAATGAATATGGAACATCTACGGAGAGGTCTTTTCAGGTGAATGCAAAGGCCAAAAGCCTTAAAAAAAAAGAATACTGGAGTTAACACAAAATGATGTGCAGATATTTGTATGATCAATATAGATGTGCTTCAGTCTCCATTCAGTCTCCAAAAATGGCTTTTTTTCCTCCTGGTTTTAGTACATTTTGGAAAGTCTACTGTTTTATCCACCTTATTATAGTTTCAAGTATGACACTGGGTTTTAAGGAAGCTATCTGCTCTTTCCTGCTTATCCAGCTGTGTCTGATGTTGATCATGCCATGTTCTCAAATACACAGGAGGAGAGTCTTCGCTGCAGCAGTGCATTAGTGCACCTTCAGGGATCAAAGGGATTCTCTTTGGTGTGCACTGGTGAGGCTTTCCTGTGCCTTTGTGGCTTTGACTCGCACCGGCAAATGCCCCTTGGCTGTACACATAACAAATCAAACATGCTCCTGAATCCTCCCTGAAGTGAGACACGCTGTGCTTCCGCATGCCCAGGCCACGAGCGCAGCTTCTGTGGTCCGACAGGCTCTGGGGAAGCAGGTCAGGAAGATCAGGATTTGAAAATACCTTCCTCAGCAACAATCCTTTACAATTCTTACCTGTGACAAGCTTCCGGCTTGTGTGGCAAGCAGCAGTGTGCCCTGAAAAGGCACGTAAGAGCCTGGGCTTGCACATTTGACCTTCCTGCACTGAAATCCCAGTCCCTGCATGAAAATGTGCCCATAGGGTAATTTGTTCTCCTGTCCTGCTTGCTTGGAGGCAGAAGGCACACAAATATGGGGAGATCCCCAGCTCCCACCCCAGGGCTGTAAAACAGCCTATGTAGCAATTTCCTAAGCAAGTCATATGGCACCTAATTCACAAATGTGAAAAAAGCATACAAGTTCAGGGAACGGAGAAAGCTTTTAGGAAGGGAAAGCAGCAAAGATAGATCACATAACAGCCTGAGTATGGGACATATCTTTAGATAAAGCTGAAACTGCAGCCAACTTCTGCTAGGAGTCTGCCAGGGAGTAGGTGCCATGACTAGCAGATGTGCTTCCTCTGTTTGGTGTCTCTGTAGTGCTGATGGTTGAGAGCAGAAGTGCTTGAGAGGACAAAGAGAAATGGGGCAGTGAGGTCAAAGAATTCATATTTCATTGGTCAGAAGAGTGCCTATTGGTGCGTATTTTCCTTTAAAAAGAAGCTGTTAAAATAATGTTTTCAGCTCTGACTGCACCAGACTTCCACATTAGCAAGTGCAGCAATGAGCACCTCCAGCCCAGCAGAACACTTAGGCAGAGCTTAACCTCGGTTCTCGGCACAGCTGTGTTTAATACCACCTAAATAATTTCAGTGAGAGCTCTGTTGAAATGTGTCCTTGTATGGTGTACACAGTGCATCCAAAATTATGGTTTTCATGGACTTTAGAGATATAAATATAGATGCTTAGAATTTAGGTATTTATACTTTAGAATAGCCACAAAATATCAACCACTGGTGCTGTTTAAGTTTTCATCTGTTTACAGTAAATGACCTAAATGCCCATGATTGTTATTGCAATTAAATGTCCCTGCAACGCTGCGACTCTAAAAACTAAAAAAAAAAAAAATCTTAGGTCCAATTATAATATACAGATTCAGCTTTTCACAGAAAAAAAATTTCTTTTTATTTTTTTCCCAAGTTAAAATTTGATAAACTGGTAGGAAAATCCCTGATCTTGGTATTACACTTCCACAAATATATTTCAAAACAATTGTCTGCTGGTTGCAGATGAAGATTACTTTAATTACTTTATATCTTAAGCTACTGGATAAGTGTTAAAGCAATTATCAGTCTAGTAGCAATTTTTAAATCATTCTTCTTTTGTTATAAGAACTATAAAAAAATTTACCTAAATTTGGAAAAAGACTTGAAATTACACTATTACGGTTACTTATACCACTAATTTTATATAATTTTTAATTTTGTCCAATAATAAATACCTATGGAAAGTCATTGAATTTTGGTTTTTTATTGATAAGTAGTTGGAGTGCCGAACTTGGATAAGGATAAAATATTTTTCATCCAAGAATATCAAATACTATTAAATGAAATTATGCCTCTGAATCAAGTCTCTTTGAAGCAAATGGTAACATTCCCATGTTACAGGTAGATAAGGTGACATATCTGTAGCTATAAGTGGTCTGCTTAAAGTCACAAAACACACAGCACACAAGGATCCAAGAATTTGCAACTTGGCCTTCTCTATATAAATATTCATCATATATTTCTATGCAATATCTACAGTAATAAACATCAGTTTCTTATTGTTAATTACAATTATTTGAAACACTGTGTGTTTTATTATACATTTATTGCTTTCCTTGAAGAAGTGCTGATCCATTTTCTGGTCAGTTTGCACCTGAAAAAATCCTTATGTTGAGAGGAGACATAATAAAAATGTTCTGTGTCTTCTGTGCAGTTCAAGGTCATTACTCTGATCTTTTTACTTTTTAACTCTTGAAAGCATACCATTTTCATTTGAATAATGAACAATTGGGAAAAGTGTCACAACAGGCATATGTTGTATTTGTAAGGTGCCTTTTCTAGGAAAATCCTCTTAACATTTTTCCTTCAGTGCCAAGGCATCATAACACACTGGGAATTTACTACAAGTATATCTTTTGCTGTGCTCCCTTCATTCTTTTTTTTTAACAGAGAGTGGTTTCCACCATTTGCAAGATAAGCTATAAAAACTCCCTACTAATGCTATCTGATGCAGCACTGAAAAGAGAGCTGAAATATTTGAGTGGAGGGCTCTTGCTTTGTACATGTGTATCATGGGATCCCAAAGCACTAATGGGACCTTTACAAGGAGGGAAAAAGAAAAGGTAGTAGCTGACTACCCAAAGACATACCTTATCTGAATAGTGTTATTGTGAGAGATAGACTTGTGAACAAAAGATGGAAATTACAGAAACAGGAATCTGATATCACAGGTCCAGAATAAGAATGATGAATAGAATATGGGGCAAAAGACTCAAAGCTTGAGTGGCAGCTCAAAGAAAAGATGGTATTTCAAACATTTTTCTAAACATTGCTTCTGTGCTTCCTTCAAAGAAATGCTCAAATCCCAGCTGGCTTTCCTAATTAAAGAATGGTGAGTGTTCTATAGCTAGAAAGTGTGTGTGTGTGTGTGTGTGTGTAAGTAGGAAGGGGCTGAATTGTATTTACCCTTTTCTCACTGTGCTGTTTTCTATGGAAAACCATGTGACTATTTGGGGATTTAGATGTATATTGAGCTTAAAACTCAATAGTTTAAAGTCAAGCATTGCTGATTTAGGAGGGGCCAGGAGGGGGGCAAGAGGAAAAGAAAAAAAAACAAATATGTGTGGAAATAGGTGGAGGTCTTGCAAAACTGATGAACTAAAAAATAGTCTGTATAAATTACATAGTATAGTCTGTAATAAATGCTTTGAAATATGTTTTCTAGTGTCAATTTCTCTCAGCAATTAGTATCTTGAAGCAGTACTCTGTTGGAGCAGGGACAAAAATATTTTGGAGAGTCTGACACCAAGTTGCAATTCATTTGACAAAATCTTCTAGGTCAGTCATCTCTGAAAGAAAATATCTTTTGCACAGAACTTCTTCTTTTTTTAAAAAAAAATCTGTCAACTGTTCTTTAAATTATTATTATTTTGGACTGTTTCTTTCATATTTATGATATAAAAGTCAAATGATGACTGACAGGTTATGAAAGTTGAGGAAACATGGAGACAAAACTACATAAACAAAACATACAGGATTTGTACCCAGTGAAGTTGTATGTAAACATAGTGAAAAAGTAGTTGGATGGAAGAAATTCCTTTTATGTCACAGTATTTTGCTTCACTATTTCACTTTTTTCCTCTTGTGACAATCATAATATCTAAAAATTGCGTCTCAAAACATTTCCAGACTCAAATGCAAGGGCAAAAAATGAGGCAGGTAGAATCAAACTTTTCCAGGTGAGAAGTTCTGGTGTGAGTACTAGGAAAACAATGATAAACTAGTTATAGAAAGCGGTGGAGGAATAATTACATGTAAGTCTATGAAAGTGAGTTAAAGCTATTGTAAATGCTGTACATGAAAAGTGTAATTGTCTCATGTAAGAAAGACATACTTACAATTTTTCTTCTTGAAAACATCATGTGAAAGTGGCAATGACATTCCTCATGTGCTGCTTTCTGGTGAATTGTGACTGGAGGAAATATGGGGAAGACTTTAGTGGTTGAGACAGTGGAAAGATTTAGGCATAGGGGTGAGCAAATGCTGAGGGACAGTTTAGAACCAGAAACTCAAACAGAGAAAAGGTTAAGGATGATAAAATACCCCATGATTGAAATAAATGCTTGTCTTTCACAGCCATTGCCCTGTAGAAGATTTAGAATAATATATGACAATGACACTGAAAAAGGGAGAACAACAAAGGCAAAGTGTCTAGGAAGGCTAACTTGTTTCATTATTGTATTATTCCTCTAATTTCAGAGCTGCAATGAAACTACTTTCCCCAAGTTGTGGTTAGTTTCTTTTTGTTCTTAACTCTTTGAAAATTTACAGTATTTTATTTTTCATTGTAGTGCATTTGGAATGCTATTTTAAATGGAATATGTTCTCTTTAAAAAAGATATGCTGCATAGGTATAATTTCTTTGATGATACAGGGCCAAATTCTGTCAGTATATAAACAGGTGCAACTAAGTTTGAGGTCTATATTATTCATGCTCATTTATGTCAAGACTGAAATTGGCCCAGAACACACATGTAAAAATTTAAGCCTCTTTCTTGTGGACTCAGTACTCACGCATCATTAACCTAATACATTTCTGTTTTTACAAGGGTTGTACAAATTTCTGCTTCATTTTAGCAAGAGCTTGGAGGTAGCAAATAAACCGTAAAGCCTAATAAAATCCAACTTTCAGGCAAACCCTCTTGTATATAAAATTGAAGAGTACAAAGTGCCAAGGGCTTGTATTAGTACCATCCGTTTTGTTAACATTTTTCCAATTTATCTTGCGTTACGAACCCTCAGAGTACTATGTCTATTGTAAATATTTAAGCATTACTGTTGACATAAAGATAATGCTGACAAATTGAGTTAACATTTCTGCTGAGGATTACTGACCATGTGTAGTTCAGAACAACTTTAATACCCACACCATGCACTGCGCTCATGCCAAACTCTGTTTAGTCTACAATACGGCAGTGTCCCTCAAATGAATTTTTAGCTTTGATTTACACAAAACATGAAACAACCTTTCTTGGATCAATTAATTGTTTGACTTTCCTAATACATTTCCATTTTAACTAGATTATGTCTGTATCACAGGACAAGTAATGGTTGCAAGATGTTAGTGCTCCGATGTGGGCGGGTGTCTGTGTGTACATGTGCACGGTGCCATTGCTCTTTCTCCAAGTTACTACCTTCTGTGTTTTCAGTATCAGCCTACAGGTTACTCTTATCTGATTGCATTTTCAGTAACACCTGGGTGTGCACAGCTAAAACCGTGAGAGGGTTGTTGATGCATGTTTTGTCTTCCAAGAAAAAAGCTTTTGCAGCATCTTCTGCATTTTGACTAAGCATGTGCAGTACAGAAATAAATAAAGAAATAAAGAATCCCCAGGCAGAAGTTTGAAACCATTTATTCCAGCAGTGTGTTATTTCTATGCTGTAGTTTGCAATTTGGTGGCATTTTCAGGCAAGAGTCTTCCAAAATTGCAAGAAATTTGCATTTCGCATTTGCCATCATATAATTGGCCTCCTGGACAGCACCAACATATTTTGGTTTGAAGAAGATTGTAAGGCATTCATATATAACCCCAATTTACAAAAATATTGAAGCTCAAGCCATTTGCAGCTTTGCAATAATCAAAGTTGGTACATGTTAAATTTTCTCTACTTGAGGAATTGTCCGTGAACATTATGACATTATGAGATACTTGAATTCTTATGTGTTAATAGAATTAAAGAATGAGTTAATATCAAGCTCTGATTTCTTAATTTTGAACTGTGTAAACACTGACAGAACTGATGTGGATCAGGATGCCACGTTGCAATTTGGTTACACAGCATCCTTCCCTCCTGCTTCAGTATCAAATTCCCCACATTGCTTCATTATGTTGAAGAGAGAGATATCCAAATTACTACGAGGCAATTAAACAATCCTTTTCACATGTTTTTCTTTCTTCAAATGAGAGGCAGTATTTTCTACTCTTACAATGTCTCCAATTATTATGTTAATAACAGTACTCCTAGTACATCTTTGTAAACAAAGATGGTTTACAGAGGGGGTTTAAAGCCCTTTTCCTAGCTTTCTAGTGGGGAGATCCAGCAGACTGCCTACCTGCCTAGTGGTCTAACCAGCACAGAGATCTCCTACAGCTCGTAGTTATACTCCTAAACCTAGAGAGATGTAAATCCTAGGACTTGAAACAAGTTTTCAAGGCCTGAGCCTGAAACTACTGTGCTTTCTTGAGCAATGAACACAAACCAAAATTCTGCAGAGAATCATAAACATCATATCTGAGATGCTTGTCCTAGGTAAAATATGCCTTGATTTTTGTTAAAACCAAGTTGAAAGAACCAACCAAACCTTTGTTACTTTCATCTGGGTTCATACATGGGTCTTCTCTTTGTGTAAACTTGGAAGCAGCCTTAGAGCAATCAGAAAGTTGTTGGCCTCTGATCTAGTGAGATGAGTGCTTGGGGGCCCATAATACTGGTATTCAAAGGGCAAGGTGAAGCTCAATGTGTCAGTCTTCAAAAGAGAAGCAGCTTAGAAGGAGTATGTATAAACATTGCTATGGCAGTGACAGCTAGCTCGTGATTTAAACAAGTTCATATATATTGTACTAGTTGGTATCAAAAATGGAGTTTTCACAACTTTGAGCTTTCTTGGCTTGGCCACCCGATTCTCCTGGTACCCTATGAAAATCACAGCCCTCATTCAAAAAATAACTGTGGGTCCTGCAAAGTCCTTAGCACAGACCTATGAGATCAAATGAAATTTACTTTGAGGCCTGAAGCGGGAGGAATATCTCTGCAGTGCAGAAAGAAGCAGTCATGATGCAGATAATTTTACTCTAATGGTAAAAGTACATTGCTAGTAAGATACCAGGTGGTTTGTCAGAGCTAGCTATAACTTGCAGTTTCCAAGACCAGTGTGCATCTCTATATTTAGCCAATCAATATAGGAACTTAGCTTAAGAACAAAAAAAGCACTCTATCTGTCAGAAGTAAGTACATAGAACTTAAGCATTTTACATTCTACCTTAATGATTTCCCAGGGAACTGGTATAGTCTCTGAGATCCTTACAAACTTAATATGTGTCTGTTCTTAGGACAGCCCTGTAAAGCTGGCAAACAAAGAACTAAACAAAGATGCACTAGAACAAACGATACATCCTTAGTCATAAAAAAGATCAATGATATGATAACATCTAGTTGCCAGGTTTTAATAGGAAATGTTAGAAATTATTTGTACTCTAAGAGATGAATTTTACACTTTACCTCAACCATCTTTTGTTTCGCTCATCTTCTTTCCCACATCATGTATTTTTGTCCATTTGCCTTTTACTTTTCTGTCCTTCCTTGCAAGTCCATTGCCTCCCTTCCTTAAAAACAGCAATTCACCCTTCCTTTTGCTTCCTTGCCTGAGTGGAAGAAGCTTCTAACCACTCACACCTGCAAAATGCCTCAGTTTACAGACAAACCATGGTAAGGTGGCCAGGAGTTCTGCATAAATCAGTGTGTAATTTCTTTATGGATGCCCTTCTGTGGTGGCCTTTGTCCTTGTGGTGTTCAAGAAAGGCATTTATATGAACAGCAGGTTGTCTGGTATGATCCAAGGTGGTATGATCGAGAAGAATGTGTCTCTCATTGGCTACCTGCCTGCTAACCAGGAAAACTCAGACCATAGACAACCACGTTTGGATAGCTTTTTATAAGGACAGGTGTAATACAGACACAATATCCTTGGGTTTGTACTAAATTTTCTCTTTGTGCTTGATCATTAATTAGTGTATAAT
>VZTN01012371.1:0-23536 GCA_013400515.1 Erpornis zantholeuca
TTATTATTATTATTTACGTTATATTGTAATTGAAAATTTATAATTATTTTTGGTGGATTATTTGTGGGAAAGATGAAGCCCTAATTCTAGGGCTTGTCCACAAATTGACTCCATGTTCATAGAATTTTTCAAAAGGCTTTATTTGTTATCAAGAACAGAGAGCAAACTTTTTCTCTCTCCAGCCATGTTAACTGGAGAGATCATCTGTGTCTGTCTGTCTCTGCAGCACAGTCTCACAAATATGAAAACAAAATCCAGAATAGAAAAATCTCATTGGCCAAGGAGAATACTTTTCTCAAAACATCCCTTATGTTTACATTCTTCTCTACTTGAGAACAACTCTTGACTGACTTGGTGCTGTAAGTCTTTCTCAGGCAGAAAATGCCTAAAAAATCCTTCCTGGGTTTCCACAATTCACCCTTTTTAGTATTTTTAGAATTAAAAAAGACTGTGTTTGCATCGTTCTGCAGGGCCCTAGCAGAAAGAGAACAAACACAGCACCAGAGGTTACCAAAGCGAGCCTCAGTTGGGCACTGACTTAAAACGTTCAGAGAGATTCTTCTTCTTTTCCACCAACACCTAAAGTGCAGTTACCTCTAGTAACTGGTAACAAACTGAAAAACAAAGCAAATGTTCATTTTTTTGGTTGTAGAAGGACCATCCGGCTTCCCTCTGCAAGTGCCACTTGGCTTTTCTCCTGTTGGCTTCATTCTGCAGTTGCCTGTTGGTTCTGTTTCTCTTGCTGCCAGTCAGGGTGAATGCATCTTGCAGGTACCCAGCACATCCCCGTTATTTGTGGAGTCAGAGGCATACCCATGACCCCAAGTGATAAACCCACACAAGTCATCCCATTTATTTTTTGATAGATCCTGTACCCAGGCTTTCACTCAGGGCAGACACATCTCACCTGCAGGCTGCAATGAGAGAAAATGATTCAAGAAAGACAAAATTGTCTGGATTGGAGATGATTGGGTACATGCAAAGCTCTCCCAGTCGATCCTTCATGGGTTTTCCACGCATTCCCACTTCCTGTATTTTTTTAAAAATGCAAAATTTGTGTGTCACACCCCACAGTTATCTCCTGTGTGATGTAGAAAGAATCACTGCCAGTGTCACAAAAGGAAGCCTAGCTTCTTTAAGCAAAGGCCTTGATGTCCTTTTCTCCAGTATGAGCAAAATACCCACAGAACTGAAGAGAAATTGTCCTGCACATATATGAACCCACAGATTTCTGCAGCGTGTGTGCATTCTTATTTTTATTTTCTTTTTCCACGTCACTGGAAAATATTTCTGGCTGTGGTGCTGCCACAGAAGGTCAGACACTGTCGGCCCTGGCATCTTACCTTTTAACCTGAAACTCTGGCAAATTTTTTTGCTTTGAGTGTGCAAAACTCAAATTGGAGTTGCTCACTACAGCATTTTCAACAGCAGAAACAAAACTGCATTGTTGATTTCTTGCAAAAGCAAGTGATCCAATATTTTGAGATCAATTTCAGATGTCTGCTATATAAGCAAATCCAAAATTCTGACTTCTAGACACCTCCAAGGAGAATCCTGTGGTGGAGGCCTCTGGACAGTCTGAAGAAATGCATACCTGTCAACAGAATTTTCCCCATAAAAACTGCATCCCACCCCATGGTTCCCAGATCACCAATCCTCCCGAAGTATTCTTCCAACACAGGCTGTCGGCTTAAATAGCTCTGTAGTGTTCTTCCCAAACTGCAGTAGCCTTTGCAGAAGGAAAACCACCTCGGGAAACTCCGAGGCTGGCTTTCAGAACGTCTGGGATTCAGTGGGAGTAGAGCATATGTTGAGACATCCACAAGGAAAGAAATCTGAAGAGATCCAAAACTGCCATCTCCATGATCACATTGGATGTCTCTTAGAAGGAAAGTGAGAATTTCACATAAATTCAATGACAGAATGATTGGGTGAAGAAACCATAGGAACTTGTCCTATAAATTCTGTAGCAATGACTCTGGGAAGCTCAGAAGCCCCATTCAGAGCCACTACTGTAATAAAATTCATCCCAGCTGCTTTCAACAGAAGCAATGTGAGCCATGTGTGCAGCAGCACATGCCCAATACAATGATTTTTGTGCCTGAACCACAGAAAAGGGGAAAACCTCACTTTGCAAGGTTTCTCCGCTTTCCTGATCCATCTGGGCCTCTTTGTCAGATGTTGAGACAGCTTTTGTCCCATACTCATAGATAAATCCACCATTCTGCACGCCCACTGTCCCTGGTAGCTCAGAGACAGAGCGAAGAGGGGGGTGTTTTGTCTGTGCTGCAGATGCAGACCCTCCCAAAGAGGGAGAAAGGGCCGATGAGAGCGGGTGCACCCCAGCAGGGCCGCGGTTGGGGCAGCAGCCTCTCTCCTCCTCGCTTGGCACCACGCAGAGAAGGAGGAGCGAGCGCCTTGCAGCACAGGGATAGCAAGGGGGCTTCTCAGCCACTGCGGGGAGGGAGGGAGGGGAGCGAGTGCTCAGGGAGAGCGGCACCGCGTCCAACCTGCTGTGCAGGGCATGGATGGGCCCAGCAGGAAACTGCGAGAGAAACTGCTGGAGGGAGCGGGAGGCCATCCCATCCCCACCTCCACCGCCACTGCCCGGGGAGCGTGGGCAGGCCGATGGGCCACAGCAGAAGCCATGGGAGGAGCTGCAGACACCCACACCATCACCACCACCAGGAGCAGGGGGGTCCACTCAGCCACCGCTGCGCAGAGATGGGGCTTGCAGGCGAACCCGCCATGCCATCATGGCCGCTCTGGGTGAGGCCACTTCCCCCGCACCTCGCTGACATGGCCACACCACCATGGCCACTCTGGGCGAGGCCACCTCCCCCGCACCTCGCTGCCATGGCTGCTCTGGGCAGAGCCACTTCCCCTGCACCTCGCTGACATGGCCGCTCTGGGTGGGGCCACTTCCCCCTCACCAAGCTGACATGGCCGCTCTGGGCAGGGCCGCTTCCCCCGCACCATGCTGCCATGGCTGCTCTGGGCAGAGCCACTTCCCCTGCACCTCGCTGACATGGCCGCTCTGGGCGGGGCCACTTCCCCTGCACCATGCTGCCATGGCACGGAGCTGCTCTGTGCCACTGCTCAGCGCGGCCCCGCTGGTGGCCATGGGGAAGGAGCAAACTGAACACCGCTGGCCATGCAGGCTGGCGAGGTCCGCCCTGGCCACGCTGCCTAATTTCGGTGCAGGACCGGGCGTGGCTGCTCCGTTGTGAAGAGCAGAGCCGTGCCCGGGCCAGGCTGCCCCGCTGCACGGAACCGGGGACGGAAAAGCAGCAGAACAACAGCTCGTTCACCCCCGCTGCAGTCCCAGGTGGCCCTGTGGCATCTGCACGGCATGGGCAGCCAGTGGGGGGTACCCAAAAGCACCGGGAAGAGAGGATTGATCAGGGGCAGAGCCGTGGGACGAGAGACAGGGGGTGTTAGAAATACCTTCCCTGCGTCTGGTTGGAGGTAACTTCTCGCAGGCTCCGGCTCCCGCCTCTGGACTTCAGGTAGATCTGGCTTTTCCAGTCTGTCCAGCATTCCAGACAAGCACCACCCTGGTCAAGGCAATCCAAGCTGGAAGAGTCTCGTGACCAGGCCCATCTTGCCGTTCAAGTTGCCAATTGACTTTCCTTGCCACCATCTGCCAAAAACGCAGGCTGGGGCCTCCTTCGGGTCTTGCTCAGGTCTAATTCCATTCTTTTGCAGCCACCGTAGGAGCTGCAGGAGGTCCTTATCTGAGACCATGCCTTCACTGTATGTTATCAGAGTTTTCCATGCAAAAAGCATAGATCTTTCCTCAGTAGAAAGCTGATGTTCCATGTCCAGACAGCTTTTCAGCACTTCCATATCTGGAAACTTTCAAATTCTTGCTGAACTCGGTCCGACGCAGTCTGTGGAAACCAGGCTGCTGGTCTCCCTCCTCACTGCAGTTCAGATGGACACCTCGGGGTCACCAGTTGTGAAAATGATGAAGCCCTAATGCTAGGGCCTGTCCACAAAATGACTCCATGTTCATAGAATTTTCAGAAGGCTTAGATTTATTATCAAGAACAGAGAGCAAGCTTTTTCTCTCTTCGGCTATGTTAGCTGGAAGATCGTCTGTCTGTCCACGTGTGTGTGTTGGTGATCAGAACAGTGCAACACAAAGTACGAAAACAAAATCCAAAATAGAATTTCTCATTGGCCAAGAAGAATACTTTCTCAAAACATCCCTCATGTTTACATTCTTCTCTGCTTGAGAACAATTCTGACTGACCTTGGTGCTGTAAGTCTTTCTCAGGCAGAAAATGCCTAAAAAATCCTTCCTGGGTTTCCACAATGGTCAGTGTCAGTTCTTGCTGCCCAGGCAGGAAGGGCTGCACTGGAGATCTGTCCTGTACACCTGAGCAGATGCAGCATGTTTGGGCTTCTTTGGGCATGCACCTGTGCAAGGCACGTTTGAGCATTTACCTGTGCAAGGAGGTACTTTGCTTTTAGCTCATGATGTTACTATAGTGATGTCTTAGTGATCACTGCTTAACAAAAAGGACTGTAAAGAGACTTTTTGAGGAAACCACAGTGAGATCTCCCCAGGGAAGAAGGACCTATTGGCTGGACCACGAGGGTTCTCGTCTCCCTGTTGGTATCTATATCCCCTTCCCCCTCTTTTCCTCACTGTCCTTTTTACATCTTTTCTCTCTCTCCCCTCTATCACACACAGTTGATGTTGGCACTCAATAAAAGTGCATTGTTGTTTTGAGCAAAACTTGAGTCCCTTTGCTGTTTGTCTTTTGCACCTGGGGATCAAAAGAACCTAATCACCAATCCTGCCTTGCTGATTGTGACACCTTCCTGTATCAGGCAGGATCACTGGTAGGTGTTTTCTGTGCAAGACTGTACTTAAACCCTCTGAAATACCTCAAAGATCAGTGCATTTGAATGATAATCTAAAATTTCATTGCTTTCTTTTATGCTTAAAAGGAGAACCCATATAAAAAAGTGAGATATCATTTTATTATTTCCCCGAAATTATTTGGATGTGGAATGACCAAGAAATGTTATGATTATCTAAACTGTATTGTTGGGAGTATCTGCTACTTGATTATGAGATGTAGAATGGATTAGTTAATTCACCTTCTGCTCCTGTTTCTGCCCTGGGGAAGATTACATCCACAGGAGATCAATAAAATTTGAAAGGGAAAAAATCTTCCGATTTGGAGGCTCTACTGAATTTTAACAGTATTTGAAAGCAGCCCTGTGTTTCAGAGGTGACCAATTCATAGTTCTCTAAAAATTTTCCTCTTATTTCCAAGGCTGAATTTGCCAAAGAAGAAAAAGAAGGCAGATCATGAGGATGAAGAGCGGGACAACTCCATGAAGTGCAGTAACAGTGTGGAGCAGCTGGATGTGGATGGAGACAATTCCAGTGAAGTGTCCAGTGAGATTAACTTCAGCTACGAATATGCCCAGATGGAAGTCACCATGAAGGCTCTTGGTAGTAATGGTAAGGAGCCACAAAAATTATTGGGAATATGTACAAAACATGAGAATAACCACAGACTTTTTCCCTTATAACTTCCTTTTGGAGAATTTTTCTTGTGAATGACTCAACACGGCCATTTTTGTGCTTGAGGAGGGAAAAATAACCATGGCAGACTGTTTGGTTTGGCAGTTCTTGCTGAGGCTTAAGCCAAAAGTGGAATACTGGTGGAACTGCAGTCTCAAATCAAAGTGCTTTCACTTGGCTGTTTATTTTTCTTGTGTTGTGTCTCACTCAGGCATTAACTGCAGTGATTTCTGTCTCTGAAGCTGTGTTTTGGAGAGTTTGTGGTCTTATGTAGCTGTCCCAGAATGACATTATTTTGGGAAATGGGAGGACTTTTTTTTTTTTTTCCCAGGTTGGGCCTTCCCTTTTCTTAATTCTCTTAAATCATCTGCCCTGTAAATATTTATTTTGCTCCAGAATTCAGCAGCACTTGTTAAATACACATTGCAACAAAAACAGTCTTTATCTTTTTACCTGATAACTGTGCTCTCACCACGCATCCAGGACACTCCTCAGCATGGATCGCACTGTAGCCCTTCCTTTATTTTCCAATTCTGCCTAGACCCAATGCAGTCAATCCTGCAAAGCCTGGAGCAGCAGCACGAGGAGGAGAAGAGATCAGCTCTGGAGAGGCAGAGGCTGATGTACGAGCACGAGCTGGAGCAGCTGCGGCGGCGGCTCTCGCCCGAGAAGCAGCATTTCCGCAGCATGGACAGGTTCTCCTTCCACTCCCCCAGTGCCCAGCAACGCCTCAGGCAGTGGGCAGAGGAGAGGTGGGTAACACACTGTGACCATGTCTTGGTTTGAAAAGGTGTCTGCTATGGAAGGCAGAAACCTCCCTTGGAATGGAAGATGCAACCTCCTTCCCTCTGAATTATTATAATTTTGAAATCAAGGGCTTTCGGGTAGAGATATGGGAAATAGGAATAACAGTTCTTTACTAATGTTTATATATATATATAAAACAAGCTAGGAGAAATACTGGTTTAAACTGACAGAGTCAGATACAACCTGACCCCCTGTTAGTCAGGGGAGCAGTGGCAGTCTGATAAGATGGTGGCTGCAGTCCTCCTGAAGTGATGGATGTGGTTCTGTTGAAGAGGTGATCCTGGAGAAAAGTCTGGTCTTCCTCAGAAGGTCCAGTGTAGTATGTAGCTCTTGTTGTCTCGATATCCAGTGGGAGAAAGCTGCCTATGGTTTTTAAAATCCCAGTTTATATCCAGGATTGAGTGCCTGGGTCCTCCTTCTGGGTGGAGCTTCTCACAAAGGCACTGATGGGCCATGAACAGGAGATAGTCCAGGGGCAGCTTATCTGTGAGTCATGGGCAGGGCACTGATGGACCATGAACAGGAGATAGTCCAGGGGTGAGTTATCTGTGAGCCATGGGCAAGGCACTGATGGGCCATTAACAGGAGATAGTCCAGGGGTGAGTTATCTGTGAGCCATGGGCAAGGCACTGATGGGCCATTAACAGCAAATAGCCTTGAGGGGGAGGCAGGAGCACTCCCCCACCTGGTTCATGAAGATGGTGATAGAATCCATGCTTTTGGTCATGTCCTACTTTCCAACCCAGGACAGACCACCACAAAGTTCTGCAGTGAATTTGGCGAGATTTTGGTTGTGTTGCAGTTGCAGTGAATTTCTGCGAGGACTCGTGGTGGGGCTTGAGGTGGGGGGACACAGCCAAAATATTTATCTAAGAGTCACAGAATGATAGAACAGCTTGGGTTGGGAGGGATCTCAAAGACCATTCAGTTCCACCCATGGGGAGGACACTTTCCACTAGCCCAGGTTGCTCCAAGCCCTGTCCGACCTGGGCTTGAACACCTCCAGAATAACCAGACCGAAAATGGTAGAAAATATGAGAAATAATGACTTCCTTCTTTGTGATTAAAGAGAAGCTCTATCCTGCTCAACAGCAAATTTGACTAAAGATGAGGTGATTGGGTGAAATTTTGAGGCTCCTGTATGAATTTGTTCTTTCATGGGTCGTGCATGACTCAGCTGCTGGAAGGTTGTTTTTCCTCTTGACTCAGATCCAGCTGTCTGACCTGGGCAGGTCCTGGCAACCAGAAGAGTGCAAATAAAAAATGGGATTAAGAGGATGATACAAAGAATTTTAATCCAGAGAATTGGAAAAACTATTTAATAACCAGAGGGGTCAGTGTCCACTGTGCCTCTTCCTGGGTTATGGCACTGAGGTTATTTACTTCAGCCCCTAAATGGTCTTTTCTACTATTGCTGCCAAAAAGAGAGCTGCAGGAGGAAGATGAAACCCGAAATAAATGAGTGTGGTGAAGACATTGTCATGAAAAGTACAAATCTAATATATATGGCTGGAGAAGCAACTTTGGAAGTAAAAAATATTTCAGACAGTCTGACAGGGTGTTAGCTGTGTGCCTGGGATGTTTTGTGGCACCAGATTCCTGTCCTGCACAGTTGAGACTCTCTCTCACACTTGCCAGGAAGGCCAGTGAGCAAGTGGGTGATGTCTGAATAAACCTTTCTCTGTAACATGGAACATCCACATCTGTGGTGGGAAAACTCTGGAATGAGCCACACAAGAAGTGCCTATTCCTGCAGATAGTTTGGGGTTTTTTCCCCAACTGAAATGTATTTTCATTCATCTGGTTTTTGTGTTTAAAATGATAAAATTATTTTGGTGGGAAGGGACCTGAAAGCCCTTTCAGTTCCACCCCCTGCATGGGCAGGGACATCTTCTACTGTCCCAGGTTGCTCCAAGCCCTGTCCAACCTGGCCTGAGACACTTCCT
The DNA here is from genome assembly GCA_013400515.1 of Erpornis zantholeuca. Taxonomy (NCBI): domain Eukaryota; kingdom Metazoa; phylum Chordata; class Aves; order Passeriformes; family Timaliidae; genus Erpornis; species Erpornis zantholeuca. The sequence continues at coordinate 8,302 of VZTN01012371.1, forward strand.
GGGCTCCAGGGGCAGCCACAGCTTCTCTGGGCACCCTGTGTCAGGGCCTCCCCACCCTCACAGGGAACAATTTCTCTCCAGTATCCCTCCTATCCCTGCCCTCTGGCAGTAGGAAGCCATTCCCTGTGTCCTGTCCCTCCATCCCTTGTCCCAAGTCCCTCTCCAGCTCTCCTGGAGCCTCTTTAGGGGCTCTGAGGTCTCCTTGAATCCTTCTCTTCTCCAGGTGAACACCCCCAGCTCTCCCAGCCTGGCTCCAGAGCAGAGGGGCTCCAGCCCTTGGAGCATCTCCGTGGCCTCCTCTGGGCTTTGTCCATGTCCTCCTTATATTGGGAGCCCCAGAGCTGGGCACAAGGCTGCTGTGCAGGACAGTGTCCAATCCTTTGTACAAGTTCAGGTGAAGGTGGCTGAATTCCTCCATGAGATCCAGGCCTTGTGAACATGAAGCTACTCCTGGGTGTCTCTTGAGGGGCTCATCTGTCCATTATTTGTCGCAGCCTCTTTTATGTCACCTGTCCCTTCCCTCCCTTTAATCCTCACCCACAAGCTCTCAGTTGCCTCCTCATCCATTTGTTTTGCTTTCAGTACATAAACCTCATGATTTTTCCTGCCTTCCCTTCCCAATCCCCTTCTTTCAGGGAAGAAATGCTGACCCACAGCCTGAGGAAGCTGCGAGAGCAGATTGTTAAAGCCAATTTGTATGTGAGGGAAGCCAATTTTATTGGAGAGGAACTGGACAAGAGGACAGAGTACAAAGTGACCCTCCAGATCCCAGCTTCAAGCCTTAATGCCAACAGCAAGGTACACTCACCCTGACTGAATTAAATGGGTGTTCAGTGAGTTTGTCCTTCAGTGTTCAGATTTCTTTTGCTTTGACTGTAATGGTTAAGATAGTTTTCCACTAATGTGCATTAAATATGTCTCTGTTACATCCTTATCTTATTTTATACCATGAAAATCCTATAATGTGCCAGAAAAGATAAATGTTTTGGTGCAAGACCTTTCCTCTGGTGTTGAAGCTCACACTTAGTGCTGTTACAGAGTGGCAAAGTCTCTGCAGGTTGGGTAATATCTATTTCAGGTATTTACCATCCCTTTGTGGACATTTGACTTTGCATTATCCCAGTGAGCTGTGAAACTTCTGCCATCCCCATTGTGGAGAGAGGATTTGGATTATTTGTTCCCAGGCATCTCAGAAATTCTGGAAGGAGGGAGCTGAACCCAGACTTCCATGTCTAAGGCTGGCTACCTAAGCTGGTGTTTTTTCTGTCCTTGAAGCCAGCTCAGTATTTAGGTGACACTCAGATTGTCCTTAGTACAGCAGATGGATTTTATTCCAGGATGATCATTTTTATCACTTGTTTTAGAAGTTTTTCTCGCAGTCTTCTGGGGAAGTCACATCGAGAAACAGGATGATAAAGGGTGTTAAGTGTCTGCACTAGTTGGAAGTTGCAGGCAGTAGTAATTTTAGCTGGAACTCCAGGCCTGCTGTAACTTGAGGATGTTTGTGAAATGCTTAAGTGTTCCCATTTCTAACACTTATGCAAGGTGAAAATCCATGGAAACCAGTGCCTGTAGCTGTGATTAGACTTCCCAGTTAAACTGAACACCAATACACTGTGACAGCTGAACTCAGAGCCTGTCACTCTTGGATTTGGCTGCTCAAGCCAGAATGAAGAAAAGAACAGACTTTTCCCAAAGATATTCTCAAGTTTGCATGAGTTTTGAACTCTTCTTTCACTGTTGTGACACGAATTCCTTCTTGGCACCCCTTTAATTGTTTCACAGAGAGGTGCAATTCTCAGCGAGCCTGCTATCCAGGTGAGGAGGAAAGGGAAAGGCAAACAGATCTGGTCACTGGAAAAACTGGAGAATCGACTGGTGGATATGAGAGACCTTTACCAGGAGTGGAAAGACTGTGAGGAAGACAATCCAGTAAGTAAAAAATACTCCTGTAATTACATTCCTGTTACATTTTCAGGGGGATTGTTGGGTGGAGGTGGGGAGGGAATATGCCAAGAGCTGGGTTTTCCTGAGGTTTTGCTTTTCCTAGTACTGGATTGATCCTCAGCATTCCATTAACCCTTATCTTGTCTCCAATCCCTGCTTGTATGCATAGTTTGGTGAGGGAATGGAGCACACAATAGGAAGCAGCAGGTAACACAACAGCAGTTAATGTTCAGAAATTTGGCAAAGTTGAGAAGAACTTGCTCAGGAGAGGCCTTACCCAAAGCAAAACTCATTTCCATTCTTCTTGTGATCTAATCTGGCCTCTTGCTTGAGCCCCTTTTTCTTTCACTGGGCTGGCTGTGCAACACTTTGGAAAGTGTTCCCTGGAAGGTTTGGTTTCCTGGTGTGACTCTGGGTTTGCTTTGCAGGTGATGAGAGCTTATTTCAGGAGAGCTGATCCCTTCTACGACGAGCAGGAAAACCACAGCCTTATTGGAGTAGCCAATGTTTTCCTTGAGTGCCTGTTCTATGACGTGAAGCTTCAGTATGCTGTTCCAATCATCAATCAGAAGGGAGAGGTTTGTCATTCTTTATAATCTATCCTTGCTCAACTGTTTAATTTCTACCAGGATAGAATAGATAATTTCCAGTTTCATGTGCACAAGTTCTTTGCTGACAATGTGGAATTGTGCCAGTCCCATAAGACTTCACTGGAGTTTTCAGACAGCTCTGAATCCCAGCATGGTGATTGTGAAAGGAGAAAGCTTTCTGAGCACCTTTCTGAGGGAAATAGCCCAAAATAAGTACTTAGGATGAGCTATAGCTCCACTGCTTTCACTGCCTGCCATCAAGAAAATAGGTTCTTAAATATATTCTGTAAGAACAACTTCAAAGGCAGCAGAGCACACCAGGCAACATTCTCCATGCTCTGCATCAAGTGTGCACTTTGCAGACTCTCCAGAGACTGGTTTGAAGGTGAAATTGTTCCCCAAGTCACCCTGGTGGCTGATTTTTTTATGGTTTTTGCAACAAAGGCTCTTTGATTCTTGTTCCAAAGAGTTCTTCGTGTGGTGTAACAGACGCAGAGTGCAAGAGCACAGCAAACAGGAATCAAATGTTGGCTGCTTACAGCCTGGGAGGGGATGAAGCTGTTTCACTTCAGAAAACAGTGTCACTGTTTTCTGGCACATAAATAATTCTGCTTCCTTTCCTGCCAGGTTTCAGGTCGTCTCCACGTGGAAGTTGTTCGAGTGAGCGGGGAAATCGATGAGAGGCTGGTGGGAGGTGAGGACAGTCCTGACTATTCAAATGAAAATGACATCCAGGAGAGAAAACTTGTCTGCAGGGTGAGTTCCAGGTGTATCCCCAACCTCTGAGCAACCTTTGCTCTTCCCATCCTGAGTCAGAAAGAAATCCTTGGCTCCTGGATCTTGGATGTCTCTTCGAACCTCGTTTTGTTTCTGGAATAAGACAAGATAATTAGCTGGGGTTTGTTCCTTTCTTTAATTGTATTTATATGCCATAGGCTCACCCCAGGAAGTTTAATGGAGTCTTGGAAGCCAGGGAAGATCTCTGTATTATTATTGGCACTGCAATATGTAATTCAAAAAGAGTCACAGAATCTGATAAGCTCCCATTGATCTGTGAATCATTATCACTTAAATATTTCTTTTTCCCCCCAGTATTTCTTTCTCTAAATATTAAATATTTTGTAAAATACATACAGTGTGTTCATTACAGTTAGTGATAAAAAGAAAATTAGTAGGAAATATTTACTAACAGTTCTGTGTCATAGTAAAACTACAAGCTGCAGGTAAGAAAAGAGAGAGGCAAAAAAGCATCAGAGGGAGTGGTCCCCAGCCTTGCTGACTTCTGGACAACATGAACAATTTGGAAGAAATTTTGCTTTTTTCCCCCCACTTTTTATCCTGTCTCATAGAGCTCCATTATTTACAAGAAGGATGGGGCATTTTGGCAAAAAAAAAAAAAAAAATCCTGCCAGTCTTGAGGATCTTACTGCAAAAGTCTCAACTCATTTGGTCTTAATTTGACAAAGGGAAAATAGGAGTTTATTAAATAATGTGATGGTTTTGTTTAGATCAGAATGAGAATTCACAACATTTTGTTTCTCTTTGGCCTTGATTTGATGAGGGGAAAGGCTATTTTTGCATTCTTTGGGTTGATTTGGGGTTATTTCCAGCATCAAAGTAAGGACAAGTAGTGTCTTAAACCAGGGATTTTTGGAGAATAAAAGAGTATGAGATTTTTATTGGATTCCTCTTCAGTTGCAATGGGTTTGGTGCATTTCACCATTAAAAATGAGCAAAATGTTACTCCCAGGAAATATGAGGCTGGTGACATCTAGTGACTGTGCTCAGCTGCTGCACTCCAAACACTGTCACCAATGAGTATCAGTGCAGAAATTTTATTTTCTAAATCATCTTTGGTTTGCTGCTCTTATTTTTTTTTATTTGTTATCCTTGGCAGTGGAACATCATCCTACTATTTTTAATATTTTTAATTTTTTTAAAAATAGAGATATTTTTAATTCCATGCCTGATGAATAAGTGCTTTTCCTTTGTTTCTCACCTCTTTTCTAGATTAAAATACTTCAAGCTACAGGTTTGCCACAGCACCTGTCCAACTTTGTGTTCTGCAAATACACATTCTGGGATCAAGTGGAGCCAGTTATTGTTGCACCTGAGGTGGATCCTTCCCAGTCTTCCATCAGCAAAGAGCCACGGTGCATGGTTGTGTTTGACCACTGCAATGTAATTTATTTTCCTGTTTTATTAATTAAACTGTAAGGCAGACAGAAATAAAAAAAAAAGCAGGTTCAAGCTTGTATAGCAGTTTTAATTGCCATTTTACTCACATTATAATATTTCATGATGCTCTAATACCATTTTTTATTTCATGCTGCTGATATACTGATTTTTTTTTTTTAGTAAGAACTTAAATTTCTTAAGAGTTCGTTTAAGTTTGATTCTTCTACACTGTTCATTTGTACAAAAATCACTGAAAGGGAAGTGGGTTGATAAAGGAAAACATCACTTCATCAGAGAAACTTAAATTAGGGTTTATCCTCAGTAAAATTCATTGTGGATGGAGGATGTTGATCTGAGGATATTTGATGTCAGTAACTGAGCTGATCACTAAACTGATGAAATGGAGAGAAATGTCCCAATTCTAGACATGGGCCTGCTGTAGGTGTTGAAGTTGGGTTGTTAGAAGTCACAAGAGACTATTTAGGGCAGACTCTTTTTTTTTTTTCCACTTTTTTGGAGCAGCTGAGCAGAGGCAGCGTTAATAGGAACATCTAAAGTCAGCTTGGATGAATCCCAACCACATCACCCCAGTTCTCATTGTGCTCTATCCCTTCTCATTTCACTGAGCAATTTATTCCTCTTACCATTTGTGGAATAGATGTAGCACCTTCTGATGAGTTTTGATTTTTCTGATTCTGAACATTACAACATATGCTTTGATTTTTTTTTTTCTGAGCTGTTGGCTCAGGGCTTGGAACAGCCTGTGGCCATTTTTCAGCTCTTTATAGACTTCACTCTGTAGAAAATCACACACCTTTGACCTGCCTCCTGATTTTACAGAGTGAGGCAACACTTCCTTTCCCCTGGATTGTGTCTTGGGAACCAGGGGGACTTCACAAAATCTCTTTATTAAAGTCAAGGCAGTAAAATCTCACAGCCTGACTCGTGCAGTCACAGTTATCAACTCATTTGTCCCTTCCAGGAGGTTTCTGTGAACATTTCTGAAGACTTCATGGAACATCTTTATGATGGTGCTTTGGCCATCGAAGTTTATGGGCACAAGCAGAGTGGTGACCGTAAAAACCCAGCCCTGTGGGATTTGGGAATAATTCAAGCCAAAACACGCAGCCTTCGTGACAGGTAAATATGGAAAATACATCTTTGGCTTAGAATTTGGGAAAAATCACTGTCTGAGGTGCCCAGTTTTGAAGCAAGTTTGGAGTAAGGAGTCAAATTTTGAACTGAAGGCTGCTGGATGACTCCAGTTCATTCCTGGCTGTGAATTGCCATCCCTGGAATGCTTCCATGGAAAGGTTTTATTGCTTATTACCTCAATTCAGGATAAATATGCAGCAATATGGTAATTCACACTGAACAGGGGTGGTGTTTGTTTGCTGGCAGCATTTGTTGTCCCCTAAGTAATCTTATAGTGGCATCTTCTTAAATGTGAGTGTTTTGCCTCTCCAATTAGAAGGCAGCTCTGCATTTTAATTTATTGGCAGTTACTTCTCTTTTTACTTGCAGCTTAAGCTTATGTTGAGCATTAAGCTGCATATAGGGAAATTTAAAATAAAAGTCAGGGAAATATGGCAAAGAGGAAAAGGATGCTTTAAAATAGTGAGTTATTAGAGTTATTTTGATGGTTGGGTAGTGAGCACCTCTGTCCTTTTTAATTTTGAAGTTCTGCGAAAATGGCTGTTTCTTATTAAGCTCTGGGAAGAATTGGAGAGAAGGCAGTGAGATGATGAAGGTCAGGAAAGAGCTCTGAATCTTGAGAGCTTGTGAGACAATGTCATACTTCATTCTTCTGTCTCCCATCTCAATCTGATTGCCCTGACAACACTGAGCTTCTGTGGCAGGAGTTCAGACCAGAGCTTAAATGTGGAATTGGGGTTTGTATTGGAATCAGGAAAAGGCTTATTTCTGATGTTTGATTAAAATGGCTGTCAGGAAAATGTAGAAGCAATGCACAGCTGGTACCTGTGTGCTCACAAATGGTGCATTTATTGCAGTGGTTGTTGCTGCTTCAGTCTGCAGCCTGAGCTCTATGGTTTAATTCTTTTTTCTTTGGGGAAAAAACCAACCAAACCAAAAAAAACAACCCCGTGTTTGACTTGTTGTGCAGGTGGAGTGAGGTGACTCGCAAAGTGGAGCTGTGGGTTCAGATCCTGGAGCTCAATGAGAATGGGGAGTACTGCCCAGTCGAGGTGACCCCTGCCAAGGACGTCAGCACAGGAGGCATCTTCCAGCTCAGACAGGTGAGGTGGCACAGGCAGGATTCCAGCTGTGCAAAAAGCACCTGGGAAGCTTTCCTTTGGAGGGCCAAGGTGTCCAAGGAGGTGTCAAGCTTAGGTGTAAAAGTGATTTTGGGGAAAATAGATGTAAAGTGGGAGACAGAGCAAAACTCAGCTTAAAGGTGACCAAAGCCTTCCCTGTGATGCCTTAGGTTTTAACTTTTATATTTTTCAAATCCTGCACTGCTAGTGTGACTCTGAAGTTTCCTGTAGCTGTTAAGTGCTGTTTTCTATGCTAAGATAGACATAACAAAACCTCTAACTTGCTCTCCAAGGACACTCAGAACAAGAACTGCAAACCTTCATCTTGGGGACAGGGAGGCAAGCTTGGGCAAATTCCATCCTTGCCTGGGTTCTGCTTGGGGAATTGATGTTGATATCAAAGTGGGAAGAACTTGAGAGCTGCCATTGTCCATGTTGGGATGCACTGAGGCAGGAGCCTCTGGAGGCCAGAGTGTACCTCTGAAGGCCTTTCCAACCAATCCCTCCTTTATTCCTTTATTCCTGTCTGCTCTCTGTTTCTAGGGAGCCATTTAAGGCATCACCTGTAACCTTTTTGCTTTGTCCTGTGCCCTGTCCTGTGCCAGCACCTGGCAGAAGTGACATCAGTCTCCACTGAGCTTCATTATTTTTTAAAGAGGTTCAGAGTTCCCCTTTATTTGATCCTTCCAGCCAAGCTTGCCTTTGTTCTTTGAAATCTACCTGCTTTAAATTGTTAATGCTTAACTGAGCTGCTCACATTTTTAAATGATGAGTTATTGATAAGCTGCTGTGCAAAGAACATGAGGAATCAGTAAAAGTTAGATATAGGCTGCTCCTCAGACCTCACCAACTCATTTGATTTTTATTTTCATTTTATTTTCTTTTATTTCCTTTTTTTTTCTCCCCTTACAGTTTTATTAAAGAGCAGTTGCTTTGCTGCACTGATACCATCAGTGGGTCAGAATTTTCAGCCAAGGAGAGCAGAATCAGGAAAAATTCATTGAAATTCCAGTAGCTGTTTGCTCTCCTCTCTTGTAGGTGGGGAGGAGATCCTATTTTCCACCTTCAGAAAAATTAAAATGAAAATCCTTTCAGGGTATGTTTGAAAACCCTCCAGAAAAGTTAAACTGGGGAGTTGCTGAATGCTGAACTTTTCTTTTTCTCTGTAAATACATAAATCCTGTAAATATAAATCCTTGCAGCAGGAAGGAGATCTCTTGAACACTGGGGTCATTGGGATTGCACCACTTTGCTCTTCCCAAAGTTAAAAAATATATAATATTCCTTACCAGTGGCTGCCAGTAGAGGTCTCTCTGGAATTAAGCTTTCAGCTTTTTATATTTTTTTTTAAACAAGCATTTCAAATTGTTCTTCTGGACAGGGGCAGTCTCGACGAATCCAGGTTGAAGTGAAATCTGTGCAGGAATCTGGGACCTTGCCACTGATGGAGGAATCCATATTATCTGTGGGCATTGGCTGTGTTCAAATAAAACATGTCAAGTCACAAAATTATCAGGTAAAACTCTGAATATGTCCTGTCAGCTATTTCCAGGAGCTGTAAAACATAAAGGGAATCATTTTCCATGGCAAAAGTAACAATTTTAAGATGTTCTGTGTCTCTTCAGGTTTTGGTTGGGTTGGTGTTTTTTTTTTTCCTATCAAGCAGCACAGCTTTAACACACAACTCAAAGAAGAAAAGAAAATACAAACATTCCTAAAATCCATTAGGAGTTTTTCCTTTAGATTTTACTTCAAATATTAGGCATGGAAAGCAATTTTAAGTAAGTATTCAAAATAAAAATAAACTAAAAGTACTCCAATTAAAAATTCAAATTAAAATAAACCAGTGGAACATAAATTCAAATAGGGTCCAGTTATAAATGTTAGAATTCCATTAACCAGTTGTGGCCCACAGTAGATGTTTGACAGCCTTACACACCTCCTGTTAAACTGCCACTCTATCCACCCCTAAAAAATCCTCTTTTTAGGGATTATCTTCTTGCAGTGCTCCTGGAAGTTTCTGGTGTGCTTTGACTTTTCTCCCAACAGATAAATGAAAATTCAGTCACTCCCCTGGTGCAGCAGAACAAGTCTCTGAACTTGTTTGATTTGCTGCCCTGCTTGAGACAAGGCCAGCTAAATGGAAAAGGAGGAGATGTCCCAAAATGTCCCTCGTGACAGAGTGGGATTCAATCCATGTCTGCTCCCCTTTTTTTGCTTGGTCAGGATGGCTTTTCCTTTGAGCTCTGAAGTACTTGGGGTTTTTGTTGCCTCCTAACCTGAGCATTCCTTCCCCATTGTGTGTCAGGGGTACAAAAGGGGGAATTTTTTCCACCTTTCCAGCAGCATCCTGGCAGATTATTCCTGTTATTCCCCATTATGCTCCTGCTGACTCTGCCTGCAGCTTTTCCCTCACTGCAGCCCCTGATACCCACATTTCCTTCCTATAAAGCCAGGAAGCTCCTGAATGGAGCAAGTTTCTCCCCTAGGACAGAATGATGGATTCTTGTGGTTTTTCCTTGACCCACAAGCCACAAGTGCCCCTTTCAGCCTGTTTTGCAGGGACAAGTTCCAGGGGAGCATCCTGTCTGTCCCATCCTGTTTCTTCCTCAGTGAATTCCTGATCCACTGATCACCTCCAGCCTTATCCCACAGAGCTGGCAACCCCCAAAACAGAACATTCTGTCAAGAAAAAAGACTTAAACTCTACTTGGGAGAGAGAGAGAGACCAGTGGGTTGTGCCTGACACTGATAACCTCCATAGGAAAAGGCCATTGAAAACCAGGTTTTATGGGACCTGTTGCTTATAACAGGCTTTGGACATGAGCACTTGGATTTTTCATCCCCTTACTATCATTTCTCTTATCTCAGGTAAATCAGGTATCTCTGGAATGTAAAATATTTTCTAAAGACCTTGAACTGAGGAAATGCCTCTTCTCTATGGCTTTTTAATTTTAGCTTAGCTAAGTTTTTGCTTTCATGATTAAGGTCCAGAAGTAGGCTCTGCTGGGTCATTATTGCTTAACTAGATAAATAATAACTCCTTGAGGATTGGAGCCCTCATTCCTTTTCCATTCCCTGCGAGTAAGGGCAGTTGTGCTCACTGCAAGTGGCTCTGCTTGGGATGAAGGTCGAGAACTAAAGGGTGGTGTCTGCCATCAGAAGATAATGGGAATGAAAGGTTGAAGGTGTCCATGTCACTCCTGCTGTGGCTACTGTTCCAATTCCCTAATAATTACAGTAGATTTGTACAGTTCTTCTCCTTTGCAGCAAAGTTACCTCAAATCCTTTGTACACATCTCAGTTTTGGGGGCTCCTCTGGGCTCCTCACAAGAAGGACAATGAGGGGCTGGAGCATGTCCAGGGAAGGGAACAGAGCTGGGGAAGGAGCTGGAGCAGCAGGAGAGGCTGAGGGAGCTGGGAAAGGAGCTCAGCCTGGAGAAAAGGAGGCTCAGGGGGGACCTTGTGGGACTGCACAACTCCCTGACAGGAGGGGGCAGCAGGGGGGGGTCAGGCTCTGCTGCCAGGGAACAGGGATGGGATGAAAGGAACAGCCTCAAGCTGTGCCAGGGGAGGTTCAGGTTGGATATTGGAAACAATTCCTTCATGGAAGGAGCTGTGCAGCCCTGGCACAGCTGCAGGGCAGTTGTAGAGTCCTCATCCCTGGAGTTGTTCAGAAAACACATTGGAGGTTTCAGTGCTGACTATGGTGGTGCTGGTCAATGATTGAACTTGATGATCTTAAAGATCTTTTCCAACCTCAACAGTTCTGGGATTCTGGGATTTTATACTAGACTTTGATTTTTCAGCACTTGCTGTAACATTCACTCTGAAGTCCTAGAGGTAAAACAGAGCATTTTTCTTTGCTGTCCAGGATCAGCAGGTTTTAAGCTGTTTCTCCTCTTTCTTTCTTGTTTTCCACTTCCTTTCAATTATTAAGACTTCTAATAGTTACATTACTGTGAATTTTTCTGTTTATAATGATGGATTGTTCTGCTTGGTGTTTAGATGAGATGATAGCAGCAAATCTTTGGGGTGTCAGTGTGTTTTAATTCTGTGACCATGCCATTGCTAAACTCAGACTTCTATGTAAGACTGTTAATATTGCTTAAATTAGTTACACCTTCTGCATTCAGTGTGTTTCCTGCTATCAAAAAGAAAAAATAAAAATTAATGGCATGGTTTTGTGTGTTTTGGCCTAGGAAGAAGAGGATGAAATGGACAGTTATCAGGTAAAAATTTGAAATCCTCTCTTACAAATGCAGAAGTTTTCAGATAAAAGCATGTTAGAGGAGGAACTGAATGTTCTTAAGGATACTGAAGGGTTTTGGGGTTTTCTTTAAAGGACGTGAGTGCCTGAGAAAAATTATTTTAAAAGGTTCATTTTGAAATGCCATAACTGGGGACAGTGGGGTGGGGGTGGATTCCTGACATGAGGCTGCTAAACACTGAGGGGAGTGGTGAGGACTGGGGTTTCCAGCTCCAGTGAGTTTGTGAGTTTTGGAGTAGTTTGGGTCAAAGAACTCTATATAAAGTGAAGGTTTTTTTCAGCTGGGTGGTACAGAAAAACAGCTGAAGAGGTGGCAAGCAAAAATACTTCAAATAAGATGTGGAAAGTTGAAGGGTTTGGATGTGTCTGCTCTGTCTTCCTTTCCTGCTTGAGATGAGCAGAAGGGTTGAGGAGATGTGCAAGCAACAAGAAGGGAACCTTGGCTTTCCTGGGGTGATATTTAATGTGATTTTTTTCTCCCCTTTTCAGGACAGGGACCTGGAGAGGCTCCGTCGGAAGTGGCTCTGTGCCTTAACAAAGCGCCAGGAGTACCTTGATCAGCAACTGCAGAAACTCGTGGGGAAGCCTGGTGAGGAAAATGCTGTTAAAAGTAATAATAGTCAAAGGCTGAGAGGTGTGCACACACTCTTAATATATTGTCAAATGTAGAGAAGTTCATGGAGAGTTGAATCTCTGAACTCAGCACTAATTTTGGGAGGTGAAATGAAAGTTAGACTTTGTTTGCTGTTCTGGGGTGTTTGTTAGAACTTGGTTGTTGTTTTGGGGTGTTTCTTTGTGTGCTGAATTGTGAGCAGAGCAGGGTTTATTCTGTCCTGGGTGGTATAAAATCACTGCCACGTGCCAGAGGTGCTCAGAACTGCTCTGCTGTCCTGACTGACATCCTGCTTCCAGACAAAACAGAAGACGATGCGGATCGGGAGGCTCAGCTTTTGGAGATGAGGCTGACCCTGACAGAAGAAAGGAATGCTGTGATGGTTCCTTCTGCTGGCAGTGGGATCCCTGGAGCTCCAGCAGAGTGGTAGGAACATCCATTCCCATGGGAGGAATGTAAAAAACGATGCACATTCCTGGCTTTGGATTGTGGCCATTTCTTTTCTCTCCTCAATCTGGCCTCTGTACCCTGCATGAGCAAAGTTGTTAAAATTAGGCCTCTTGCTTAAATTATTTTATCAGCTTGTGTCTCTGAAATCCAGAACTGCTGTTTGGTAAACGATACTGTTATTGATCAGAGTGTAATTATAACCTGCTGAAAAAAGCAATCAATATTTATTACCACTGCCCTCGCCATTTAAAAAAATTAGCTAATATGTTAACTACCTAGTTCATTCACTTAAAAGCTGCCCCCTCATCATAAAACTGCATCTCCAGGAGCATTTTGTTGCACTCCTGGTTTGAGAACAAACTCTGTTTAGTCAGCAAGTGTTCCATGTGATTTTCTGAACATTAAAAATAGTAGAGAGCACTGGAGTGAGGCTGCTGTGCTGGATCAGCTGTAAGCAACAACTGCAGATACACATTTGGGGTTGTTTCACCTCAAACATCTTCTTCAGTTGCTTGCAGCTTCCTGAATATCTTCTCTGAGCAAACTTCTATCAGGATTTATTGATGGAATTGAGTTAAAATTGAGTTTTAAGCTGAAGTTTGTCAGAGCTTCTAATACATAAAAAAGATCAAGTTCTTGTTGGAAACACAACAACTTCCACATCAATGTGATTCATTAGGTTTGGAAACAGTGGAGCTGAAGGAAACTTGCTCCAAGAGGAATCTGGTTTGCACACATTTGCACCAGAGGAAATGTTCACTATGATTCAAGCACTTTATATATTACATGAGACTCCAGCCTGCTCTTGTTCACTATAAATTCATCAGTTTTGGCTCTTGAATGTGTGTTTTGTAAGAAAGAATAATAACTGTGTGGAGAGGCAGCATCAGTGTTAGTTTCAAAACCTTGAGACTGACTTTTCTGATTCTCTCTTCCCCATTTCCCCTGCCATCACTAAAGTAAAGGGGTTTGCATTTCATGAATGTGTGTCAGAGTAAATAAACTTAATTTTACTATTAGCATTTAAGAGGGAGAAAACATTTTGTAAAGCAGAGGTCAAAGAAGATAATAATTCTAAGAGAGCTGGTATGAAAGAAATACTAATTTATTGGAGTCTCTTGGAATCTACAGCAGTAAATTAAAATAGAGAGGTTTGCCAAGGTTATCAATGGTCTGGCTAAAAACTGCAGACTGAATGCAATGTCCTGGGGGTTTGCATCATCAGGGACGTGTGCTGGGTAAATCTCTGTTACTTTAAATGCCACCATTGTCCCTGTCTTGCATTTTAGGACTCCTGTGGCTGGTATGGAAACTCACATTCCTGTTATATTCCTTGACTTGAATGGTAAGTGGTTCTTAAGACGACAGAGTACTTTGGAAAACAAACTTTGTCCAGCCAGTGACCTTACAGAATTGAAGCAAGCTCATTAAATTAAAAATGCCCAGAATGGCAGGTGGATTAATTGGAGAAGTGCCCATTTTTCCTGAAACATATTGCTTAATGTTTCAAACCCCACAGTGTTATGTGTGGAAAGAAGTGCAGGTTTTAATAATCCAGTGTTTCAATACATCCCAGTACAAGTTGCAGTTGGAGCAATGCATTTGTCACATGCTCCTACCAAAGATGGGAAGTTGGAACCAAGAAGGAGGCAGCTCCAAAGCAGTCCAGGGTGCAATCAGCTGAATAAATCCTGGTTAGGGTGTTTAAAGGAGGGTGAGCATTTGGAGAAGTGTCAGGTGAGAAGGGGAGGTGGCATTGAGCCTGTCATGAGGAGATCTGGGCTGCAGTCTCCTGACATTGCTGGTTTGTCCACCTGGGACAGCACATCCATGGATCCAGTGACTTCAGAGAGGAGCTGGTTCATAACTCCTAACTCCAACCAGGACAGGTTGAGCTTCTCAAAACCCAGATTAAAGGTTTGTTTAATCATGATCTAAAAGTAGTGTGCTTTCTCCTGTTCAACCAGGAGCTTATTTTAGCACCACCACACACTTAATGCCAAGTGAGCTCAGTGCTGCAAATCCACCCATGGGCAAGGAGGGGGTGTTTGCCACAGGGTGGAGATTCCTGCCCTTTATTAGGCACATTTGAGTCTGTGGCCCCAAATCCTTGTGCACACTTCCTGTATAGAAATGAGAAAATTTTTTTGAAGTGGAACAATGCAGGACCTTTAATTTTGTAGGTGATGTCAGAGTAGCCAAGCTGGGGAGCTGGGGATGAAAATGGGAATTCATGACTTGCTGGATGTTTTTTAAAAGGGGTGATTACTTTGTGTTTCCTCACCTTCCACATCCCTTCCTGTTTGCAGCTGATGACTTCAGCTCCCAGGATAACCTGGATGACCCAGAGGCAGGAGGCTGGGATGCTACTCTGGTGGCAGAGGAGGAGGAGGAATTCTTTGAGCTTCAAATTGTGAAGCATCACGACAGTGAGGTAAGAGAAGCTGCAGACTTTTAGTATTTTAATTGTTCTTTTTATATACCCACATGTGAAAATGACACAACAAATATGTCATAGAAATGATACAACACTTGTTTCTTCTGTGAGCAACTGTGCTTTCAAGGAATGTTCACTCAAGGATCTTCCTTCATCCAAATCCAAGCATTCCAAAACCTTGGGATTCAGTTTGTGTTTAACAAAGCAAAACTCCTGAGCAAATTAAAGTACAAAAGTCCAAGCTGAAAACCCAAGCAATCTTAATTGTTAACATTTTTTCCTCTGCATTGTCACATTTGTTATCCTTATTTTGCCACATAACTCAGAGTTCTACAACTTCACAACTGTTGGTCTCTCATTTTTGCTGTTAGGTTTAGATATCTGACATATTCCTTAAAATTTTGCTCCTTTCTCTGAAATTTGTTTCTTCTTCTGTTTTTAGAGGAGCTTTATTCCTGACAGTTCTGGTAGGGT
>VZTN01012371.1:23549-80137 GCA_013400515.1 Erpornis zantholeuca
AAGTTGGCTACTAGGCCATTTTTTTTTATGGCTTGAAGACAAACCATTTAAATCTTCAGTAATACTTACATTTTAACATGCAGAAAGAAAAAAATCCAGCTTTTGCTGTATTGCTAGAAATGCTTCAGCAAAGTTATTTCTCAAATACAAAGAGGAGAATTTTTGTGGTGTGATGGAAGGTTTCCACTGCAATCTCTGTTGCTCTCTGGTTTATCTTAATAAATTAGGCCAAATGGTCCTGCACTTCTGCATATTTTGTAATTTATTTGCAATGATCCTGGGTATTCAAAGCTCTTTTTTCAAGAGGAAATGTTCCAGAGTTTGAGCAAGTTGGCATTTTTAATCCCAACGTCTTCATTTGGCAAACTGATCTTGATTTTTAAATGGCCTCTTCTAAAGTGCGGGGATTTTTTCTTCCCAGGGAGCGAAACGGAGAAGCCGACTCTCCAAATTTATGTATTATGTATTTTTGCTAATTATGCTTAATTAATTACAGTTAATTATACACCTAATTATGCTTATTAGAGGATACATTTATTTTTATTTTTTTTTCCCCTTTCGCAGGTGAAGGCAGAAGCCTCGTGGGACTCCACAGTCCACGACTGCATCCAGCTCAGCAAGGGGACGGCGGCAGAGGAGAGAGTTTATCTCATTGTCAGAGCCACTGTGCAGCTCAGCCACCCTGCAGAGATGCAGCTGGTGCTGCGCAAGCGCATCTGTGTCAACGTCTATGGCAGACAGGTACAGCTCCTGCAGCCCCTGCCACCTCCCAGGACTCACATTCCCTTGTGTGTCCCCACCATCTCAGCCCGGATCAGCAGCGTCCAGCGAGGCTTTGAGCTGCCAGGTTGTTTTCCTTGTATCGTGGATGATGGCACAGTTTGTTTTTTTAAGGCTTCGTGGCATCTAAATATCAAAAGTTTAGTTATTTTTGTATTAATTGCTGTCAAAGGTCTGGGCCCCCTGTCCTCTGCCCTGGGGCTTTTCTTCCTTTGGTTCGTCATGTTGGAAAAAAATGCAGCAAGAGTTCTTCTTCTGCTGTTTCATAGTTGTTTTTATTTGTCTTATCAAAACCTCGGAGGGAGAGACAGCATCCCCCGAGAGCACCAGGGCAGAAGAGGCAAAAAGGCAATGGCTGCAGATCAGCAGCTACTTTTATATCTAACTAACAACCATTCAAGAAACAATTCGTATCTTATTTTCTTTTCAACACCAGTAAACTCTCATCTTATTGCTATCTCTTTTCAATGCTAACTTTTTTCCACCAACCAACACACCACAGGTGTGTCAGAGGAGAGAGGAAGAGAATGAGGAGAGAGGAGAAGAAGAAAGAAGGAAAAACCACACTTAAAAATCTCCTTCTTGTCCCTATGTAATACACAGAGCAAGATCCTAAAAACTACAACCAAACTCTCTGTGGTTCACTAAACCAAAATCTCTTCACCTCTCTGGTGCATTCAGGTTCTCCCAAAAGTGGAGGGAGCTTCTCCCAAAGCCTAGGTCGCTGGCTAGGCCACTTTTGAGGAGCTCTGGGGCTATAAAGAAACCACCAGAGGAGCAGGAGAAGCTTTCAGGCTTCCCTGGACTCCAACAAACTGCAAAGTGTTTTATCGCTGGGAAAAGTGGGAAGAGTTAATTTCTTGTGAGCTCGGAGTTCTTGTTTTGCATAAAGGAACTTCTGTGTTTCCTTAGTCCTGTATTAAGTTCACACATTGCTGCTAACCATTTCTATTTACACCTCCAGGTATTTAGAAATCAACTAGGAATAGTTGGAGGAGAGATCCCTTGTGTTAATTCATCAGAGTTAATCGCTCTTGGTCCTTTATGTTTTCCAGTTGGTGCTCTTACAGTAATGTGTAGGTGAGAGCAGGATGTTTGATAAATGGCAGGCAGTGAAGTTGTCGTTCCATTTGCAGCATCATGCCCTGAAAATAATATAAATCCTGAGAATGATGGGGGAGGAAGGAGTTTGTTCAGCATTGTATCAGAACCCAGCCTCCCCTGGCAATGATAATGACAAAGCAGAAAGCCTGGATTGTTATTCTGGTTGCACATCTGTAGTTAAAATCTGAAGCAAGAGCAAAGAGAAGAGGTGTGGTCACACCCAGAAACCATGTAGGCAACTCCCAGTGCTGGGAGTAGAACCCCAGTTTTTGGTGCTTCCACATCAGGCAGAAGCTTTTTCTCAGCAAGGGCAGAACAGTGAATTTCTTGTCACCTGGAATGGGAGACTGTATTGAACAGATAAATTGAACATGCCAATAATCACAATCGTGCGAAGTCTTCATCAATTCTGTTTTCTACAGATTTAGTCAATGCTGGTTTTTACTTTCATTCGACGTGGAATCCTTGGCTTTCTTGCTGTTTTTCTAAAAACCCCTGTCAATAACCTTTCCTGGGAGTTTGTCTCAGCAGCATCTTTGAATGACTCATCTCTGCATTAATTCAACAGTCCAGTTCTTAACCCTGCAAGGCGCCAAGTCAGCATAAACAATGACCATGCCCCTTAAATCATTCTTCATAACGATCTCTTTGGTCAAGAATTTAATGTCTGTACTTGTCAATATTCAAGACAAGTCACCTAGGGCTCTGTCAGGAAAAAAAAACACCTCTAAAAGCAGCTGATGCTTGGTGAAACAGTCACCTTGCAAGGAAGGAAGTGAATCCTTCTCTGTACCTACGGTACAGGCAAGCAAATGATTTTCTGCAAGTCAAAATCTTTGGCTCTTACATATTTATTGGTTAGACTTTGGCATTTGGGCTTCTTTATTGTGAACTGTATTTTTTTTTCAGCTGGAATCTGTTCACCCACATTTTCCTTGTCTTTATTTCAGCTGGAATCTGTTAATCCATGTTTTCCTTGTGTTTCCTCCCCCCAGGGTTTTGCACAGAGTTTCCTCCGAAGAATGTCCCCCCGAAGTTCCATCCCTGGCTGTGGCGTCACTTTTGAGATAGTTTCAAACATTCCAGAGGTGAATAACAAACCAAGAGTGTCTCAAATTGCCCAAGAGCCTCTAATTTTGTGCTTTCCCCCTCATTTTGAGCCTGCTGGCTCTTGTTGCTGCTGGCATAAACTGTGGTTTGTAAAAGACTGAGCCCATTCCTTTACATGCTGTGACTTAGCAGCAACCTCTGTCTTATCAGTGTCCCTGTGTATTTTGTTGAGTGAGCATCTATTTGCTCAGGTCCTTGAAGAGTCAGTTTGAAGAGAGACAGGGGGAAAAGAGAGGCAAAATGGGCAGGTGAAGTGCCTGCTGTGGAGAGCATGAGAATCTGTAGAAAAAAATAACAAAGTGGCTTTTTCTCAGTAATGTCTTTATGCAACTCTTGATTCCTGAGCATTTCCCAGTTACATGCTAATCCTTTCCTTCCAAAGAGATTCTCTATCAGAGCACTTGTGAAAACATTAACACTTGAAGAGCCAAAACTCTGATTGCTGCCTGGCTCCTTCGTGTTCTGCTGTATTTTGCACTCTGTGTTGAAATGCTTCTCAAGCAATGTTCTATTTTTTTTTCCTGCAGCTCACTTGAAATTTTGTTTTCCTCTCAGGTTAGATAACGCCCCAAATGTGCTTGAGCACTTTTTAATTATGAAATATCTGAATGCAGCCCTTTTGCTAATTAATGGCAATGTCTCGCTGTGAGACTCTCAGAAAGAACCCAAAAAGCCTCAAAACAATAACCACGTACAGCTTGAGATGTCTGTGACTGGTAGGAGCACCCGTGCAGGTTGCATGGCACAGGGTATTCATTTGGATCAGAATCTTAGATTGGGTATTAGGAAGGGATTTAGAATAGGTGTTAGGAAGAAATCCTTTGCTCTAAGGGAGGCGAGGCAGTGATTGCCCAGGGAGGTTCTGGACTGTCCATCCCTGGAAGTGTCCAAGGCCAAGTTGGATGAGGCTTGGAGCAACTTGGGATAGTGGGAGGTGTCCCTGCCCATGGCAGAGGGTGGAATGGGATGAGTTTTAAGGTCCCTTCCAACCCAAACCATTCCATGATTCCATGGCTCTAATCTTCCCCTGAGCTTAGGGACAAACGGTGCTGAACTGGTGCCACGCGGTTTAAAAATGCATTTTGTCTGGGAGTGATGTGGAAGGTTTTGGGTTCATTTTAAAAGGCTGCCAATCTCTTTTCATCTCCCCAGGATGCCCAAGGGGCTGAGGAGCGAGAGGCACTGGCCAGGATGGCAGCAAACGTGGAAGATGCAGCTTCAGCTGACTCTGAAGCCTACATTGAGAAGTACCTGCGGAGCGTCCTGGCCGTGGAGAACATCCTCACCCTGGACCGACTGCGCCAGGTCTGCCTCCAGGGCTGCAGCACTCCCAGTGGGTGCCACCCAAACATCCTCCTGAGTGCACACAAACTGCCAAACAACCCCCAAAAACCACTCCAGTGCACACCTCAGCCTTCCAAAAACCTGCGGCAAAGATCCAGGGAAGCAGAGATGTCCTCGCTCAGCTCCAGCACGGCTGGGGCTGGGAGCTCTCTGCTCAGGGCACAGTTCTGGGATGCTTGGTTTGGTTTGAAGACTCTTCCTTGCTAATTCTGGTTCAGAAAAAGGAGTTGTGTGGCCTTAACTTTTGCTTTCTGAAGCTTCAGCAATAGTTTCTGAAATTGCCAGTAGAATTTTTGTCATTTTTCCCACATTCTACTTCAGAAGCCATCCTGGCAATAAAAAAAAAGACATTGATTGGGTTAATTTTAAGTGCTATAACCTGATCTGTTTACCAGGAAAAACACAGGAGAGAAAAACATTTATTGAAAATTGTTCTCCTGGATATAAATTATGCAAGCACAAAGAGAAAAGTTATGCAAAACAAGCTGGATCTTGTGCCTGCCCACTATAAATACACGGGGAAGTGTGATGCACTTTAAATATTGAAAGCAGGTTCCCTGTCATTTATAATTAGTTTAAAGGATTAAAATAGGAGCTCAGCTAGGAAAGAGAGTCTTAGTCTTTACATCTCTGTCTTCTCCTAGAATCAGGACTAGCTGCAAAATCCTACATGTGCCAATCAGCAAAATACCAGATGTTAAAATTTATCCATTCAGAGTTTTAGCCATGTGAACTTTACAGACAGCAGCCTGTGCCACGAGGCAACTTAAAAACATTTCATTTGTATGGACAAAGCTATCCTGGGATGATCAGAGCTTTAATTCTTGCCAAATACACTTCTTTGCTTTGTTTTGCTCTCTGTGACTGGCAGGAAGTTGCTGTAAAGGAGCAGCTGATGGGAAAAGGGAAACTCTGCCGCAGGAGCCTGAGCTCCCCCAACGTGAATCGGGTGAGTTCTCCCTGCTGGCATCTCCAGCAGCTCCACTCTTCATTCACAGGTCCTGCAGTCGTGGAATAGAGCAATGAATTTCCTTCTTTTTGACCCCTCTGTGCTCATTTTTGGGTGTGGAAATCAGAAAGTGCAGGCAAAACTTGCCCATATTCCAACTTTCATCACACAGACAAGTCCCTAAATCCAGATTATCTGAAAAAGCAACATAAAAAAGAACTTGCTGCTTTTTGTTTGTTTGTTTGTTTTTTCTCTGGAGATTTTTTTACTTACTTTCCAAGTGGAAGATTTTTTTTCTCTTTTCCTTCATAAGATTTGCAAACAAGTTACAAGTATTTGCTGAACTTCAACTTTGTACAGTGTTGTGCAAAAGAAAAATGAGACTTCTGCTGCCCAAAACTGGGAGAGAAATCATTTGCTAGAACTTATAATCAAGCCAGTGTCAAATTTTGGCTCCTCCCAGGTCAAGAATTAAAATTTCACTTTGTGTTTCTTGGATTTTGACTCTGCCTTAACCACAGAAGTGTTTCTTTTCAGCCTTATGAGTCAAGAGGCATAGTTAGGAATTTTTTTAAGTTCTTGTTGAGAAATAATTCTGCTTCTCTTACCTCTTCCAGCTTTCTGCAAGCCGCCAGGATTTAGCCCCCCCTTATAACCTGAGCAGTAACAGGGTGAGTATCTGCAGATCTCCTGGGAAAACTCCAGTAGGAAAAAAAAAGGAAGTGACTCCACTCTGCCACTGATTAGGAGCATAAATGGGAAATATCCATGAAAAATGGGGCACCCCATGTGCTCCTGGATCCTTGGGACTGCTCCTGGCACAGAAATAGGTTTGGATGTGCTGCTCTGGACCTCTCTGGGGAAGTTCTCAGATCTTCCTTGTCCCAGCCCCTGTGGGATGCTCAGGAGCATTACAGCTTTACAGCTCTTCCAAAGCTTTCACCTGGCTGGAGGGAAAAATTCTGGGAGAAAGGAAGAGGTTTGGGTTCCTATTTTAGTTCAAGTCCACCTCTAGACAGATGGAGAAAGTCCCTGATGTCCCAGTGGTCCCAAACTTGTGGTGGGTGATAATTCAGCCCATTCCACTCCTTAAAAACACCAGTATAAACCCAAAGCATTTCTTTAAAAGGTGAAAAATTAAATTTAAGCTTATTTTCCCAAATCCTAGATCAACTGAAGGATCTCCTCCTGATAGATATTCTGCCCAGCAAGCTTGGAGTCATTTTGAGGGGGAGAATCTGGTGGTGACGAGGCATTTTCATGCATAATGCAGTTGCAGAGAATAATAGAATTTTGATGTAGTGCTCCAGCATTGGTTGCTAAATCTGCTCCATCTGATCCATGGACAGAATGCTAAAATATGTGCAGGTGATAAAGTGTTTGTAGCAACTTCTCTTTGGAGAGAGCTGCGGGGTGTTTCAATACTGTAAAAGGGTTTTTAAAGCAAAAATTAAAGATTAGGATTCTTACTGATTTCTGTTTTTCTCCTCCCTTCCCCTCAATGATTTCTCTCATTGCACATTTCAGAGCCCAAAGGTCCCAGCAGAGGTAATGCATTAGGTCCACCTAATGAGTGGGATAATAATTTTATCTCACTATAAAGTTGATTTTGCTCACTCACACGCTTTTATTTCCTGCTTTGAAGATGCTGCTGGTGGTGCCTCATTTGCATAGCACAGAGCAAACGAGTTTTTCCATTGAAATCCTGTCATTAATGCAGCGTGAACTGGTACAAAGCAGAGAACTTTTCTCCTTGGGTGCATCTGATGGCTTCTTACAGAGCTGGGGCTGTTTAGTGCCATTTCTCACAGGTTTTTGGGCAGGGTGAAGTCATTTCAGAAGAAACAACCCCCTCCTAGCTGAAAAAATAGACATGAAAGCAAGCAAATATCTAAATATCTGCCAGGGAATATTAGCCTGGAGATGAGATAAACATTGAGGCTTTCTCTCAAACCTTGCTCAGGCTTCATGACTTTTATAGTTCAGTGTGAGCAACTCTTGATTTCTGTGAACAAATGGCTTTAAAAGAATACTGGGCCAATGGAAAACCTGCTTATCCTTAGTTTTGTGTTGCTGCTCTCAGAGGAATGACCTCTTTTCCCAAGCTTTGGTTAGCTGGAATTACTGGCAGTGGTTTGCATGAGGTTTTGCAGCTCTTGGCTGTGGTTTTAGTTGCTGACAGAGAACTCTGTGCTGCAGGAACGTGGAGCTGAGGTGGTGGAGCTGCTCCCCTTGCTTGCAGTGAGCTTCAATCCAAGGCACTTGTTCCTCAGGACGTGGAGGTGCAACCTCCCCAGCTGGGAATTTCTGGTTTTGAATGGATCTCTGGTTCCAAGGGCAGGTTGGGCTGGGCTTGGCACAGCCTGGCTTAGTGGATTTAGTCCCTGCCCTGTGGATTTAGGTGATCTTTAAACCCTTTCAGCCCAAACTATTCTGTCATTCAGTGATGATAGGAAGATGATCCTTTTGTAATCCCAGTGAGATATTAACAAATCCTTGAATGTCCCTGTAGCACACAAACATCACAAAGCTCCCTGGTGAGATCAGCCCTGGTTCTCAGGGCCTTCTTACAAACAATCAGAGTCCCTTGATTGAGTGATCAGAAATCAAAAGGCTTTATTATGAATGGATATTTAGATCAGATATTAATAAAAAAGAAGATAGAAAGAAGGAGAGAGAGATCTTTTCAGCCTGCTCAGCTGTTGGAATCCCTCTGTCTGTCTGTGTGTGTGAACAGAACAGAACTAGTGTGTGTGTAAAACACAAACCATGAAAACAAATCTTAAAATAGAAGTTCTTCTCTTTGGCCAAAGAGATTAGAAGAAAAACAGCTGTGATATTTACATTTTTGTCAATTTGAAAACCACTGTGATAAACTCAGTGCTGTGAGAATCAGTGAGGCATAAAGATGCCAAAAAAAATCCTTTCAGGGTTAGTAACAGCCCTGTCCAGTTTTTAGCATAAAGGATCTGAGAATGGTTTGATAGGCAGAGTTTTGGCTAAGCTGGATGTCTTTGTCCCTTGATGAGAAATCTGATGGCAAAGAAATCTTCTCCAGCAGTCATGGATTGTTACTTTATTGTTATTTTACCAGGAATTTGGTGGTGTTTATTATTATAAGCCAATCCCAAAACAAGTGATGTGTTGTATCACAGGACAGTAACAGCACCTGAACTGGGTGCAAAACATGGATGGAAGCCCTTGGCACATTCCAGAATATTCCTTTCCTTAATTTCCATTCCACTACTTCATTTCTCTCTCTGATTGTTATTCCTTGCATTCCTGCTGCCTTTACCATGGATTTTTAGCTTTGTGGAGAGGGCTTCTGAGCATTATCCCTCTCTGTCAAGCATCATCTGTGCTGGTGGAGTTTGGAATGTGGATGCTGCTCCATTCTCCAGCACTCAGAAGAGGCAGGGCTCATTCCCCTGTTAAAAGGGAAAAAAAAAGAATATTAAACAAGCAAACAAGAAGTTTGTATGTGTTGGAACAAGAATTAAAGGTGGTGTCAATGCAACTGCAACAGGCAGCTCAGGAGTTTGAAGAATGAGGGCATGGATTCATCCTGCAGGCTTTGACAGTGAAAACAAGGATGGGTGGTCACACCCTTCTGCAGAGCTGGAAAATTCCTTCTCCAGGACTGGAGCAGAGGTGTGAGATTGGCACATTTTGGGGGAGAAAACAACCTTGAAAGAATATCCCCATGTGCTGACAGCACAGAGGAGTTCCAGGGTGACTCTCACACTGAGCTCTGCATTCCTGGGAAATGCTTGAGCCACCACTGGGAATTTTTAATAATAACTAAATAATAACTAAGATGAAGCTTCCCAGCTGGCTGAGAAGGTGAGGAGCTGTTTGCTGAATTTACTTCAGGAGAGGTTTATGGACTTTCATATTGGCAGCAGGGCTGCACATGGGCTTCACCTCTAGGTTCTGCTTACTTAAATGAGAAAAAGGCAATTTTGACTCCTGTTATCACTGCACATGTGGTTAGGGGAGAGTGAGATGAGTTTGATTTCTCCTTGCACATCAGCACATGGCAGGTGATGCAGGGGTATTGAGTGTCTTGGTGCTGATATCAGATACAGGGGATGAATTTTCACGTTCAAGGGGGCTTTTATTGGAAATTTAATTTAATTAAATTCAGTTGGACACTGAATTTAAAAATTGGATTGACTAAACTGGATGAATCAGAGGCACAATGAATGGAAGGCACCTCTGAGGTGTTTTACAGATCAGACTAAATCACATATTGATGAAAAACATCACAACTTGCTCTTCAAACACCTCTGACAAGAACCATTTTTGTCTTGGACAGTTGTCCTTCCTTTCCCAGTATTTGTAGCTCAAAAATCCAAGTAAGACAAGGTGATTCCATTCAACCTTCAGGTTTTTCTGGGAACCAGAGTTTTTTTCCAGCAAATTGATGCCATGTAGATTGAATTGGAATAATCCTGCTGTTCATGAGAACAAGTGCCTTTTGTCCCAGCTGTGTGTCCCAGCTGTTTGCTTGTATTCCAGTGCTGCTTGGTCACCTTTTCCTAAGCCTTTTCTGAACTGCTGAAATAATAAAACACAAGAACTATTCATTTCTCTTACCCAGTGGCTGCATTTTAATGGTCTGTCAACTTCCAGGAAAGATTTGTCAGGTAAAAGCCTCCAGATGACTTGGGTAGTGATCATCCCTACCTGCCCTAAAGGTTTTGTGCATGATATAAATTCCTGGGGTCTTTCATGGAGGATGTGTGAAAGAAGGGGAGGCAGAGGAGAAGAAGCAGAACGTGTTATAAAAAATAAACCACTTTATAAACAGCTCTGCATTAAAACACATCAAGGGACATGAATTCTTCTGGTGGCTACTTTTGATTTGTTCAGTTAAATCCCTTGACCTTTGTTTGGTCACTTGGCAAAGACCAAATATATTCATGAAATGATGGCTCCTCTGGGCAAATGATTTACAAGCTTTTCCTCTCTTTGTCTCACCACCCTTCTTGAGACAGAAAAGATTCACAGCACTTAATAAGAACAGATTTAAAATTTGTTGTGTTGCAATTGGTGAACACACAAAGCAACACAGGAGAGTTGGGAAACCTGGGAACTTCATCAAATTAATAATACAGTTAATAATTCTTTTTATTTTATTGAGATGTGTTATCTTTCACTCCAGCTTAGTAAAATCATTCTTGAATTTCTTCTACACAATACTTGACACTTCCACTTGTCTCCAGTATTTTTTTCCCAAATAATTCTCCACCTGTTGCCCTGATTAACCTGATTTTGATGATTTGTTGTCATCTCTGAGTTGAGGGTCACAAATCTGACCTTGAGGCTCAAATGATGATCTTTGCACAGTAAAGGTAATTAAAAAACCCAACATGCCTTAAGTAAGCAACCACACAAATCTTTTTCTCATTGCTGTTCTCAGCACCTTCATTTTATTTAACCAGGCAAAAATCCTTAAAATTATTTAGAAGATGCAGTCATCCATAGTGTCAAGGCTGAAGCAAAATTTCCAAAATTGTCCTAAAAAAACCCAAGCTTTTCCTAGGGGAAAAAGTCACCAAATGCTGCCATTCTTTCTGTTCAGGATGAATATTCTGAAAGTGTCCTGCAGGTTCTTACCTACTGCATTTTTTCATCGTTCCCCAAACAGGGCTAGAAAGTCAAGATACTTGCCTGAAATAATTTTTTTTTCTTGGAACATTGAAGGGCACTTCTGACTCAACAGATCATGACTCAGAAAATGATTGAGTTGCTCTTTACCTGCACTGAGTCCCTGCTCTAGTAAGCTACAATACTCCTTAGTATTTGTATTTCTGTTTCTTCTGTCTCTGTGCTCTCCAGAAGCACTTAGGCTTGGCTCAAGATGTGTCACCTTTAATCCCTTTAAGTGGATCACTATCCCAGGATCCAAAAGGATCACTAACCAAGCTTTATGTTCCCCAAAAATGAAGCTTTTGGATGCTTTCCACCCTTCCATATCTCTTTTTCCTAACCCTGTGCCAACATCTGCTAGGCTGATGGCAGACCAGGCCAGGAGGCAACAAAACCAAACAGTATTTCAAGATTCTTTTGAGTCTTGAGCTGTTTTGTTGGAGTATTCTGGTTTTTTATTGATCTCTGCACGTGGTAAGGCCACCTGAGAGAAACCTGCACTAAGAGAAACACAAAAGCCAACAAAGGAACAGAGATTGGAGATGAGGAATAGGAAGGATGGTTTCATGGAAGCATTTTGTGGAATTTTCCAGCCTCAGACATGACTTTTGGACATGTGTAAGACATAAATGAGTTGTAGCTCAAAGATAATGCTGGAATTAGAGGCTTAAGGCATGGGCAGAGCAGGAGGCTTTCAAGAGGGGTTTAAACACCCAAATCCTCCAAACCCAAAAATACCAGACTAAAGACTACCCTGCTGATCCCAGCCTGGGCTCCCTCACCTTGACATTGAGCATGGCTGCCTCAGTGACCTCAGGCATTCATCAGTTCTCCCAAATTTGGCTTCTCAGCACTCATGTGTACCTGGAGCAGGAGGGCTGAGGACAGGTCCTGCTCTGCCCAAGTGCAGGTTACTTGCTATTCAAAGCAGGAGAGCTTCCCTGGGACTGACTTATAGATCCAAATGGAAATGATTCCTGCCCTGGGCTGCTCACCATGACCTCCAACCCATTGGAGAAATCTATTCCTCCTATCCTGGCTTATTTATTATTTGTGAAACATTCATGACTTCAAGTTCCAGTTCAGATTAGTTTGGCTGCCTGTCATTTTTATGTTCAAGGTCAGATTAGTTCCTTGCATCCAACAGTGAGAAGCTTCTTGAAAAGGCACATTTTGCCCTCTTCTTGCTCCAGGAAAAAAATACATCCCATTATGGTCTGGGATGCAGCAGGTCCATCCATCCCTTGTAACTCCTTTTTAGTACATTCACCTGCCCCATTTTACTGTGAAGGTATTTCTCTTCCTGCTCTGTCTTTTAAAACACATGGAAAATTCAGGTGTACAATAAAATCCAGATGTTGCACCAGCCATAATGAAAAAAAAAAGGGATCAGACTTCAGCTTGTATCAGTTTTGCTGCACCATCCTGTCCTTGCAACCTCTGAGTGTGCAGAGGTGAAGCTTTACAAGCTCATCCTGAGAACATTTTGCCACCTGAACAGGACAGCACTTCCCCACAGGACCCTGAGACTTCTTGAAGAGCCTGAGACTGGACTTTTTTGACCCACAGACTCATAAATGGATATTGAATTGCCTTCAGGCCTTCTATCAATTAAGTAAATGAGATGGAGCTGCTTTGGCAGGCATTGCATGTGGACAACCCCATGGAATTTGGTTTCCCTTCCAGCTCTGCACACCCATTTTGGTGAAGCAAAACCAAACCCTGTCCTGCATCCACTGAAACTTCCAGCAGAGACACACCCTGGCCAGTACTTGGAGTCATCATTGCAGACAAAGCTGTAAATGATTTTACTTAGCAAGATGATAGAATGAATAAAAAATGGATTTTGTCACATAGATGCTTGACCCTCGTGGTGATGTGAGACAGTGGCCTGGGGGTTCTCTCTGGTAGCCCAGACCCTTTGTCACTGGGCCAGTTTCTGGCTGTGAGTTTGAGAGTGAAGTTCCAAAACCACAGTGGACCTTTGTAAAAGCAAATAAAATCATCCTTGTGAGCAGCATAGTGTGTGGGATCCATGGGAAATCCCAACCAGAGAACCCTGGGACCTTGGGAAGGCTGATGAGCTGCTCTTTTCTCTGTCACTGTTTCTTCTTCATCTGTATCAGGCTCTTGTAGGGCTAAAAATATTCTTTTTTGTGGCTCTGGCTG
Organism: Erpornis zantholeuca; assembly: GCA_013400515.1. Lineage (NCBI taxonomy): Eukaryota > Metazoa > Chordata > Aves > Passeriformes > Timaliidae > Erpornis > Erpornis zantholeuca. The sequence continues at coordinate 36,661 of VZTN01012371.1, forward strand.
TCCCAACAGCTTGGATATTCCAGCTTTCCCTCTCCTGGGCTGTCAAAAAAATTGCAGTGCCACAGTTCTTCCTGTTGATCTATCAACTCCTTTTTTCTCTGACTCCAGGCACAAACATCCAACCTTTAGCTCTTGTATTTCTTGTCTTGTTCAGAGCTCTATCCTCACCCTTTTTCCTGACACTTCTTCCACTACTCCCGAGTAGATACACAAAATATTCAGGAATTTTGGGCAGACAGCACAATATTATTTTCACCTGTTTGTAACAGCAAAACAGAGCAGCACAACTGAGTGCAATATTACACCTGTGAGGTCTAGAAATAAACTTCTTCTCTGCTTTTATGCTGAGGGAGCTCACCTTTGCAGGGCTGGGTGTGCCAGCTAAAAGCAGCTCTGGGGAAGGGTCTTTGCTCAGCTCTGGCACTCTGAGCTTGGCAGAGGGGCTTGGCAGGGCTGCTGTGCTCCTGCTGTCTTGCTAACTTGGAAAAATACAACTTTTTTTCCCCCTCTAGGGTCGATGGGAGAGTCAGCAAGATGTGTCCCAAGGTGCCACAAACTCCAGTAGAGGCATTAGTCCATCTCGTACCTCCCTGCCAGGATCTGGGCAGCAGAACCACTCCCCTGATCCAGGTAAGGGCTCTCCTGCAGCTCCAAGAACTCTTCTGATCCAGGGGAGGACTCTCCTACAGCTCAGAGGATTCCCTAAAATTGCAGTGAAGTTGCTGCAGCTCCCGAGTGTCACAAAAAGCTGAGCTGCTCTCAGAGAGTGCTTTCCCCTGACTAATTCTCTGAGCACAGAAGTAATCTCAGACTAAAAAAGACTAAAAAAGAGTTTTTTACTTTTTTTTTTTAATAGAGGGTTTTGAATCAGCTTTGGATTTGGTTGGATTTTTATTTTTCCCTTTCCCCAAAGAATAACTGTTCTCATATTTTAATTTTTTTTTCCCAACAGGTATTGGTAGCCTGGCTGCTTCCTACCTGAACCCTGTCAAGTCCTTCGTGCCTCAGATGCCAAAGCTGCTGAAGTCTCTCTTCCCTGTCAGAGATGAGAAAAAGGGCAGGCAGAGCTCTCCCCTTGCCCAGCAGGTAAAGCATTAAATCACCCACGAAATTCAATATTGGTGAGTGCTGCTGGGCTCTCTGGCAAAGAGCTCTTTGCTGAAAGCTGTTGCAGAGCAAACCAAGCTTTTAGGCACAGCAAAACCTCGTGATCCATTTCTCCTCCATCCTGTCCAGGGATGGTGGAGCTGCAGGAACTTATTGATACACACTCAGCCCACTTGGCTTTTTCCAGGTGCCAACTTCCACTCCCTGTGTGATTTATGGGCCTCCCACTCCCAGCAACAATGGTGAAATTTATGGAGGGCACTTAGTGTTGTTTGTGTATTGCCAGGAGGAAAATGTAATTCTATTTTTAATTCCTTATTTCATTTCCCATCCCCTCCCACCCCTCTCCTTGTGCCATCTTTTCCTGTCTACTTGGGGCAGTTGCTTTTGTTCATTCTTATCTATTCCACATGTCAGGGAAGCATCTGATGTCCTTTTTTCCTTTTGGATGTTGTGCTGCAGAGCTCCCACCTGCTCCAGATGTGGCTTTCTGTGCTCTGAGCAGAAGTGAATGTGTGGTCAAGCTGACTGAAAAAGCTCCTGTCCTTTAAAAAAACACCAGGCAAAATAGAGAAACCCATTAAGAATAATATAATCTCCTTTATTTGTGAGGCTGTAGTTTATTTACAAAGGAATATTCCCCTATAAAGTAAGTTTTGAAGGCTTAATGAGCTGCTGTGAAGATGAATCTGGAGCCAGATCTCGTGTGAAAGGTTTTTGGAGCCCATTCTGTCCATGCTGGCTCTGTTCTCCTCCTCTTCCCTTGCCTGGAGTTCTGGAAGCTCATCCCTTGTTAACTCAAGACTTTTCCTCACCTCTTGCCATGCAGGCAAACATTTTAAAGAATATCTTTGTCAAAACAAACCCTAAAATCCCTGAGCAACTCTCTTTTTGTGGTTGGACTCTGGTATTTTGTTCTGTTGTTTGCTACAACTAAATTTGCTTTTACAAGAACATCCCAGGACTACAGGAAGTTGTTTTGACATAGTAGAAGTACAGTAAAATATTAGATAAATAGAGCAAAAATAAATCCACTAGCACTTAAAAAATATTTTTAAAAGTAACTTCTGACAAATGTAACACAAATAAAAATGAGACAGATTGAAAATATTTTAACTCCACTGGGGATTCATTTTACATTTTCCTGTTGCCTTTTGCTTGGTGTTGGGGCTAGAATTATACAAACCTCCTCATCTATGAACTGTAGAGAATTAAAATGAAGGTGGTGGCTTTCTTTAAAGGTATTTGGTACGGAAAGATGCAAATAGGTGCTCTTACAATTGCAGTGAGAGCCTTTCACACCTTCTTGAATCCTCAGTGAATCAGTGAGAGCTGAGAGGAGAAGCGAGGCCTAATTTCCTGCCTCTAGTCTAACCACCTGTTCCCACTCCTTTCCTGTTCAAGATCAGTCGTGGATGATTTGTCTAGAAATCAAGTTTTAAACTACAGAGACATCTCTCTTTAATGAGATTTTAGTTTCTGTCACGGATTACTGTGGCAAGTCAACCAGCTCATGATCTCAGTGATTTGTAGCAGGAGGGGAAATGCTATTATTGTCTTGTTTTTTGAAATAACTGGAGGAGTATGGGATGCTTTAATGCTTGGTTGCACTGGAGAGCAACCCAGGGTTTCCATGACCACTGGATGTGTGTAATATAATCAAATGTTGGAATCATGCTCTGCTTTCAGGTTTTGCACTGGAACAAATCAGTTGTACTGCAAGTTCACCTCCCTGGTTTGAGAAACAGAGCTCTGTAGGGAAACAGAGCTCTGTAGGGAAACAGAGCTTCTTCACTGCTCTCAGCAGTCCCAGGGAATCATGGAATGTCCTGAGATCAAGGGATCCACAGGGATCATTGTTCCAAGCCCTGGCCCTGCACAGACACCTCAACAATCCCACCCTGTGCATCCCTGGAGCTCTGGCAGCCTTGGGAATGTCACCATTCCCTTGGGAGCTGTTCAGTGCCTGACCACCCTTGGAGGGAAGAACCTTCTCCTAATCCCAACCTAAGGAAAAGTGCACAGAAGAGAGAAAAAACCTGAAGGAATTGCCCCAGAATCAGCTCCAGCTTCTTCTGTGCAGCATAAAAATAAAGAGGCACCTTTGCAGCAAGTCTGGCTTGAAGATCATAAATATCCCATCCCATAATCTCCCATGCTGCTGCTTTCCAATGGCCCAAGGATGCAAATGTGGGCAGAGGAATTGAGCTGGAGGTGGTGATGGATGGCTGAGGGACACTGGGGGGACATGGGGGGCTCGGGGGGGTCACTGCCAGGCCATCAGCTCTAGCACCTCATCCCTCACCTGCCAAAGCTGGGCAGGCAGCCAGGAATTCCTGGGGAACTGGAGAAACTGTGGCACAGAGGGGACACAAAAATGATCTTTCTGAGCCTCAGAGAATACAGAACAGGACCTCTAGGTCTGTGGGAGAATGAAATTTCAGTGCACAGTGGCAGGGGACATAAATGAATGTGCAAGGTGGGAGAAGTGGGTGGTAAATGACAAAAGTATGAGGGGGAGGCAAAGCCAAAAAGGACTTTCTGGCTTGAATTTCAAAGGAATCTGAGCCTTAAGTGGGGACTGCTGGAGTTTTGTTGCTGTAAAGAACAATTTGGGAGAGTGAGGTTCAGGAATAGAAATGATAAAGAGGATGGAAGGAGCTAAATCATCCTCCCCTGGCTGGAAGCTGAGATGTGGGGAGATTCAGGCTGGATTTGGGGAAAAGGTTCTTCCCCCAGAGGGTGCTGGGACACTGAACAGCTCCCCAGGGAATGGTGACATTCCCAAGGCTGCCAGAGCTCCAGGAGTGTTTGGACAATGCTCTCAGGGATGCACAGGGTGGGATTGTTGGGGTGTCTGTGCGGGGCTAGGGCTTGCACTGGATGATCCTGGTGGGTCCCTTCCAACTCAGGATATTCCACAATTCCATGAAAAGCAAATTTCCAGAGGAGCAGGAACCTTTTTCCAGGTCTGGAGTTGAAGTTCAGTTCACCATGACCATTCCAAGTGGGTGTGGTACCAAATCTCTGATCCTGTGCCAGTAAAAAAGGAGATCAGTTCTGATCAGACATGATAAAAATACATTTTAAAAATTATTTTAGCAGCTTTTGATTTCAGTCCTGCCCATTGCTTAGAACACCATCAACCTTAAAGTGAGTGAGCCCACACAAAATTATCTTTACAAAGGAATCTTCCCTTGTTTAGAGTGCTTGCTTGAGCTTCCAAAAAAAAAAATAAAGCAGAGACATCCCAGTCAAGGTGGTGGCAGTGAACAAAATTGCTGTCTTTGACCTTCTGCTGCAAGTTTAGTAACTAATCTGGAGAATAATGAACCGCAATTAATGAAATCTGCTCTCGTATTCAAGTGTGTTTCTCAGACAGCACATAAAATAATTGAAAGAACTTCCTGCTCTCTAATTAGTTAGATTGAATTAATTTGGCATAATAGGATTCTTTATGTAACTCGCAGAACGGCTTCCGATGAAGCTGTTTATGTACCTAAAAGATTGGGTTCTGATGAAGCTGTTTATATACTTTAAAGTTAGAAAATGCCTCTTTTCTCCTTTATCTGGTGCCTTTAAATTAATTGCCAGTGGTCTGTAAATTAAAAAAGAAAAAAAAAAAAAAGCCAACAATTTAAACCTTTCTCGATGGCTGGAATTGCTTTTTGTTCTCCCAGCCTGTTCTTGAAAAAGCTGAGAACCACAGAGTGCAAGATTTGGAGCCTTCTGCCTCTCAGTGCTGATGGGGAGAAGCATAAAATCCTCATGTAAAAGATGCAGGTGGATGGGGAAGCAGAGTTTCATCTTTCTGTGCTTAATTATATTATGTTGGAATTGAAAGTCTTTTTTATCCACGTGCTGAGGCTTTCCCAGGGTGCACCAAGCAGAATTCCTGTTCTTTTCCCTTGTGAGCCCATGGCTCTCCAGGAACTGCCTGGGTAATTACATTTCAGGGCACCACTGGGTGCTGACATTAAAAATGCATATTCAATGTCATTTTCTGGTATTTTGGCATTGCTGTGGCAGAAGGAAATTCCTGTGGCCAAGCTGGTGAGTGGATTTTGGTCACCTTCCCATCCAAGAATCTCATTGGATGCTCAGATGTCCTTTTGTTACCATGTGGCTTGAGAGAGAGAGATCTTGAGCCACAGACTGACTTTTAAAAAATGATAATAAACTCTTTGATTTTCCATATAATTCATTCTTGCTTTATGGTGTAGCCACATGGAGAGGGCAACTGTCACTTCTTTCCCTTCCACCTTCTGATGCAGACATAGAAATTAATCTTAAAAACGAATGAAATGCAGTTAATGAAAAGCTTTCTGAATAGACAAAACCCTTTTCTGGCAGTCCATTAAAAAATAACAGTTTCATGGATGGGCCTGGTGTGCAGCATAATTGCTAGAACTGACATTCCTTAATCAAATGTAAATAATGTGGCCTCAGAGAACCTTCTTTAACATCTTGAAGGCTTTTTTTTTTTTTTTTTCCTCAGAGTTTCAAGTAAAAAATCATTTGGATGCTACAATCAGCAGAGCTCCACAGCAGAGCTCGTGTGTCTCCTTGTGACTCAGTTGTTGGTGTTTTGATTTCATTCTGAGCTCAGTTTTTGCTGTCATCCTCAAATACAAGTTGTTTTTGATGAGGATGAGTGTGGAAAACTGGCTTTGGAAGCTTCAAACCACTCCAATTTCTTTATAAACTAACTTAAAAATGGGTATGAATTGCTCTTGTAATCTGCCAGGACCTAGAAAGGAAGTAATTTATCTGCATAGAAAATGGTGTGGTTAATTTTTGTATAAAATTGTACCAGAAATGGGGAATTCTGAAGTCTTACTTCTGAAATCTTCCTCATAGGGAAGGTGGAATAAGAGGAGGTTGTTTGGGTTAATATTTAAATGCAGAGTGTATTTAGAGAAGAAAATGAACAAACACCAAAAAAAACCCAGCAAATTAACTTGGGATTTCAGATCTGCTTGAGGAAGGCAGGAGATTTTATATTTGAGTGATTAATGACTTAGCTCTCAATTTTGGAATAATTTTGAAGAGGAATATTATTGGTGGGGGGTAACTTTTAAGAGAAGAGCAATGGAATTTTGGGATAATGTCCCTTGAGGATTGTATCAACCTTGGCTAAACCATTCCTGGCACTCAGAGGGCAATTCTTGGCTGCCCTGGCCCAATCTGTTCTCTTCAATGCCACTGAACTCTGTGCATATTGGATGTTAATACTGAGGGATTTTCATCCAAGTGACACGAAATCAAAGGCTTTGCACTGAAGTCATCAGTCACCATGGCCAGAGGCACTTTACAAAGTGTTTAATGGCACAGAAATACCAAATGTGTTTTGCTGAGCTCTTCGAAGAGGTAGCCATTGTATATTTGTGGAATCTGTGGGATGAAAAAATGTTCATTCAGGACTAATGTTGGTGCCTCTGTAGCTGGGGAGAGACACACAATTGCTTTTCAAGCTCACCAGCGTGGCAGGTTGGGCTCTGTTTTGGTCACCTGAAAGTGACCTCTCAGTGAGCAGAAAATGTGGACTCCTAAGAGATCAGAAATTCATAGAATCACTATGGAATCATGGAATGGTTTGGGTGGGAAGGGACCTTAAAGCTCATCCCATTCCACCCCCTGCTGTGGGCAGGGACACCTTCCACTAGCCCAGGTTGCTCCAAACCCTGTCCAGCCTGGCTTTGGACACTTCCAGGGATCCAGGGGCAGCCACAGCTTCTCTGGGAAACCTTGGCCTTAGAGGCAACAATTCCTCCCCAATATCCCATCCATCCCTGCCCTCTGGCAGTGGGAAGCCATTCCCTGTGTCCTGTCCCTCCATCCCTTGTCCCAAGTCCCTCTCCAGCTCTCCTGGAGCCTCTTTAGGCACTGGAAGTGGCTCTGAGATCTTCCTGGAGCCTTCTCTTCCCCAGGTGAACACCCCCAGCTCTCCCAGCCTGGCTCCAGCCCTTGGAGCATCTCTGTGGCCTCCTCTGGACTCTCTCCAGCAGTTCCACATCCTCCTGCTGTTGGTCCCAGGGCTGGAGGCAGCTCTGCAGGGTCTCAGAGGGGCAGAATCCCCTCCTCCCCTGCTGCCCAAACTGTGGGATCATCCCAGCACATCCCAGGGAGATTTCTGGGATGTGAGTGCCCCCACCTGGGACATGTCCAGCTTCTTCATATCCTCATAATCTCCTTGCACAGAGCAGCAGCTCTTAGGAGAAGACAATCAAAGATGCTTTAAAGTGAATTGCTTTCATGTTCTCCCTCACTCTGTGTTTTGTCAGCTTGGTTGAAGAAATTCTGCCAAAAAATCATCACTGTAAAAGCGTCGTGTTTTGCCAGTGGATAAATAGATACGTCGAGTTTAGCAGCCACTATCTACAAACATTTAATGATAGAATTTGGCTCTGCATCCAGAAATATTTTTCATCCAGCTCTCTCTTCCCAGCTAGTCCAACACTTTTATTTTTTTTTCAGTGTGTTTCCCCCCCCTTCGCCAAGGAATTTGAGTGCATTTCATCTCACAGATCTGGTGTGGTGCCCTCGCTGCCCCAGTGAGGCTGTTCCTGCCCATCTGCTTCTTGTCAGCACCAGAGCTGGGCAAGTGCCACCTCTCATAATTGCTTTTTTCCCTCCACGTTTTTCTAAACTTTGCTTGGCAAAGTTACTCTGGTTTGGAGATCTGTCATCCTTTCAGGAGGAGAACTTGATGAGGAGTGATTAAAGCCTAATGGTTTTCTTTCTTTTGCTGTGTGATACCAACTGGATTTTTTTAGATTTTTGTGGATTTGCAGGCTGTAAGACTGGAGGTTTTAAAACCCAAACAAACATTTTCCTCTGTTTATTTATTTTGAAGGGAGAAAAGGAAATCAAAGGAACTGAGAATTATTTCTTATTCCAATTTCGAGTTTCTGGGTAATAAGGCTGGACAATTTTTACAAAATCTAAAATTTTTAGGCTTTCTTCATTGGTTTATTTTGATCCATCTGCTTCCAGGAGCCCCAGGTGCTGTCCCAGTGAAGACCTCAAAGTGCTCAAACTCATGCACCCAAACCAGAGCCAGTTTACCCTGAACCCTGTTTCAGTGGTGAATTTTCATTTAGCAGCTTTAGGAACAAGCAAAAACCCCTCCTCTCCTTCTTCCTTTTATTGAATTGGAGCTGTAATGTCTTCAAAAAAATTTGTTTGGGTCTACTGTGACCCTGCTGGGGTTTTGTCCATCTTTTGTCTTTTTATTTTCTGCCTTGAACCACATTTGTTTTTTTTAATGCCTGGCAATCTCTGTGTGAATAAAAGCTGTTCTTTTCTCCCATGTTTGTTCCTCTTGAGGGTAAGTTTAGTCATATTCCTGCCTTGCTGGGCTTAGAAGGGATGCAAGAGAAGATTCCTTCCTCTTCAGCTGGAAGGTTTCAGTGCTTTAAACAGATTGTGGAGCTCTGGGAATCACTTGTCTGGGAGCTCAGGGCTGCCTGGGTGTTTGTACAGAAGGAATTCTCGAGTCCCTTGGAGAAAAAAAGAATAAAAGCCGACAGCTCCCAAATTGTGTAATGTGTCTCCCTTAAAGAGCTCTTCCCCTCAAAGTCTGAACCTGCACTTGCAGTAAATTATTGAGCAGAACTAAAGAGATGTTCCTGCCTTTTTTCTCCTCCCTCCTTCTCCTCACACTTCCCTTTCCCAAGGTTCTCCACTGATCTGGGGGTTCCTTTCCCTCCTGTGTGACAGCTCAAGCTGACAGCATCACCTCAGATTTATATCAGCTGTCACAATGTGCTGCTCTGCTCTCAGGAGAGGGATTATTTCACATCTGCAACATAAAAACTTGAATCTGGAGCAAGGGAGGGCCATTTCCTGTCAGTGCCCTGTAGTGGGAATGCCCTCCTGGAAAAGAGGATGCACAGACCTGGATTCTGCCTTGCTTTTTGAGTTAAAGCCAATAATGCTCAGATCCAAAGTGATTCAGGGACTGGAGATGAAGAAAGAGTTCTGGAGATCAAATCATGGGATCCTTAAGGTTGGAAAAGACCTTTAAGATCATCAAATCCAGCAATAGCTCAGCACCACCCCCATGGTCAGGAGCAATCCCTGTCCTCAAGTGCCTCATCCATGTGGGTTTTGAACACTTCCAAGGATCCAGGGGCAGCCACAGCTTCTCTGGGCAACCTGTGCCAGGGCCTCCCCACCCTCACAGGGAAGGATTTTATCCTAATATCTAACCTAAGTCTTTTTTTAGTTTAAAACTGTTCCCTCTGCCTGTGTAAAAAGTCTCTCTCCTCTTTTTTTTTTTTTGACAAACTCCTTTTCAAGTACCAAAAGCCCAGTTCAGTTTTCCATCCATTTGTGACAAAGGTTTGCTTAGGATCCCTAAATTTCAGCTACAAACTTTAACATTGACCAGTTTGACAATATTTAATCCTTTCACCAACTGATTCTCTTCATTTCCTTCCCCCCAGGCTGTCCCACGAATTATGGTTCAGTCAGCCAGTCTGGATGCCAGTGCTGCAAGGATAAAACAGGTGAGCACATCCCAGGGTGTGAGGATACAATTTTTATATTCACCTGCCCAAGGTGGCCAAAGCATCACCTGCTTAAAACCTGCTGCACTTGTGCTGTTGCCTCGCTGTGAGACAGGGAATTGCAGCCTGTGCTGCTGGGTGTTTCAGGTCCTGGTAAAATCTCCTCTCCTATTCCTGGTTACACTTTCATATCTGAAAGCATTAGCTGATAATGAGGTGAAATTTAGTTGGTTTGCTGCATTAAAAGGAATATTTCTAGGCTCCGACAGTGTCTATAAGCAAGATGTGGCTGTTACTCCAAGTGTGGAGCTTAATTCCCCATTTTGCCATATCATGGGAAAACTCTTGCTAAGCTGGAGAGAAAACAGACCCTGTGCTCTCCCACTTTTCAGCAGAACTTCAGTCTCTGAGTAGCACATCAGCTTCTTCCCACTGTGCTTTTATTGTCTTAGAAAACTGTGGCTTATGCAAAGGGAAAATCCAAAGAAAGAGCAAAGCTCCTGAGTTCACATGGACACCACCCTTGCCATAGGAAAGTGAACACTATGGCTTTAATCTGCTGGAATATTTCATAAAAAACAACCTTTTTTTTTTTTTTTTTTTTTTAATTACATTTCACTTAGCAATAGCAAACCTTTGGTTCTGAAATTCCTATAATCCAGTGAGATCTCTCTTTCTTCATATGCTGCTTATGTTTCCAGTAGAAAAGGCATTTTGGGAATAAGCTGAAAATCCTGTGGTTTGGGACACTCAACCACTAGATGAGAGAAATCACAACATTGTGAATAATAAACAAAAATGTTCACCTGAGACAGGATTTGTTCAAATCTGCCCTTCTCCAACCTCTTTTCCCCCCCACCCTTCCTATTAGCACTCCCCTCCCTCTCTCCTTCCCAAAGAGATTTAGAGACATCCTAATCTTTTAGAGTACATGTGCTGGCAAAAGATATTGATCTATCAGATTTAGTAAACTTTACAGCCAAGAAATACATCACTGAAATGGGCTCTTAATCTCGTGAGGTGCAGTTAATTTCATCCTCTGGAAGTGCGAGGTGCTGGCGGCGCCGAGGTGGGAATGGCATTTGGAAAGAGGGACAGAAATGACAGTTTAGGTGCAGGGGGATGATTTATCCACCCAGAGAGTTAAGCCAAATAACTGTGAGAGACTTATGGATCAAGGCTGCTTCCCATTCCATATAAATCCTGCTGTTCAAACAGCAAATGACCATTCCTGTAATATAAATAATTTTTCAGTAAATATTGGGGGGTGTATTTCTCGGGGTTGGCACTTCCCTTATTAATGCAAGGAGTGAGCTGACAATCCTCCCAGGCTACCAGGGCTGACTTGGGATCAGCTTCCATCTTCTGGAGATTGCAGCCACACGGGGATTTAGATAAAGCTCAAAGCCTTGGTGCTTCCCAGAGGTCTTGTATCCGTGCTTTTAGCCCAGATACTTTGGATAACAGAGCCCCACGTTCCCTCTGCCCCTGTGTTTCAGATGAACCAAGAGGAAGCAGGGAAGCAGCCACTGGAAACTGCAGCGCAGACACCCGAGGTGGACAAGAGTCTGGAGAAGACACCCAAAGTGCCTTTGCAGCAGCCCACGGGGGATGCCCAGGCCCAGGACTGCCAGGAGGGACCTCCAAGCCCCCTGAGCGAGGCCTCCAGTGGGTACTTCTCCCACAGTGTCTCCACAGCCACCCTCTCCGAAGCCCTGGCAGCAGGAAGCGACGCTGTGCCTCAGCCAGGAGGTCCAACATCTGCAGGGAGTGACTCCCCAGCTCCTGCAGCAGCTCAGGGCCCTTCTGATGTGCAGGGACACTCGGACAGGGCTTCTGAGAGCTCTCTGGGCACAAAGAGGGAGAATCCCCTGACCTTCAGCCTTCCAAGCTCTCCCCCCAGACCGAGGGACGGCCCCGAAATGAACGGAAAGCCTTGCACTTCTCCTAATCCCAGCGAGCAGGGAAACGATGCCTCTGCAGCCACTGATGCAAAACCCTTTCTCTCTACCTCCACTCCAAAGGAGTCAATACCCAAACAATCAGTGGAGTCAGCAGGACAAGCCAGGAAAAAGGAAATGGCTTCTGGGGCTTCGGAACTGGGGTTTCCCAAAGCTCATCCTGAGCAGCCCAGCGCTGCAGCCTCCCCCTTCAAAATCCAGAAAGTGAAGACATCAGAGCTGAGATCCTTTAGCAGCATGCTGGGACCAGATCCCACGAGTTCCCTGGGCACAGAAGAGCAGCAGGAAGGAGAAAAGAGCACATCCAGTGCCCGTGGACTGAACCACAACGGGGCAGAGATGGCAGAGGAAAAGCTGGAGGTGATTTCCGACTCTGAAGATGCCAACGAAATCCCTGAGTGGCTGAAAGAGGGAGAATATGTCACAGTTGGCACAAACAAGACAGGCACCGTGAGATATATTGGGCCCACAGACTTCCAGGAGGGAACATGGGTTGGTGTCGAGCTGGATTTGCCTTCAGGTAAAAACATCCCCAGCATCAGGTGGGAAGCAGCTGGTGTGTCCCAGCTGGCAGAGCTCATCCTAAAGCTGCTTTTTTGGGGGGTTTATTACCCACTGGGGGGTTTATTGCCCATTGCTGGAGGGAGGGGAAATGTAAAAGGTCTTCCCTGCTGTCGTCTTTTTCCAAACCTGCTCTCACTTCTCACCCCTTCAAGATCCCAAACCATTCTGTGATCCCTGACTGTCCCTTTTCAGTCATTCCTTTGGCTTCTTACACTGGAAGCAGGAATCAGGATTCCTTTTCCATGCAGTTTGGTAAGCAGGAGCTGCAGGAGGCAGGCCTTGTGTCCATAGGATTCTCCTCTGGGCTTCTGCTGGGAGGATGAGGGTGTTCAAAGCACAACAGGAGTTGTGGGATTTAGCTCAAAGGGACATTTAGGCTAAATGAGCTGCAAAGTCTCTTAATAAGTATTAAGAGGTAATAGGATTTTATTTTAAAGTAAGCTTTAAAATTGCAAAAAACCTATTTCTGTGTCTGTATACAGTGTATTTTTTATATATATAGATACACACCCCTATATATATGAAAAGCAGTGGGAAATAATCATCCACTGACCACCAGGTCATACAGATAGTTTTAGGTTTCTTTCACCACCTCATTTGTCATCCCTGCCTGACTCTTACCTGTACGCCTGTGGAATTCCCAGAATTTAGGGCTTCCATGATTTTTTGGACTCCAGGGTGCAGTTCCTGGGGTGGCTGTTGCTGTTCCTGTGGGAATAGGGCATCTCCAGCACAAGAGGAAAGGAAGATGATGGCTGGGATTTGATCCCTGCTGGAGTCCAGGTTTCCCAACCTCTTTCTTCTCCAGGAGCAGGCAGGACTGGGGGAAGGCAGGGAGTGCCAGTGGAAAATCCAGTGGCAGATTTGGGTTACCCAGGGCACGTAAAGCTCCTCACTCCAATCCTTTTACATCCCAGAGAGCCCAAACCCCTCCCTGCTGCACATTTCCCTGGGTTGGAGCAGTTCATCCAGCAGGACACTGTCCAGGATGTCCATATCTTCCCTGTGCATGGTGTGCTCATCAGAGCTGAACTTCCCAGCTGGTTTCAGAAAACTCTCTGGAGTTTTCTTTCCATCCTGGAAAGCAAATTGGAGCTCTTGATCCTTTTGCAAGCTGTAGTAGTTCCTCGCTCCTGGATGTGTGCCTTGTTTAAAATAAATAAATAAATAAATATTTACAGATTCATTTCAATTTTGGAAGGTCACCTTCCCTCTGTCAGGCTGCTCCAGTGCTAATTCTGTTTGCACATCCCAGTAAGCAGCAGCTTCCATGGAAAAGTCAGGAGATTTTTGGCCTGCTGAGGACTCAGCTGCTGAAGTTGCTGGAATTTCTTTTCCTCCCTTCCATTTCCACAAGGATTAAGACCCTGGTTGGTTTGGAGCATATCTGGCTTCTGGCACATCTGGAGCTTCACCTGGGGAATGTGGGCACAAAGTGGTGTCTTTGTCATGCTGCAAACAGGGATAGAGAACTCCAAGGACACAGAAATCCAAATCCTGGGCACCTTAGGGTGCTTTGGACCCAACATGGTGATGGTAGAAGGGAGAAGGAAACACCCCAAAAGCCAAAGGGATGACTATGTCATTTTAAAAGCTGTTGGATCTTTCCAGCCTCCCTTTACAGATGGGAGCAGTCCCTGAACAGTGATCCTGAGAGTTTTAAATGGTCTAAAAGGAGAAATGGGAAGATCTCAACAGCACCAGTAGAGAGAAATTATCCTTCCTGTTCTGTGGAGGGTTTTTGACATGGAAACAGTGACAGTCCTCCACTTCAGACATCAGCTCAGAATGCCAAAAGCTCTTTCAGATGTGTTTTTCCTTCCTTCCTTGATACCTTGCTAATGGAACAGATTATTTACCACTTTGGGAGAAATTATGGAGTTCTTCTGAATAACAAGTGGGGAGGAAGGACAAGATGGAGTGTTCTGTTCAGGGTCACTCGCTGTGCAGTGGCCTTGCTCGGGTTTGGCAGGGAAATTTTACCTCCAGGGTGTATTTTTAGGGAACAGTTGTTCTCCCCTCTCAACACTTTTTCCTTGCCCCCTTCTCTGGGTGCAGTAGCAGCAATTTGCATGAAATAAAACCCATTTTGTAGGAAAAAATCCTTCCCTGTGAGGGTGGGGAGGCCCTGGGTTGGGGCTCAGAGCAACCTGGGCTGGTGGAAGGTGCCAGAGTTGGAACGGGATGGGATTTAAAGTCCTTCCCATCCTGATGCCTTAGGTTTCAACTTTTATATTTTTCAAATCCTGCACTGCTAGTGTGACTCTGAAGTTTTCTGTAGCTTGTTAAATGCTGTTCTCTCATGCTAAGATAGACATAACAAAACCTCTGACTTGCTCTCCAAGGACACTCAGAACAAGAACTGTAAACCTTCATCTTGGGGAGAGGGGGGCAAGCTTGGAGGAACTCACATCCTTTCCTGGGTTTCTGCTTGGGGAATTGATGCTGAGATCCAAGTGGGAAGAACTCGTGAGCTGTCATTGTCCATGTTGGGATGCACTGAGGCAGGAGCCTCTAGAGCCCAGAGTGTACCTCTGAAGGCCTTTCCAATCAATCCCTCCTTTATTCCTTGATTCCTGTCTAGTCTCTGTTTCTAAGTAGCAATTTAAGGCATCAATCCCAAACCAGTCCATAACTGCCTGATTCTCTTGTCCCAGGTAAGAACGACGGCTCCATCGGAGGGAAGCAGTATTTCAGGTGTAACCCAGGCTATGGATTGCTGGTGAAGCCGGGCAGGGTCAGGAAGGCCTCGGGCCCAGTGCGGCGCCGGAGCTCGGGCCTGAGGCTGCAGGGAGCGGCGGGGGCAGAGAACAGGAGGAGCGGGAACTTCTCTGGCTCAGCCTCCAACCTGGCCTCCCTCACAGCCCTGGCCAAGTCGGAAGGAGGATCCACGCTACGGCTGGAGAAGAGCCAGAAAAACGCAGAGAACAGGAAATCCTGGGCGAACTGAGAGCTCCCCCAGCCCAGCGAACGCCCTGGGACACGGCCAGGGGAGCCAGCGGCTGCAGGAAGCAAAACCAACCATCCCAGCTTCCAGCTGGTGGCAAACACTAATGAAGGGTTTGTTCTCTCTGCTCTGGGTGATTGACACGATAATTCTGGGCCTCGTCGTGGTGCTGGATCCTTCGTTTCCTGTCCCAAGTCCTGATGCTTCCAGGGGTGACTGATGGCAGCCAGGGCTGGCGTGTGGCGGTGGGTTGGGTGTAATGAGCTCCTTCTCTTCCTCCTTCCAGTGGAAAATTGGTCAAACCATGGCCCAGCTTCCCTTGGGGAGCCACAAAATGCTCCCCAGGCACCAGCACTTCCCTTGGAGTGCAGGGCAATTCCTGAAGAACCTCCCCAAAATCACAGCTCTGTTCTAATTCCGTAAGAGCTGCGTTGGTATCACGCAATCCACCATGAAAGGGCAAGGTGGGAATCATTCCAAACAGGCAGAGAAGTGGAAGTAGAACTTTGTTTGGAGGTAAAGACCACTCAAAGTCCTTTGATTTATAAAAGGGTTATGTGGCTGGGCCAGTGCCTGTTTGAATTACTGCCCCATTATCCCACTGTCCTGTGGAAGTCAGCAGGGTTTTCCCATCTGGTTTGTTGGGAATGGGAGAAAGCCCATGGCCAGCTCTGTCCTATTTTTGATCCATTTAATGTTTGCTCTCCCCATGACAGGTTCCCCTCTCTCCCTTGCCCCAGAATGGCCTGACCTTCTCCTTGGTTCCTCCCTGTGGGCCAAGAGGATTTTTGCAGAGGTGTCAGCACTGAAATGCTTCCCCATTCCCACCCAGCCTTAGGAGACACTCGGAATATTGCCAAGCAGGGGCTCACTGTCCTCATAACAGGATCAATCCAGTCTATTTATTTTTATTTATTCTTTTAAAACATGAAACATTTGCGCTTTACAATCACCCCTGCCCGGCACTGCGCAGAGAAGCTCTCCCAGCACCATCCCAAGCACCGATCCAAAGAGGAGGTGCCTCTGTCGTCCCCAAAACCAGCCTCTCTCTCTGAAAGGAGGAGCTTTGGGCTGGCTTTTATAAAACTTGATTTTATTTGTGGCTGGTTTTTAGCTGCCTGTGGCACAGGGGATGTATCCCTGTCCGTGTGTCCGTGCACACATCGGCCGACGCTCGTTTTCCTATGAGATCCTGAAAAGGCACAGATTTTTCTATCCTGAGCTGTTTTTATCTTGTGTAGTCATCACAGGGGATTGGACAGCCTGAGCTATAGATGTTTTAGCTATGTGGGGACTATTTAGGATGCTAAATTAATGATCAAACTTTAATATCTCTCCCATCGCTGCCTGTGGGTATCCAAGTGCCTTAAACCATCTGGTTCCGAGGTCCAAGGGAAAGCTCCATTGGCATCAAAGGAGATAGGGATGCTTAGCAAAGGAGATAATTATGCTGATTTACTGTAATTAATATCATTTATGCAGAAGGAATAAAATTAAAATAGAAACTAATCTGTAGCAGAAATAAGCGGGCTGGGTTCCGATGCAGCCTGCATAGAACTGCCAGGGGTTCGTGTATCCTTCCAGCGTGGTGTAAGTAGTTTCAGTGTTTCCTAAATTTTCCTCAAGAAATCTTAATATAAAATGTACAGAGCAGCTTTTTAAAGCTATTTTTAGTGTACAGTTTCCCCTCTTTTCCCTTCGCACGGAGCTCCTGTCCATCCGAGCCATGATGGGGGAGGAATTTGGTAGTAACCAATTCGGATGCAGAAATCCCAGGTTTTTAAATTAAAACCGGTTTTATAGACACAACCCATGCAATGAAACACTTTGTTTTGGGGCCTGAGGAGTCTTGCTGATGAAAGACCACCCACTAATTAATTTGATGCCTCTTACACTGCCTTGTTGGTTCTCTTAACTCTGCCCTGACTGCGTTTTGAATTGCACTTTGTTCCCATGTGCTGCCAGAAGAAGCTGGTGTGAAACAGCCCCTCCCTGGAGCTGTGTGGTTTTTAGTCTCAGCATTTCAGATACTTGGATTTAGGGATGTCTTTAAAAGTCCTCCATGTTTGCTTGGTGAGGGGAGATACAAAGGGAGGAACCTCCAAGTCCTTTTGAAGCCTCTTCTCTTGCACTGCTGTCTGGGAATCCAGGATTTCCACGGGGCCCATGGAAAGGTGTCCAGGCTGCAGGAGAGAAGGGCAGGAGCAGAAGGAGCTGGGTGATGGTTCCCTGTTTCTGCTGCTGGTTGGAAACTCCTCTGCCCTGTTCATGCTCCAGAGCTGAGCATGGTGGTTTGAGCTGAGCTGTGGTTTGGTGTTTGCACAGCTGGGACACGTGGCCAGAGGCTGATCCGACTGATCCGGGCTGGATTCCCTCTCCTCCTGCCCTCAGTTGTGTTGCAGAACCATGGAGAGGGGTGTGAAGGGTGCTGGGAGCAGCCCACACCTGCTGCCTCTTCTGGGATACCTTGTCCTGGAAGGAAATCTGTTCAGTAGGGCTGGGATGATCCCAGGAATCTGGTGGGAATGATGAGCACGAGGAGCCCACGGTGCCTTTGTGCTCAGACCTCTCTGGTTTTTCACCATCTCCTTTGACTTTGGGAAGCAAACCTCTCCTCAAATTCCACCCTGAAATCTCCCTGATGCACAAGCTCCAGAAAGCCAAACAAATTTTGGCCATGAGGGTGTTCCTGGAGGATTCCCTGACTCTCCTGCTCCCTCCCAGCCTTCCTGGGCATGTGAGGTCTTTCCTAAATGCCAAATTTTTGGCACAGTGAGTGGCTGTTACTCAATGCCATCTGTTACTTCACCCCAGCTAAGCAGAAAAGAGGTAAAAACCATTATGGGGGTAATAATAGATTTTTTAAAATTATAATATTAGAAAAACTACTCTCAGCCTAAAAGAGGAGGTGCTCTTAAGTGGAACCACCCAGCACTGAGGCTGGTGTGTGAATTAGCTATGCATATTTTTCCAAGGTTTTCATGCACTTTATACAGGGAAGGAGAATATTTAATGCAGGAAAAGTGTAATTTGTAGTGAGTGTCTCATCTCTGGTGTCTCTGGGGGTTCAGTCCTGCTGGCTGCATCCCTGAATTGTGGGTGGGTCTCAGATTCTTGGAAGATGGTGTTGGTGGGTTGGAAAGGCTCCATCCATCCCCACGTCTGCAGGGCTGAGGGTCCCTCCTCCCCACGGGGTGTCCCTGACACTGAGCCAGCCAAGAGGAGGCTTCTCAGAGGGACTTTTGGGGGTTCTCTCAAGCTAAGCCAAGCCTTTTTCCTGTGTTCAGTTCAGCTCTTGAGGTGTTTTGATCTCCATGTCCAAAACCAAGTGTGTTCACCCTGAGGCTTCGGTGTTGTCTGATGTTGTTTAGGTGAGGAAAACGAACAGAAGCAAATTCTGTGTTGTGACACTGCCCCAGGTCCTTAAGCAGAGGGTTTTGTGTGGCTGGGGTGGAATGTTCAGCACCCCTGTGCTCTCCTGCAGAGGAACAACCTCCTCATTCCTCCCCACCCTGGTGGAGGGCCCGAGCAGGGCCTGGCTGCTGTCCAGCCCCATCCATGTCCGTGGTGATGCTCCTGCTGTCCCTCTGCCACTTCCTCCAGTTCTTTGCACAAGATTTTGTTTTCCCAGTGCCTTATCCCGGGGCCAGCAGCCAGGGTGGCCTCGGGGTGCCTGGATTTTAGGGAATGAGGCAGTGAGGAGTGGTGTGGGCTGGTCACACTACACAACACCCCCAGCGGGGTCATGATCAAGTGTCTTGTTCCTCCATCTCCTGTCTCCATCTTTGGTTTCTGCCCTCACCACCGTTCCCAAACCCTGATCCCGTTGGGTTCTGGTCCCAGCTCGTGTGTCCCTGCCAGGGTCAGACCCTGCAGGGGCTCTGTGTACTTTAAATGAGCTGAAATCCAAAGAGACTTTGTAATGAGCTGTAAAGTTTTTAATTACTTCTGTACCATACTAAATGACTGTAATATTGTATCATATGTGCGATGCCGCCTGCAGGACCTGAATAAACATCTTCTATAGAGCCAGGACATCTGGGCTTTGTTCTTCCAGTCAGTGGCACCAAAATGTTTAGAATTGGAATTGTTCAGGTTGGAAAAGCTTCCAAAATTGAGTCCAGGAGTTGCCCAGCACTTCCAAGGCCACCACTGCCCCGTGTCCCCAAGTGCCACATCCACCTGGCTTTGAAATCCCTCCAGGGATGGTGATTCCAGCACTGCCCTGGGCAGCTGTGCCAGTGCCCATCTGCCTTTTTGGAGAAGCCTAATATCCACAGTGGGATGAGGATCCCAGGGACTTCCCTGCCATGCTCCAGGTTGGTCTGTAGGGAGGTTGGTACCTCGGGGAACTGCCACAGCCAACCCTGCCAGCCACAAAGGCCTCAGGGTGATGAGATCCCCCCTCAACATTCCATGATGTCCTTGAAACCCTTGCCTGGGTCATATCATTTCCTTTCTCTTTGGCACCATTTCTCTCCCGAATGCAGCTTCATGTTGGAAACAACAGGCAGGGTTTGACTGGGATTATTTTGCAGTTTTTAGTTTATCTTGGCTTTTTTTTTTAAAGCAACAAACGCTGTGTTGATCCCCCCCCATCCCCACTGAAACTCAGTGAGCAAAGGATATTTTTATCAGCGCTGTCTTGCAATCAGCACACAAAAACAGCTTTTTTATTCTTTAAAGCCACTTCCCTTTTATGTTTTACCTTCTGAAAGAAAAAAAATCCTCTTTGGCTGAAACACAGGAGCTGTTTGAAGCAGCCTCACTTTGTTCAAACTTCGCTCTTCCCGGAAGGTGGCTGTGGCACCTTCCCCACACTGCCACGTTCTGTTCTCCAGCCAAAGCTGGCTTGAAAAGGCACCCATCAAAAAGAGCAGGAAAGTAATTTAAAAAAAAAACCCAAAACTAACAAAGAACATCTTTCCCCCTGTTTTCCTTCAAATTAATGCTGCTTCCATCAGCCTCGCTTGGCTTCAAACACTTTGCCATGGGAGGCAGCAGCCCCTGGCCTTCACCTGAGTGGAGACAGGAGCTGCCCTGCCACGAGCTGGGCACATTTCTGAGGGAGTTTTGCTCACCTTTGGACACCAGCTTGTGATTAATTATTGTTTTTTTCCCTGATCAGTCAGGTTTCCCACCAAAACAGGCACAAGGGGCTGGAAGTGCAGCTTCTTTGCAAAGCACAGGCCTCCAGTGTGAGTCTGTTCCTCTTGTTTAAACATCTCCCAGTGGAGCTTTTCCTGGTTTTCAGCTGTGAAGAAGGGACTGGGATTCATCCAGCATCCCAGGGTAGCTACAGACACCCCTGGAAGTGTTTGCCCCATCCCTGGAAGTGCCCAAGGCCAAGTTGGATGGAACTTGGAGCAGCCTGGGATAGTGGAAGGTGTCCCTGCCCATGGCAGGGGTGGAACAGGATGAGCTTTGAGGTCCCTTCCATCCCAAACCATTCTGGTATTCCATGATCCCCAGATTCCTCCCTCCAGGAAATTGCCTCTGCAAACACAGCAGCTCTGGCAGCTGATGATGGGAAGGGTCAACATAAATTTTATCTCCCTCTGATGTCTGAGAGGCACCAGGAGCAGTTTCAATGGTGCTTCCACCCCCAAAGCCCATTGTTCATCATCTGCAGCCCTCCTGAGTTGCCTTCCTCCTTGTTTTGGGGTGTCCATCCTGACCAAAATCCGCCACAGCTGCACATCCTGACTTTAACCAGGATGGCAAAACCTGGACATCATGTCACTAAAAAAACAATTCCTGTGATTTTGTATCTTCTCTGCCACCTGGCTCATCCTTCCACACCACCTGCAGGAATTTCTTCCCAATTCCAAGGAAGTTTTTCCTCACCCACCCCATATCTGAGACCCCCCCCCAAGCTGCTCAGCCCCACCAGGCCAGGACCAAAGGGCAGCCACAGCCTCCTCCTGCCTTGGGCTCAAAATGGGCGCTGTACTCAAGAATTCATCTTTTGGTTTTATCACCAGGTGGTCCCAAAGTCTGCTCCCTCCAGACCTTCCAACTATGAGCAAGAGACTTTTTATGGTTGGGAGGGGACTCACAGGGACTTCCTGAGGCTCCAGGAGCCTGTTGGGGGAGGTTTCCCGAGGGAAGAGCACCATCTCCAGGGACAGAACATCTTTGTATGACCAGTGACATTTACCTGTGACAAACACAACCCCAGGAAGGGAAAATTCTTCTCTCAACATCTCCTTTTTCTGGAAAGAGCCCCAGAAGTTCTCTGGAATCAGCCCATGGCTCAAACCCCCAAGTGATTCCACTGCTTCAAATCCACCATCATCATGTCCACCACCTTCATCCTTCCAGAGACTGTCCTTACAAAAAGGGAGTGCACAAAGAATTCAGTTTTCCCCAAAGAAATCAGCATTTCCCACATTCACTTTGTCCTCCGGACACATTTTAAGTCTCACACCCAAGCCCTGCACAAAAAGGACAATGGAAGAAAAGGGTCAGTGTTGAGTTATACATTTTTATTTTCTAATAGGTACAATACTAAAATAAACACAAATTAAAAAAAAGTTTTATTAAAACAAAACTGTACAAAAAAGCAGTTATACTACATTTTAATTACAGAACAGTCTACTGTCCAAAAGGCACTAATCCAGAATAGGAGATACAATGATACAGGACTCATTTGAACTATTTTAATCAATACAATAGAGCACTTGTTTCTCTGTCCATTCACATACAGAAACAAGGACTTTTGCTACAGTCATTACACATTGTTATAAATATGAGCCCTACGTGGAAAGGTGCAGTATCACTCTCCCTGGGCCACGGGTCAGCTCTAACAAAGACAGGGATCAAATGAAAAAGGAACACAAAAGGGGCACAAGGGGGGAAGCTGATGGTTTGCTTTCACAGCAGCTGCCACCAGGGGATGTGTGATGGACGTTGATCCTCACCTGAATTTCGGATGGAGGCTGGACCAGTTCCTCAAGGGTCTGTGGTGGGGCTGAAGGTGAACTTCCATCACCTCCTGCCCAAAGTTTTGCATCAGTTACTCCACTACATCCTGTTCTATCCAGGTTCCTTTGGCCTTTCCTTTCCCTGGAGAGTTCTCTGTGATGGATAAATAACAATTCCCAAGCACACCAAGGATTCTCACATTTCCTACACTATTCCTTCTCTCCTCGCAGGGAGCTGTCAGCACCTTGCAGATAAGGGCAGTGACTGGGAGAAGAGTTTGGAATGTTCTTCTCAACACTCAGTGCCTTCACTGCGAGGGCATCTGGAGTAGGATGGACTCCTCCCAAGGCTGCTCCAACCTTCCCAAAGCCACCAGGGGTGCTGGGGTGGATGTTCCTGAGGGGGCACAGGGAGAGTTACAAGCCATCACCTCCCCAGCCTTCCTTCCTGACCCCAAGCTCCCCAAGCACAGCCGGCGTGGAGAACACGATGTGCTTCCTCCATGCCCTGGGGGATGGGACTGAGCTTCATCCTCTGGGACTTTCCCAACACTTTCTTCTCCACAACCATGAGGATCTGCTCATCTCCCCAACCTATTCAATCCATTTCTTTTCCCCCAAAATGTCAGGCTGTGGAGCAGCAGCAGACCATGCACACGTTTTTAGGGAACAACTACTGTGCAGAGGAGACAACCAGAACATGAATATTCAACTTCATGGTGAGGAGCAGCGGCACAACACGCCCAGGAAATGAAACATCTCTTCTTACAGCTGAATGAGCAGCCCTTAAGAGCAAGACCAGGGTGGATCTGAAGAGTTTGATGATGATGATGATGATAATGATGAAGATGAGGGGCATCACCTGACTCGTTCCCCGTGGAGGAAGGAGGTTGGACCTGCGGGTGGGAGAGGGATACTGCACCTTTGGAACAGTGTCATACACATAAGACAAAGACAGGCATCTGGATGTTAACAAAAATAAGTAACAAAGAAATATGATTAAACAAAATCTCTTCTCACATCATCCTATACTACATCCTCCTTCTGCTTAGCAGAAAATTGTACGTACACAAAAATACAAATACACAATTTTGTAGAACAGTCTGATTTTAATATATTTATATATATTTATATTTATATGAGTGGCAGGTTAGTTCATTATATAGAGCTTTTTGCACTTTTGGCTCATATGCAACAAGGCTTTATAAATTCAGCTTTAGCTTTCATTCAGGTTTTATAGCTTCTTGAACATTTGTTTTCACATTTAAAGCAGCATCCAATTTGCAAGAGGAGTTGGTGGTGGCTACAGCAAGGATCAGGTCAAGAGGTTATTTGGGGGCTGGGGGGGAGGAGAATATACATTCCAGTGTGTGTGTTTGTGTGTGTGTGTGTGTGTGTGTGCACTAGTGCTCATGGAAAACAGACCAGAGGGTGACCACACCACTCCAGGATCCCATGGTTACCTCTTGAGGTAGGCAGCACACCTACAGCAGATGAGACACAGGGCCCAGCTGGGGCCAACCAGCAGCTGGGTGGGAGATGCCGAGGGAGGAACAGGGCAGGGATGGGACACAGCTCATCCTGGGTGTCACATCTGGTGACAGCAAAGTGACAGGAGGCAGCTGGAGCCATCCCAGCACGGCCCCAAGAGGAGATGCACGGCTGGCACCTGCCCCCAGGTCGAGGTCACGGTGGGACAAAGTCAGGCCACACAAAATTTGGATGTGAGGAACCTCCCCGGCCTTCGCTGGGGTTTTGCTCTGTGTTTGTGTGGCTCTGAGGCTGTTCCACTGTGCCCTCACTTGTGGGTTTGCAACACTCACCTACAGCATCCATCTGCTGTCACCAACACCCACTGCCAGTGACAATCACTTCTCAGGGAAAATATCACTTCCAAAAGGCATCTTGGAGCAGGGCCAAGGGTGGATTTCCATCACGAAACAGCAATGGATTCCCACAGGATCACTGCTTCTCTCAACACCCATCCACTCCCCAGAGGCTGAGCTTCTGCTCTCTGCAGAGATGTCCTCACAGCTTTCCTTGCCAACAGTCCTTTCCCAGGCTTTCCCACCTCAGATGTCAAAACATTTTGTTGCTAATGAAAAATAAACCATGTACACACAGATTGCTTTCATTTGCTGAACCCTTAAGTGGTACTAAAACACCTCAATGGTGTTCTGTTACCTCCTTTCACTCTGGTCAGAAGAAATCCTCCTTTAATGCAATTTTTTGAACTCTCACTTATACCTTTTTTCTTCAAACCCACATAAAATTCTCACCTTTACAAAATTATAACCACCTGCCAATAGCTAGGATTATTTTGACAAAATGTTGAGCAGGTGCCACTATGATAAACCTAGAAATAAATAAGAATATAAGAAGAAACTGCCTTTGGGATTCCAGAGAGGTTTGGGCTGCCCCCATCCCTGGAAATGTTCCAGGCTGGGTCAAATGAGGCTTGGAGCAACCTGGGATAGTGAGAGGTGTCCCTGCCCATGACAGGGAGTGGAACTGGATGATTTTTAAGGTTCTTTCCAACCCAAACCATTCTGTGACTCCAAAGGAGGTGATTAAAGAAGCACATCAGCTTCTTCCACCCAGACATGGTTTTCCAGAGGTGGAAGTTTATCACACAAAGCTCTTTGTACCTGCAATCCAAGAGGCAGTTTCCTACCAAATTCTATCCAAGCTTCCCCTCTCTTTGCCATCCACCCCAAATCAGAGATTGCAAACGTTTGGCTGAGAAATGAGATCCCCCCCAAAAGACTGAGACCCAAGGGGGGCAGCACGAGGGAAGAACAGGGAGATTTTTCCAGCCAGATTCTGCTGGGCTCTGGACTCGTTGGAGGGATGCAAGGAGGGATGCAGGGAGGGCTCTTTTCTTAAGAGGGAAATGAGGTCTAATCCTATTCCTCCAGCTCACTCTGGAGTCCTGTTCCTCACTTAGGCACTTTTTAAATTGACACTAAGAAAAAAAACCTAAAATGCAAGAAGTACTGCACGTATCTCACACTTCCCTGGCTTTCAGCAGCCTTGGGAAGATCATAAAGACCAAGAGGAAGACAGCCAAGGCAATTTGTCAGGAAAAGAGTGCTCCCCATGGCCTGACTTTGACTCATCACCCTTGGACAGAACTGCTGTGGAACTAAACTGAGTTGAAATGTGGTATTCCTGGATTATCCTGAAGGGCACAGCCTGTCCCATGGTGGCACAATGCCAGCACATCATCCTACAGGACCTGACTCCCACAGGGACCCACGGAGCTCTCCCAGCCTAAACCAGCAGCACTGGAGGGAGAAGTGGTGTCCACAACCATCCAGAGCTCTGGCAACAAGATCAGGGAGGTTTTGATGAGATTCAGAAAGACATTCCTGGAGCCAAAAGCAAGGAAAAGAGGGATTTGCTTTTGGGCTTGTTTGGGTGATGGAATGGGGAATCTGTCCCTCCCAAAAAACCAAACACGGCTCTGACCCCACAGCAACCAGAAACCAGTGACCAGCTTGAGGCCAGCACAAGGCTCAGGATGACACCCAAATTTACACAGAAGCCAGAAAAAAGAAGAAGAGAAAATTCAGTGGATAACACTGAAAGATGGGAAGCTCAAATTCCAAACTCTGTTCTCACCATAATTCTTTCATTTAGAAAAGTGACTTCAAGATTTTCCAATCATTTTCAAACCTAAAGCAACTTATGAATAAAACCAAAAAGCTACTCTGGCTGCAATGAGGGATCCCCAGCCCTGGATAAATGAAATGTCCAAGGGAAGCAGCAGACTCCTGGGAAAGCTGTGCAAATGCAGGCATCCTGTCCCAAACACCCCCACTGAAAGCAGGCACCCAAAGCAGGAAAATCCACTGCTCCAATTAAGGTTCCAACACAAAGGGCAAGCAAGGCAAAATAAACTGGAACAAAAAAGGTTGGACAGGACTTGGAGCACCTTGGGATAGGGGAAGTGTCCCTGCCCATGGCAGGGGAATGAACTGGATGAGTTTTAAGGTCCCTTCCAACCCAAACTATGCCATGATTCCATGAAAAAAAC
Source organism: Erpornis zantholeuca (assembly GCA_013400515.1). Taxonomy (NCBI): domain Eukaryota; kingdom Metazoa; phylum Chordata; class Aves; order Passeriformes; family Timaliidae; genus Erpornis; species Erpornis zantholeuca. The sequence continues at coordinate 62,718 of VZTN01012371.1, forward strand.
TCTTCCACCTTGTCCCCCTCCCATGGTCCAACCACCTCATTTCACACAGGACGGTGCAAGTGAAGAACCTGCTGTAAACTGCCTGAATTTATGAGCTGATTCTTTTTTTTTTTAAGTGGCCAAAGTGGATAAAATTGTTCTTATTTATTCTATATATTCCTAGACTTCAAGTAAGTAATGGATACAGCACCATCTAAAAGGCCAAAGGAAAGGGGAATGTCTCCCAGTAAACAAATCTTCCCAGTAAAAAAAAAAGACAGTCCAAGTAATAATAAAAAAATTATACTTAAAAATGATTATTTCTGTGATTTTCTAATCATCCAAACTGCCAAGGAGGGAAGGGAGAAGGGCCTGAGGGCTAGGAAATCCTAAACCAGAAAGTTTGAAAGCTTCTGCCTTACACTGGATTGCTTTTTATAGGGTGGGAACAATAGAAATCCCTTACTTGGAGGCTGCAGGAACAACAGGTTCAGGTCAGAGCACTTCAGAGTAGGCAAAGCAGGTAAAATAGGATTATCAGGGTGGGAAGGAGCTGGCATGAAAGAGAAAAGAAATGATTTGTATGAAAAGCAGTGAAATTTGGGAAAGTAAAGTGACAAATTCAGTACTAAGAATCAACTTCAGAGGGAAGCAAATGGCTCAGAGCAGCTGAGGAGGGGAAGCTGAGACTCTCCACAGGAATTCCTTCAAGGAATACAGGAGGAGACATCAGTTTAGCCTGAGGGCTTGTCCTGGCTGGGGGATTTTTTTTGAAGCCCTCTGACAATGGTATTTGTGAAAATCAGCTGCTGAGGCACTGCAGCCCAAAGAAATGGTTGTGACTGATGAAATTCTGTTTATGCTGAATTTTTGGGGTAATGGTGGAAGGTTTTTATTGTATGGAACTGGAACTGGGGTTAGAGACGTAAGGCACAGCGTGTTCTCTGATGGAAAGTTCTTGCTGCAGAGAACCCCTCCAGAACTCAAATCTCTATAAATTATTCCATATTCTGAACAAGTTCTAAAGGTAAAAGACACATTTTATCTCTTTGGAGTCACAGATTTACAATTAAGGCCAGAAGGGACCAGTCTGTCACCTACAAGGAGGCCCTGAATGTTGGGTGGCCTCCCACAATCCTGATGCAAACTCCCCATTCCATCTACTTCATCCAAATAAAATTTAAAAATTAAAAGAAAACCCCAAACCAAACCCTAATTGAAAGGGTCTCTCTATTCTGCATCATTCTTTAGAAATTTTATCACATATATCCAATGGATTCATAAACATTCACTCATCTCCACAGCATTTATTTTCTCCAAGGACCTGGAGAAAAAGGACAGAGACTTAAAAAGCTCTAAAAGAAGAACGAGTTGGGCAAATGAAGAGCTCTGAAGGAAGGAAGTGGTGAATTAAAATGTTAGAATTGAACTGTTCCTGCCCAGGAGCAGCCTTGTGCCAAGGGGGGAATGTTTGGTTAAACTGAAAGGCAACTCTGCAGGGAGACATTCCAGCACCTTCCAGTGCTCCAGGGGCCCCAGGAGAGCAGGAGAGAGACTCTGGGTAAGGGACAGGACACAGGGAATGGCTTCCCACTGCCAGGGCTAGGTGGGATATTGGGAGGGTGTGGCTGCAATGGAATTCCCAGAGAAGCTGTGGCTGCCCCTGGGAGTGACCAAACGCAGCTTGGACAGGGCTTGGAGCAGCCTGGGCTAGTGAAAGGTGTCCCTGCCCATGGCAGGGGGTGGAATAGGATGAGATTTAATGTCCTTTCCCACCCAAACCATTCTGGGACTCTCTGAACCACCTCTGTGAGAAACTGAAGCCATCTGAGCATGGCTCAAATTCCAGTAACAGCTCCTAAAGCACTTCAATCCTCTCATCCACAAAGATCCCAAAGTATTTCTCCTTTTCAGGGAGCAGTTCCAGATTTTGTGCAATACCCCAGGGTCCTTCCCAGCAATATTTTGAATTCCTTCACCATTCCAAACCCAAACTCATCCCACTCCATGCCCTTCACTGCAGGTGGAGATGCTCCTGCTGCTGTTTGCATTCCATAATTCTATCATTTTTTTTTCAAGGTAAGAACAGCTTGGATGTGTCAGGGATAGTCTGTGGCACGTTGGCCTTGAAAAGATCTGCACACAATGCATAAAAGAAATGGAAAACCTGGTCAGTGGGTTGAGATTTGGAATTCCTGACTCTGCTTAGCTCCTGAAGGATATTTTCCATCCTGTCCCTACAGCCCTGTCAAAGACAGAGAGCAGCAACTTCATCAGCAGGCAGACTTTAAAAGAAAATTATATCCAAAGTCAAACGTGCTTTGAGGAATGGAATAAATGCTTAATATTCTTAATGGAATATACTGGGTGAGAAATATTAATTAATAATTTACTTTCATTATCTCTTTGCCCTCCTTGAGCGCTCTGACGGATAAACTGTGTAAGTAAAATGTATTTTTAAATCTCAAATGATGTCAAATATATCTCAGAAGGCTGAATCCAACCTCTTAATTAAAGAGGTGGGTTATTTAAGCTACATGTGCCATCTTGCCATAACATGGAAGACTTTAATTAGTTAAGGAGAACAGAGAGGAGGACGGGAAGCTGAATTGAGGCCACTGACAGCAGCAAGTGAATATCTAAAAATGTATTTTCTGAAAAAGAAGTTGCTCCCATTGCTACTGTGAGTATAGTGGTGAGAACTGTGCTGGAAGAACTGAAGTACCCACAGCCACAGGTCTGCTCTGAACTGGGATTCACAAAGATTTCAGTGCAAAGAAGCTGGAAAGTAACTGGAAGATTTAAGTAAGAGCCTAAGGAAGTCCTTAAATTCTTCAGAGAGTTAGGAACCTGTGAAGTTTTACTAAATTTGACACAGAGTCCCTCTAAGCATCTTTACATGCCAAAAAAAATTGTGGAGACCTGCCTGATAAGTGGAGAACAGCACTATGGAAAAATGTGGTCAAGAAATGTAAGGGCAAAAATGGAGCACAGGCTCTGCAGTGCTCAGTGGGCAACAGACACTCACAAAAACAGATTGAAAAGGCACAGAACACCCTATGGCAGAAGCTTTTGGAGAATCTAGTAACAGATCAGGGGAAAATGATGATATTTTGAGTCACCACCAGATATCCTGGGTGAATGGCAAGGATGGTGTTCAGCCAACTCTCCCATGGGAGGATATTTTGGGATGTTTTAAGGAAAAAGGGGAGTTAGCTCCTATCACTACACAGGGTCCATTGAGAGAGCAGAGAGCTGGAGGAGAACATGGCAACAAGTGCTGATGAGGCTTCCAAAGAGACCCTGGGAGTGGGGATTTGGAGCAGCACCCAAGAGCCAGGGACATTCCCTGCTCCAAGGAACTGCAGACAGGTGAAAACTCGGGATGAGTCCAACAGAGTTCACAGCTCATCCTCCTCAGGAGCCACAGGAGCTAAACCAGGCCCTGGGCAATCTGTCCCCAGGCTGTCACACAACCAAACGTCCTCTTTGTCTCCCAAACTCACTGGGAGTGACACGCACGTGGAGCAGGGAACAGAAAATGGGGAGGAGCAGCTCTGCATAGAAAACTGAACTCGGTTCAGTCCCTGCTGTTGTAAGTCACCATTCATTGAGGTCATTATTTAAGTTTACAGAGGAGCTGTGTTCCAAGTGTCACTAATAACACTGGTATTAAAGAGAATTAGGGGGCGGGAGATCTCCTGTTTTCAATCACAGGCAAGACAGAAATCCTTTTAATCACGGCCATGCCAATCGCCGTCGTTCTAAAGCCGCTAATTACCCGTCAGGGACACCCAGGCATTCAGCAGAGCTGCCATCGCCGTGCCTGCCATACTCCCATGCATTTATCCTGCCCATCCCAATTACCCCGGCTGCAGCCTGAAAGGATTGAGCACAAGTGTGCTGCATGTTTTGATCAGCAGCACACACCCGCTGCCATTGAGCAGAGAGGGAATAAATGGCACAGGGAGGCTTCTGCCAAGGCAGCTGAGGGAGAGATGCTCTGCACATACAGAAACATCAAAGGCCCATCACCAGCCCGCTCCAGCTCAATGGTTTCAGTTCACTCCTGATTGAGCTGTTGGCTGGAGCTCTCCAGACCTTCCTGAAAGAACGGGAAAGAGCTCCATGCTGCAGCCATCAAACCCACTGGTTCTTTTTCTGTACCTGCTGGTTCTTTTTGTGCACCCACTGGTTCTTTTTCTGCATCCCCTGGTCCTTTCTGTGCACCCCCTGGTTCTTTTTCTGTACCCCCTGGTCCTTTTTCTGCACCCCCTGGTTCTTTTTCTGCACCCCCTGGTTCTTTATCTGCACCCCCTGGTTCTTTATCTGCACCCACTGGTTCTTTTTGTGCACCCCCTGGTTCTTTATCTGCACCCACTGGTTCTTTTTCTGCACCCCCTGGTTCTTTTCCTGCGTCAGCCTCATTGAAAGGGGCCTTTAAAAGGTTTTGTGAATTTTCCCGTGTCTCAAATGGCAATTCCTCTTCTAGCTCCTTGGCAATTGTGGCTGCCACATCCCTGGAAGTGTCCAAGGCCAGCTTGGACAGGGCTTGGAGCAGCCTGGGCTAGTGGAAGGTGTCCTCCCCATGGATGGGTGGGACTGGATGCTCTTTAAAATCCCTTCCCACTCAACTCATTCCATGATTCTCTGATATAAACTACAAAACAATTCCAGACTATTTTTAAGTGACAAAACCTAAAGCCAAGGATGGTGACAAATCCTCTAGTAAAGAGTTTGAATTTTTCTCCCTCTGCCTCACTGCTGCCACTGAGATAAACTTCCATGGGTTTGATCTGAATCACATTTGTTGGACAAAAACCAACATCAAATCGCTGCCACCCTACTGACAGCCCTCAAAACACCCAACCACGCTCTTCTAGTTGTTACACATTTCTCACAAAGGAAAAAAAGGTAATTTCAGTGTATTTTAAATTTGGATTTTAGCTGCCATCTCTAGAATGCCTCTGGTTTTCATGAATGTGCAACATCTTTAGTCAAGACAGTTTAAACCCCATAAATTTGACAGAGGCTGAAATGAAGGTTTTAGGGCTGTACCAAATCCCTTCTGGCCAAAAACTGATCTAATATTCTGAGTAAATATCCCAAAAGCCCAAGGGGGAATGTCTTAGGTTGAAATCTCCCTGTAACTCTTCTTGGGAACTGCAAGTTAATTTTTTTGGTCAGACTATCAACCTTCCCTTCCAAGGAATCACAGTGAAAACTCCACAAAACTCCATTAAAGTAGCTGGGATCAGGATCCAACCCCTGACTGCTGCTACAAACACACAAAATCTGGGTAATGAATATAAATTAAAGTCACTGACACAATTTTAACACAATTTAAAGACCAGTCCTTGCCAACAAAGATTCCTGACAAATGCCAAAAGCTGCACCAAACCAATTATTGCCTACAAGCTTAAGACTTTGATCAAAATAAAATCAAGTTAAATAACTTCAAAGAGTGCAAGAGCCACTTGAGTGGGAAAACTCAGGCAAAATAAGAGCAAAATTTTGACAAAACCCCCTAAAATTTGCTGGTAATTCTACAATGAGTTTGAAAGAAGCTGATGAGTTTATGAAGTGGGGGCTGCACCACACCAGAGCTGGGGTGGGAGGAGGAACATTATTAAAAATTCTAATTAAAATGAGCAGGGATAAAGCAGGGGAGGGGTTGGAAATCATCTCCAACTGAACACCCAGAGCTCAGGATTATGGGCAGAGTCTCACACTGAATTTAGTAATTTGCAAGGAAAGTGTGACTCCAGATTTGGATTCCAGTTAGGATCACACACACAACAGGGAACCAACATCCTGCATCAAGGCAGCAATTCTGAGTTTGGAAAATACTTAGAGCAATTTTAGTGGGTTTATTAATATGAAAAATAAAACCTATTTCAACACTGTTTTTTCCTAGAAGTGGCCAACACCAAACTCTTAACGAAAGGAGGATGCAAGTTAGCACAATCAGATTTTTTTCCCATTCAGCTTCTAATAATCACCAATTTGTGATTTACTGACTCAAAATTTCTGGTTTATCACCAGTAGTCACCAGTGGGCTTGAGTTAACCCCAATTCTTCCTGAAATAGGTTCAGCTATGTGGAATTTTTCACTTGCACTCACAGCAGCAAGACAAAGGTAAATCTTCACAAATGAAGGCAAAAAGTGATCTACAAATCACAAATGTTACAAAACCATGAAAAACTTACCAGTCTTATGTTAGGCAATGAAAGAAACAGAATAAGTCAAATATCCCTGAAGAACTGTGTAAACAGAGCAAATAATTAACGAAATTTCTAACTTATGGCTTGATTGGAGCCTGGAGCCAGACCCTGCAAATAAAGCTCCTCTCTATTAGTAAATTAGAAAAGATAATTTTTATGAACAGCAAAACAGAAAAAACCCTCAACAAATCAAGAGAATTTCTTTAAACAAGTCAACATGCAGAGATCAGAATTAGGGAACACCTCAACCTGAGCAGGTGTGCACAAAATCAGAGAATCATTTAGGTCACAAGAGACCTCTGGAGGTCTCTAATCCAACCCTGTCCAGGTGAATTCTGAATATTCCCAAGGATGGGAATTTCACTGCCATTCTGGGCCACTTTTCTACCACTGAGCACAAAAATACATCTATTTATACTCATCTGGGATTTTCCTTAATGCAACTTTAGCACTCTGCCCCTCAGGTTTTTGGTGTGCACCTCTGAGAAGAGCCTGGCTCCATCTTCTCTGGAATCACAGAATACCCTGAGTTGGAAGGGTCATCAAAGATCACAAAGGTCACCACAAGATCATCAAAGTCCAACTCCTGACCCTACACTGGACCCCCAAGTCAAAAATAATTTATTAAGACAGCTGAAACCCAAAATGTGGAATGTCCCCAGAGGCAGCCTGGACAAACCCAGCTCTTGCCACCTGTCTCCCCACTCCTGCTCACACAATGGTCCCACAAATGATGGACAGACAGGACTAAACCCTTTCCATGACCTCCTGAAGGCTTTTAATGAGATTCCTTAATTGCTGCAAGAGTGCACTGCAGACTCACATCCCACACAGGATTTCACTAAAACCACACGTGTGTCTGCAGAGTATTTAGGAGATCAGCAGAAAACAAGTCTGCTGATTTTTATCAACTCATAAGGCTTCTGCAAATGTTTGGGATCTCATACTTCAGGAAAAAGGTGGGGGAACTAAAAAAAGCCCAACACCAAAACAATCCAGAAAAGAAGTGGAGGTAGAAATTGTTGTTTTAAAAAGACTGTCAAAGACAACAACTCAAGTAAAAGGACTTTATGAGGGACAAAATACCAGCCAGAACTCACTCTACGAAGGTAAAAGCAATCTGTGACCATCACAGATGAGGAGCTTCTTCAATTAACTTCTTCTTAGTTCACAGAACAAAAAGGTAGCTCGGATCTGCCACCAGAGCCACTTCAAGGGAACTCAGAGAGAACAAACTGCAGTGACTCCACACTGGCTACAACAAACTGCCACTCCACTGCAGTGCTACAAAAACAAGGCTGCATTTCCAAGGAAACCCACAGACAGAAAGACAAAGATGACTTCCAAACCCCCCAGAGAAGAAAAGCTGAATTCCAGGACATCCCCTCCACCAATTCTTCCACACACTCCAGATGACATTTGCTTGTCTCAGTACCATCACACCAGCACCTGTCCCATTACAGAAAATTCACCTTGAACCAAAAAGGGATTGAACAACTGCAAATGGCTCCCTCTAAACTTCCAAATGAAGGGAAGCCTGCCAGGAGCACCCTGGGGACAGCTGAGGTCCCACTGGTTGCACTGAGGTCCCACTCATTCCTTGGACCTCTCGATGCCCAAAGAGAAGCCAGAACAGGCACACCCCAAATACAAACCCCATGGAACCAAGGGGCTGATTCCCCACATAATTGATATTTTCCCTGGTAAGATGATGATGTGGGAAGGTAGAAAACTGGTATTTACCAGGAAGCTACAGCCCAGGAGCATGTGCCCATCTCCAGTCGCTCACAAGGGGATTTTTACCTGTTTAACCTCCAGAGAAGATACTGGTGTGGGATGTCAGCAGCTTCCTGACAGTAACAAACAGAATTAAGACCAGATTATTCTACATTAGATGGTACAGACACACAATTTCAGTGGTGTTACTAGGATCCTGCATCACATGAACCTATAATCAGGATACAGAAGTTCTAATACTATTTTTATTCTTCCCTATTGCTTAAAAAAGGCAAAGCCTCAAACAATGCCTTTTTTTTTTTTTTTACAGACACCATAGTAAGCAATATTTCTTTTAAAATTGCAGCTGTCCAACAGTTTGAGTCTGTTCTTTTTAAAATGAAACAGCCAGAACAAATGGTGGTGGCAAGCCCAACGTAAAGAGGTCATCGATTATTAAAATCTCCTTACTATAAATCGTGGATGTTGCTTGTCAGCTCAGTGTGTGACTGTGGAATGAATAAGTAGGTAAAATTCCACTAAGGCTCGAGTTTGCTTGATCATTCTGCTGTGCAAAAATAGAAATAAAAGATCTCCCCATCCTTTCACTCCTTAGTACCAAAACATTCATACAGGCAGTAAGAAAATAAATGCAGTGGTGCAATGGTCGCTGATCCAAGTCCTGCCTTTCCTGAGTCCACCCTGACGCTACTCATGAATTTGCCTACTCAAGAAATGCAATAAAACAGGGAAAAAAAGACTGCTTCATTCTGCTCCAGTGATCTACATCTAAGGAAAGCACATAAATTTTCCAATGAAATCCATAAGTGGAAGTGGAGGCCAAGCCCTACCTATAGATCTTCAGAGGGACAAAGAGGTGGCACCGCGGTGCCCTCGGAGAGCACAGGATCTCCTCGGCACTTGGGGGAGCAGTTTGCTCCAGATGGACAGAGGGGAAGCTGATCTGGAGGGCTCAGCCTGGCTCAAAACCTGCTCAGGAACAACACTGGAGGGATCACGATGCTTTCTGAGAGTTAAGAGGGAGGAAGGGATGAGAACAAGGTAACAGCAACTTCCCTTCACTCCAAAGTGGAGGGGAGCAAAGGAAAACCCATCCTTCAGACCAAGCTGCTTTCCTCTGTTTAAGCTATTCCCACACAAACTGGGAAGATAAAGTGGAATGTGGAGGAAACACTATGCAAACTTTTCTATCTGTACCTCTGTACAAAACATTTCCATAGGTTTTTAATTTGTTCTCTGTTAATGTAACACAGCCCTGCCCGTCTCTAACACTTCCCGTGCTGTTTCCATCAAAATGTTTCCTCTTACCGGCAGCAACATATCATTTTATCAGGATGCCAGGAGATCATTTCCACACAATGCTAGCAGATGTAATTTTCTTAGATGCACACACAGTTCATCATTTAGATAGTAGATGACAAGGTGATCGCAGGGTGACTCTGTAATGCAAGTTTGCTGTTTGGTATTTGGAATTCTCAAATGATAAAAAAAAGACTTATCAAATATAAATATCTTTAAGAAAAAAGTAACAAAAGTGCTACATATGATCAAGGAAAACAATTCCATTAGTTCCTGCTACTTAGAGTAGGTTTGCTTTACAAATATTACCACATCCATTATCAGTATGGCTTCCAATTATTAATTAAATTGCTCGTAGCAGTAGAGCTTTCTCACACCTTAACAAAGACAGAGTAAAGAGAACACAAAACATTCACACCCCATTTCTCAGGTAAGAGATCCTCCTGCCTTTAAACAAACCAAAAAAGTTCGTATTTAGGAGAATACTTATGCTCTGATGGTTATCTAGCAAAGGTCAGATGTCAAATTCTCCAGTAACCTTTCAGGCTAGTCAGGATGTAGGCATTACCTACACAGATGTGTAAAAATCCACTCACCCATTTTAGGACCTTAACAACCTTCCTGGAAAACATTGCTTTCGAAAGTGGCAAAGTGGAGAGGGGAGTAGGGTGGGGACAGAAAAGGTGAGAGAGGAGGAATTAAAGGTGAAATTGTTAATGACAAATGGATAAGAGTCTAGACCTCTTCTGAGCAGGCACTGCCAGCCATGCCAAGAACGAGCAGTGGTTCTGAGAAGTGGACTGTTGTCCATTAGACATTCAGCTCATTTTTCATTTGATCCCAGGCTGGGCTTCAACCATGGTCCCAGAGGCAGAAGGCAGCACTTCTCCACTAAGCCACGCAGCTTGTGAGACTAGAGGATGTCTGGGTTGAGTATGTGAGCATCGACCGAAATGTGGGGATGTGTTTCCAATGGACATTCTCAGCACAGCACCCGAAAGTAAATGGAGTCACTGTATGACCAGTGAGGCACGGCTTATTGCAGCTGGAAATCATTTATTCCCATGCTGGAGTGGGGTTTCTAAGTGTTCTTTTTACTCTCTGTTGATCCTCCCGATCTGGTGTCCATCGACCCTGTGCCACTACCTCAGCTTGCATCCTTTCAGTCTCAGGGAAGGGAAAGCATACAGACTATCAGTTTCAACATGATCTCTAAGGTTATCCAAGATTTTAAGTGTAGCCTAAGACTTGTAATTGAGGGCTGTCTAAAATACCTGGAAGCACTTTGAATGCTAAGACAGAGCAGCAAGATTTTTTTTTTTTTTTTGTGTTTTCGTTTTTATCTTTCTAGCCACTGGGGGCTGGGAGAGGGAGGTTGGTTGGTTGATTGATTATTTATTGGGAATTAATACTGAGAGAGTATATGCAAAGGCTGAGGGCACCATGCCATCTTCACAGAACAAGACCCTAACAGCTAACTGACGTACAAGAAACTGCAAAGTTATACTGTAAGAACACATATTAAGGACCGAGGAAAGTCTGCTAAGGTGCTACGTCTAAAACTAAGTTACTTCTTCCTTTGACCCTCCCCTTTCTTGGCATCAGTCGTCGTCGAGAGCCTCTGTCTTGATCTCGTTGGCTCCTTGCCGGGCCAGCGCCAGGATGGTGTGGTTGACTGCTGCCATCTCCACGGCTAAGGAAATGGGGTCTTGGTGGTCACTATGGCTAGTGCTGTCATCCTGGGGATCATGTGGGAAGGAGCAGAGAGAAGCACAGGGTTATTCCACAAGTGCAAAACCACAGCGGAGAAAACAACAGCGCCGAGTGATCGTGGGGGGGACAGAGTGGGCTCTGGAAAGGGCTTAGGAATGACTTCCCTCACTGTGCAGGGAAAGGTAAGCAAGGCAGGAGACCCAGGGGGACTCAGCTCTGGAGGAAAATACTGAATTATAAAGATGGAAGCGATACACGAGGTAAGTCAGGAAAGCAAATTAAGACAGGAATCACTGGGCACAGCACAGGTCCGTGCTTGTAGTTGGAAAATACAGTTCTGGTCACCCTATTTAGGTCATCCCATGGGCATCTCTGGCCACAGCAGGGGGTGGAATGAGGTGAACTTCAAGGTCCCTTCCAACCCAAACCATTCTGTGGTTCTCTGATTCTATTTGATGTCACAAAGGAAGTCGAGAAGGACGAGAAAACAACATCCCAAGGGAAGAGGTTTCCTCACGAGGAGAAGCTAAACAGAGTCAAGTCCTCCAGTTTGGGAAAGAAAAATGGCTGATGGTTGATGTGATAAATGTTTATTACAAATAATTGGTAAATAAGAGGACAATTGTCCATGGGTTTTTATGAGCTAATAAGCAAAGGCACTCACTGGAATGATTATGTGTTCCACAGCAGCAGTGGGAAGCACTGCTTCACTTAGCACAGCTCAGTTCAGGAATCACTGATTTTTACATCAGACAAAAGCAAAAAAATGGCTTTATAAGGCAGGGGTTTGACAAATCCAGGGAAAATTAGTCTGCTAGAAATTATGGAAACTCAGGAAACCTCTCAAAACCACTGACTTCCAGAAGCTGGAAGCTACTAGAATGAAATAATTCTATATATATATTAGAGAAGAACTTTTTCTGCAACAGCTACTATTGACCAGAACCAGGATACAAACTGAGCCCAGCCCTTGGTGCAAGTCAGTATCCTGTGAAGACATTGAATTCACACAGGTACAGGGAAAAAGATGCTGAAAAACTCTTGGAATGCTAAGAAAACCACTGACTGAAGGGGACTGGAACCACCATAAATCAAATAGGGAATGTCAGGAAAAATCATGTTGTTTTCCCCTCTTTGAAACAGGGCACTAATAGTTGTGATCTTGAAGGTTTTTTAAATTATTATTATTATTATTTACAGAAAGGAAATGATAAACATTTATCAGTCTCCCAACAGCCTTTAAGAAAGTGAGGAACTTGTGTGATTTAAAATTTGAAACACATATAGAGCATTTTTAAATTAAGATGACAGGTGGCAAATGTTGAGGAGGACCAAAAAAAAAGCCAGGTTTTGGTAAAATCCTAAGGTTATTTAAAAGGATTCATTCATTTATAACAAGGGTCTGGTAAATACTTTGATGTCAAACACTTTCAGGGCCCCTCAGAAATCTTTACCATGGTACAAATACAGAGCCCTAAAATCTGAGGGTTTAGGCACTTTGTCAGTATTTGGATGAACTTTGTGATTTGAAGTTTATTAGAGTTTAAGTGTTGCTGTGGAAAACAGAATTTCTGGGTTTAACAGCTAAGGGTTGTTAAATGGTCATCAGGAGAACTTGCCATCTAATCTGCTTTGCTGCTAATGACTAATTACCTCATAGAGGAGCCCAGCCAGATTACTGAGAAATGTCATTTCTAAGGCCTCTAAATGAAGATCTTTAAATTTTAATAACCAATTTATTTCTCTTTTCAAAGTATGCTGGTTAATGCACAGAAGAAAAACATAGTTTGGGAGTCTACATCACGCTGCACCTCAGTATTCCAGTCCTGTCATCTGTCTGACAGAATTTTCTGGGCTTGGCTGTGGTTTCTAAATATTTGATGGCAGCCACAGAGCAGCTTCTCATCACTGAGAGCCAGAAAAGTTGGTCCCACCAAATCTGCTGCTGCTGACCTATAAAAAAGGTCTCAATACCCATCAGGAGCAGAGCAGCTGGGGATGCCTCTGCCAGGGATCTGCTGTACTGGGCCAGAGCCAAGTGTGCCAGGGACTCATTCCAGGACACTCAGCTGCTATTCCACTCCAGCAGCAGCCTCTGGAGGGGGAGAACTCCCTGCTTCTCCTGGAAGAGGCAGGGAAAAGTGATCCAGCCCAGCTGCTGGGGTAGCACAGAAACATCTCCTCTCAAAAGCAGGTGAGTGAACTGGGCCAGCCTCTGGTGCCAAGCACACACAGCCCTGGGGGGTTTGGCCAACACTGGGAAAATTGGGAAGGGGATGCAATACCTGTCAGGAAGGTGTGTGAAGGAAGGGTCACCAACTTTAGGGTAGGTGAGGGCTCAGAGTGCGGGAAGGGGTATTCTTTTGCTAGAGAATTTAAAAAAGAAGTTGCTGTCAAGGGTTAAAAATAACCAAGAAAAAGAGAGAACAGGCAAGAATTAAAATGCAAAAACAACAACGACAACAACAAAAAAAAAAAAAAAAGACAGATAATATGTAAACAATCCAAACAGTGGCACATTGCTGCAGAACAATATGGAATAGGCCAAATAAAGGTCAGAGTTTAGTGAATAAAATCCTTTCCCCCCACCCTTCACCCTTTGTCTGTCAGTGTCTGAGGGATGATCCTGAGAAGCTCCTGAAAGGTTCTCCCACAGAACAGACAGAGGGAGCTCAGGACCTTCCAGGAGGGTGCTCAGTGCTCAGTGCTCAGAATCTTGCTGGGAAAGGCTGGCACAAGGAATTCTGAAGTGTCCTGGGCAGGGCTCCCTCCTGCTCGTGTCTGGGGCTGGGTCAGCAGCTCACAGCAGGCGTGGCCCTGGCTAGAATGGGACCTTTCTTGCAGAAAGAAATCAAGAGGTGCAAGAGGTGCCCAGGTTGTCAGGGCTAATTCTTGGTGCCTGACACATGGGACTGTGAAAGACCTGTCCTGTCCATCCCTTGCTGAGGGAGGGTAACTCAGAGTGCCAGGGAAGGAGAGCAGGGCCCTGGCTGAGGTGAGGTGAGGCTCTCCTGCTGTGTCTCAGACATTGTGTGTGGTGTGAAGGGTGTAACTTGCTTGTTTGGAGCAGATCCTCCTGTCTTCTTCTACCTTCTCTGCTTCTCTGCCTCCCTCGGAACATCGTCCCTCCTCCTCCCCGTTGCGTACTTGCCAAGTGTCCTGTCGTGAGGCAACAAATCCACGTGGGTCAATACTGGATGCTCACCCTTTCCCCATCACAACACCACAAAATCCAAACAAACCAGGATTGTCAAGAGGCAAAAGGACCTTTTCATGTGTTTGAGTTCTCCCTTTGAGTTCTCACCTGCTCCGAGTAGTCGTTGCCATCCACGTCGTCGCTGTTGGAATGACCTCCCGGACTCTGTACATCTATTCCATGGCTCTCCAGGATTGCTGCTTCTTCGAAAAAAGCAAATGGATCCCTCATTTATCTGATGCATTGGAGTAGTTAAAGTAATTAGGTTTTTTCTCCCTTTTTCAGGAAGTTAGAATAACAAGGAACGGAGTTAGTTCTTAGCCCCTTCCTCTTTGCTCTCCATTTTTTGGGAAGGCAGCACAGGTACAAACATTGGTTTGCCTGAAATCCTTCCCTGCCAACTACCAGACTTGTCTGTGAGTAAAAATTCCTGTTTTCCAGCCAGTCCTGATAGAAATCAGTGTCATTTCTAAGGTACTGGAGTGGCAAAGGCATTCCCTGTAAATCTTCCCTCGTAGTTTGGACTGGCAGGACTTGAGGGGGTGGGGAGTGTCTGAAAATAGATGGGAGAAATTTCTGAAAGCACTTCAGGGATTTGAAAACACACAAATCCATCTTCCAGTAGGATCCATATATTTAAAGCTCTCTTTGGTTCTTTTTAATCTCTTTCCAAACCTCCTCCCCAAATGCTAAACTCCACCCACATTGGACTGAGTTTGCTTTATTCCCCCATCCCTTTGAGAAGCAATTTTTACTTGCAGAAAAATAAATTTAGTTAAACTTCAGTAATGTGTTCAATGATGTACAAAGAGGGTTCTTTCTTATGCAGAAGTAAGGCAAAAGAGTGGAACATTTGAAATAATTAAAAATACTGGAAATGAGCAGGTATTGATGTCTGTTCTCCTATGTGCTGCAAAAGTAATTCTGCATAATATCTAAGTAAGGGAATAATGTTTTTATGAATGGCATAAAAATAAAAATGGAATTCATTTTTTTATGAATGGTGAATCCTGGCCACTGAGGTGAGATTTTTCTCCTTAGAATGTCTTATCCTCTTACAAGTTCAGAGTTACTTTTGATTTCCTTATGATCAGCCAAGAACCCTCAGGGTTAACACTGAAGTCACTTTTGTCTTATTCTGCTTATCAGAAAAAAAATACGGGTTTTTTTTCCAGCCACTTGTCCCTGGGCAAATCCTTGGAAAGCTGTCAGGGGCAGAGGTATAACCAGGATAAGTTTGTGAACCTGCCAACATCTCCACCTCCCTTATTTACAGTTTTGAGGTTTCATTTCCAATTTGAGTTTGGATACTCAAAGGAAGGAAATACAACTCTCCTTCCACCAACAAAATTCTCATTTTGCTTTTTTAAGCTGATCTTCCAGTAAAACTTTCTTAACTGCATCACTCTTCCTGCGCTGATGACAGAATTCTACAAATTACACATATTTTACCAAAAAACCTGGAACGGCAGGAGACTCATTTTCATAATTCCTCCACATTTCTCCTGAGGCTGTCAGCACCTCTGGTGTTTTCACTAATTTATTCTTACGTAATTGCCACCTCTCCTGAGCAAAGCCCAAGCCTTGCAGGCAGGCTCTGTGATACATTACCGATATTGGCTCTTCTCTTGATCTCCTTCCTCCTGTTGGCAAACCAGTTGTACACTTTGAGGGAGGTCACTCGCTCCAAATCTGATAACTTTTTTCCTAGGAAAGCAAAAGAGGGAAAAAATAATAGCACAGTGTTGTTACTTACTGGGTTCCAGAGAGGCTGTGGCTGCCACATCCCTGGAAGTGTCCAAGGCCAGGCTGGATGGGGCTTGGAGCACCCTGGGATAGTGGAAGGTGTCCCTGTGCTTGTCTTGGGATAGGAAGTGGATGAGTTTTGAGGTCCCTGCCCACCCAAACAATTCTGGGATTCTATGGGATAAACCCCTGAAACACAGGCAGCACTGGGAAGTTATCATAACAGAGAAAAAAGTGAATTTTCTGTGGATCTAAGTCCTGTGTCCAGGTGCTGTATATCTCCTTTCTTCTGTTTTTTAAAAATCTGAAATACAGGAATTTCTCTACAGCTTCAACCAACTCAATCCAGAGCCATGGGAGAATGAAGGACTCTCCTTTCCCAGTTGGAGCACTAAACTGAGATACCAAAAACTGAAATTCCAGCCACAGTACTGCCACAAACCCCATCCCTGGGGCTCCTTCTCTCCCTCTGTGTCACGAGGGTACAGTTCAATGATTTTCTGCAGCAGGAAAATGAATGAAGAGGTTTCATGGCATCCCCTGCAAGCTGCTTTCCTTTCTCTCAGCCCCCAGCACCCATCACAGCCTCCCAACTGTGCCAGGACACTTGGGATCTCTTGGGAGAACAGGGGTGGATGCTGGAAATCAGACCACTGGATTTTTACACTTCAACCAGCAAAAAAATTCCCAAAAAGCAGCTATAGGAAACTAAGCATTTTTCTGGTCATCAGTAAAAAGAGGGAAGATTGGAGGGATTCAGTTTTGCAAGGACATCCTGGAAACCTCTTCAGTTGCCCTTGGCCCTATATAAAATATTCCCCATATCTGCATCCTCAGACCTCTGCAGGCTACACCGGGATGAGCCCCCCCCCCCCCGTGCTTCTGACTCCTTTTTAAAGTTTATTTATTCAGCATACAAAACACCCATGTAATTGCAGCAATCTGCACACTTAAGTAAGTTAGGAGAGATGAGACAAGTGAAAGAAAGAAAACTCTGGAAATTGATAGCTTGGCTGCTGCCTAATGCTTTGCATCAGCACCACTGGCAATATTTTACTGCTCCTTGACATGGCCTTGCAGCACTTTGTTCCAAGTTGCTCCACAAAGCAGCAGCACAGGCAGGAATCAAATCCTCAGCTCTCTGCTCCTCTACCTGATAGATTTTCCAGGGAAATTTCCAGCAGGTATTAAGTAAAAAGTACTTTGCCATAAGAGTGCTCAACGTTGTCAAACAGGGGCCTGGAGGTGGGAAAACCTCCAGTTTTGGAGATACAGGAAACTGAACCATCTTATCTAAGCTGGTCTTGCCCCACCAGATGATATCCAGAGGTCACTTCCATTCTAAACTGGTCTGATCCTGTGTTATCCTGTGACAGTCCAGGCTCTCCACAGCTCCCTGAAAGGATAACAAGGTGTGAACGAGCCTGCTGCCCCTGGCTGGGCTGAGTTTTCTTCTTTTTCCAGGCTCCACACCAGGAAAGAAAGGAGTCACAAGTGCAGCTTCTGTTTTTGTGTTGTTTATTAA
>VZTN01012371.1:80198-178673 GCA_013400515.1 Erpornis zantholeuca
CCCAAAACTCTGATTTTTCACCCTGTGATAAACTAACTCCAATCTGTCTCACATTCTCGATGCTTGCAGTTCATCCAAAAGTCCTGGGAGCTTTTTCCAGGGGCACAGATCAAAGGCTGTGTCCCCCTGGGATGTCAGAGTGGGGGGTCCCAGACCTCCCTGAGCAACAGCAAAGGTTTTCCAGTTTTCATAGACTCCAACAAAGGTGAGGATCCATCTTTTGTCTTGGAGAACAAGGGAAAGGATGAGAGGAAACTGCCTCAAAATGCACTAGGGCAGGTTCAGGTTGGATATTGGGAACAATTCCTGCCTGGAAAGGGCTGCCCAGCCCTGGCACAGCTGCCCAGGGCAGTGCTGGAGTCCCCATCCCTGGAGGGATGGAAAAACCTTGTGCATGTGGCACTTGGGGACATCAGGGGTGGCCTTGGCAGTGCTGGGGGATGGTTGGACTCGATGATCCCAGAGGCTTTTCCATCCTAAATAATTTCGTGATTCCATGTGCATGACTCACGCCTTAGTTGCCTGCTCATTAATTTTTATTCTGGTTGTATGAAATCTAAATATATCCAAAACACAAGTTCTGAAATCTATGTAAATGTTTGGTTAGCAAAACTAAGCAAAGGCAGGTGCATCCACTAACACTACACTGAATATTCATGCTCCTCTCCCAAGTATAACTTCTCCAGAAACAGGGAAAATGCAACTTGTTGACTCAAAGACAACATCCTCCATTAACACTCAGGCTCTAATATGAGATCCCTGCCTAGAAGCTGTGAAATACTAAAAAACCAAGAGAGCTGAGCTTTTTCCTGCTCCAAAAACTCAAATTTATCAGTCAAAGGTTGATGACCTTGGAGGTCTTTTCCAACCCAAATGATTCTGTGATTGTCCTGCAAATACAGTCTGAGAACCCAAGATGCTGAAAGCTCTTTGTTTTTGGGAAGGACCCTCCAGCAGCTCCTCACCTGGTTTTTGTATAACTGCATTACAGGCGTTGGCAATTTCTTCTCTCTTTGCCTCGTCAGGATATTGATTCTCATTGAAGTAACTGCAGAGGGAGAAAAAAAAAAAACCCAAGTTTTTAAGAAATCAGAACAGGAAGGCTCCAAAGCAGCTCCACTAAAAGGTGGCAGCTGCTGATTTATGCATTGATCTTCCAGAAGTACCACAGACATGGTGGATTTTATGGATGAAGTAACATCAGCCTGCACTTATGTCCACATGGAATGAAGGAAACTTCCCAAATCTCTCAGATAAATGAATATTATCTCAGCATTTGGAATATTGTACTAGGACACCCAAAAAAGCAGGAAAATTCATGGATATCAGACTGTCAAGTGAAGCATCATCTCCAAGCCACCACAGGCCTTTGACTTTGTGTATTATCATTTATTTATTGTTTTTCCCCTGACACACCCCCAGCTTAGGTAGAAGGAGCTGTTCAACATTTATTTTGATCCCTGTTCTTAAATATTTGTTAATATATACACATCCATAGATACTTTTAATATGTATATTATGCAAAACCTCACGGATAGTGTAGAGACAGATATGGTGTGGAGATGTCATGAAATTGCACAGGACAATTTCTAGAGTCGGATTATTTTTTTAAAACCACAATTCAGAATTTTTCAATCTTCCTCAGAACAACACATTAAGTACAGCACGTTCCTAACAGTATTTTTTCTGGAATAATTGTGATTTTATTGTACTTTATATGCAGTAAACATCCTATAAAAGTTAAAACTGTTTCCCCTTTTACTTCATGGAACTGCTTTGCAAATTTTAATGAACTGATTTACATTCCACAGAGCTTATCAGATCTGCATTAAAACCAACAAAACGTCCTGTTTACTTCAATGGACTCTGATAATCACACCACAAGCAGGGCCTACCACTGTTTTTTCTGTAGATTATCCATCATATATAATCCTAGGATTTCTTTTATCAACTTTGATCAGCAGCAGGTCTGGCTGTTGGACAGCTGCTCTGGATTTGAAAATCAGACATTTCCTTAACTGCAGATCATTTGGTAGTAGGGGATTCAGGCATATTGAGGCAATTATTATTTTCCATGCTCATATTTCTCATCCAGTGGATTGGCCCCAGTTACTTTCTACAGAAATCTGGATTCTGTTCCATACAGGAACTGTTTCTGGCCAAACCTTTTTCACTCAGGATGAATTTTAGGTGCCACTACTTCATCCCACTGTTCAGAGTAATTTAGTCACAGTTTTATGCCCACAAAGAGGGTCCTAGCTCAAAGTTGCTACTCAGTGAGTAAGAAAAATCTCACATCCATGTACTTCCAGGTGATCTGTTGGCTTAGAGAGCAAATGGAACCACAGGAACAGCTCAATCTCCTCTAAATGAAACTGCCTTAAACTTTAGTGAAAGTGTTGGAAAAGTTGGAGTTTGTCATCCAACACTTCCACCATCAGAGTGAACTAATTGCTGGAATTAAGGTGACTGTGTGATGAAGTTCCCTGACACAGGACTGGTGTCTTTGCTCAGCTTTGTGAGAATTTAGAATGAACATCAAGCCCTCTGGACATGGTATTTTTAAAGCATATTCTCCCCTCTTCCATCTCTATCCCCCTTTCTATGATTGCAGCCTTTGAAGTGATGTGTGTGTCTATCTCTTGCAAATTTCTGTTCAAAGTGGTCATGTTCTGTACAAAAGTGCATTTTGGGGGAATAGAGAGCTTGGAAAACAGAGCAGAAAATGCTTTTTCCAGTAGTTAGTGATGGAAGAAGAAGCTCAGGATCCCAGTACAACAGCCCCATGACAATATTTGAGCTCTCCCACCTATAGAGTGCTGCCCTCTGCCCAGAGCCAAGAACTATTTCCTCTTTTAAGCACCCTGAGATAAAGGAAAATCAAGAGATCCCAGCTGAAAACTGCTGTTCTATTATTGACATGAACATACTGCCTGCCCTGCAGCCCTGAGCAGCAATCCAGGTCATCAGCACAGGTACAAAAATGAACACTTATGGAAGAAATTACAAAATACATGAAATTATCAATCAGGGTGTCCTTGAACTGCCTATTCTTTTTGATGCAAGAAACTGAGAAACCAATTAATGCAACAGAGACGACACAAGAGCCACGAGTGACCCTTCTCTTGTCACCTAACTCAGCTCTGTCCCTTTACCAAGCTTTTGCTGGCACAAACAAACAGCAAAAATATTTTCTCCCAACAACAAAACTTCAGCTGATGCTTACAATTCTTAGGAAATCTCCCTGTGATGGAGCAATCATGGACAATGAATGAGACACCTCTTCTAGCAAATGAGGAAGTTTTGTGTATTCCAATCATTTTTGTGATTCACAAAGTGCCGAAGCACTAATTCTTACCTCTAAACATTTTACAACTAAGGTATAAATAATTCATTTGGCTCACATATTTTCCATAATTCTGAAACTTTTGCTTTAAATTCAAACATGGATTTCTGATCTTTTCATGTAAAATGCCTAAAAAATTCTACAAGAAAAGCGATTTTCACTTGAAAACCTGAAATTCTTCTCATCCTGCATCTCTGATTTATGAAAAAGCATCAAAAATCTCAGTGAGTTGTCAGGCAGCTGTCCTGGTCAAGGTGACATTTTTGTGGGGATCACAAAGCCAAGTGGGTACCAGCTGGAAGGAGAAGTAGTGGAGCAGTTAGAACTCTGTTCCTGCAGTTGATTGTGATTTTAGATCTTGCCTCTCCTTCCCCCTCCTGGATTATTCCTTATCCTCATTAATGATGTGACTTCTCCTTCCCCCACACATTCAACCTCCCTATAAACTCAGCCAACCCTCAACCTGTGCTCCCCAGAAGTGAATCTTCTCCTCATAACTGAATCCCAGGATGGTTTGGGTTAGAAGGGACCTTAAAGATCATTCATTCCAACATCCTACCATAGGCAGGGACACTTTCCACTAGCCCAGCTTGCTCCAAGCCTCATCCAACCTGGCCTTGGACACTTCCAGGGATGCAGGGGCAGCCACAGCTTCTTTGGGCAACCTCTGCCAGGGTCTCACCACCTTCACAGGGAAGAATTTCTCCCCAAAATCCAACCTAAATGTACCCCCCTTCATCTTATTACTGAGGCCATACTGTTCCTCTCCGTGACCATACTGTGCTTATAGGGTTTGAAGGAGTGCAAGCTGCTTTATAAGAGCTCCAGAATATCCAACCCCAATTGCTGATTTTCCTCCTCAGCCTCCTGATTCCCTGTAGATTCTAGGAACACATCACATTTCATTCCCATCCCATCAAGGCCTTGTGGCTGACATGCCCTGACACAAAGCACAACATTTAAAACCTCCCACCACAAATCACTTGAGGACATGTGGTGAACATGATGCTGGCTGGTGGTCAGACTTGATGACCTTGAAGGTCTTTTTCACCCCTCATGATTTTAGGATTATATGAATCTGTGATTTCTGGAAAGGAGGTGAGAATAATTGAGCATTCTAGATAGGGAAGGCATGGAAAAAAAAATTCAAGACTTCATCACTGATTATTTTGTTTGCTCATGTAGAAGTTGTGAAAACACTGTGGGTTTTTTGGACTATGGTTCTTCTTGCAGTAAATTAATTATTCTGCCTCTAGTTCTGTATCTTATCAGCCAGGTACACAGAGAAAGAATGCAGGATGGCTGAAATTCCCTTCACAGCCACAAACCTCAGCCTGTTCACAGTCTGAAAAGTTCCTGAAAGCTACAGATGAAAAATATGAAGCAACAGGAACTTAAAAGGAAAGAAAAAAAGCAGAGGAGCAGGCACAAGTAACTCCTGCAAAGGCACACTGCTTTCTAGACAAAGGGCAGCTGTCAGCTGAATACCTTCCATGAAGAAACCAAATGATCTCTTTTGTAGAAAATGACAGTGGAGGATTAAAATGAAAAGTGGCCAAATAATTTACATGAGATGAGACTCCATATGATGGTAAAGAATGTAGATATCCTTGAAGCCGTTTCATTTCAATAACACTGAAGCCTAGAAAAATTGCAGATTCAGAGAAAGCCTCTTCCTTTCAGGGATAATGTGCTTAGGACAATGATGGAGAGGGAATCCATCTCAGCCCAGGGCTCTGTAATGGAAGGAGAAGCCTCCCCCCAACTCTTTACCAAGGTGCCCCTCTCTGAATTCCTGCAATAGCTGCCAATCTTCTATTTTTTTCCTTCTGTTCTCGAGGCTGAGATATCAGATGCATTAAGCAATGCCTCAGTAGTGTTCCTGATAATCCACAGTGGAAGTTTTGTTGCCTCCTATCAGCTTTGCAGCTGCCAGGGAAGTGTCTGAAAGGACAACCACGGAGCAGCAGAAGGATGGGCAGGGTCAGTGCTTTTCCAGAGGGCTGGATAAGCAAAGAGATAAAGCCCTCCAAAACTGAGCAAAGGACCCCAAGTTGGGGAAATGCTTCATTTCTAGCACGATCTAATGGTTTAAAGTTCCTAATGTGGCAGTGGTTCAAAGTGAAGAAGCTCAAATGTGCCATAGGGTAACCATTCATGGTGTGGCTGCAGCAGAATCACTCTCAGGTGAGGTCACTCAGCTGTGGGGATGATGCCTTAGGTTTTAACTTTTATATTTTTCAAATCCTGTACTGCTACTGTGACTCTGAAGTTTTCTGGAGCTCGTTAAGTGCTGTTCTCTTATGCTAAGATAGACATAACAAAACCTCTAACTTGCTCTCCAAGGACACTCAGAACAAGAACTGTAAAGGAACTGGGAAAAGGAGGGCAGGCCTGAGAGAAATCACATCATTGGCTGGGTTCTGCTTGGTGAATTGATGTTGATATAAAAGTGTGAAGCACTCCTGACCTGTTGTCCATTTTGAAATCCACCGAGGCAGGACCTCTAGAGCCCAAAGTGTGCACCTGAAGGCCTTTCAAATAAATACCACCTTTTTTCCTTTATTCCTGTCTAGTCTCTGTTTCTAAGTAGCCATTTAAGGCATCAGGGACACAGATCACTCCCACTGGAGGAGGGAGAACTGACCTTGCAATTAATGGGAGGCAAGAATACACAGATGGACATTTACTGAAGAACAGCAGAAGTGCTGCAAGCTCACTCCCTCACTGCACTTTGTGTTTGCATCCCTGGGTTCCCACCTCCATCCCTGTGGGAGCTTCAGTTGCGAGTGAAACATCCTGGTGCTTTTGTTGGGGCTCTAACTCCTCTGCTGGAGACCAAAGAGTCACAGAAGGGTTTGGGGTTCAAGAACCTTGAGGATCATCTCATTCCACCCTCTGCCATGAGCAGGGACACCTTCCACTATCCCAGGTTGCTCCAAGCCCCGTCCAGCCTGGCCTTGGACACTTCCAGGAACGGGAGATTCATTTTCCCTGAAACTCAGGCTGCAGTCCAGCTTAACACAATTTAATCACAGACCAAAGGGAACGATCCCATCCTCTCCTTGATTCCCTTTCTGCAGGAATGTTTTGTGCCTGGCTGCCTCGCTGGTCCAGCTCCCCACACGTGCCAAGAGCAGCGGTTGTGCAGCCAAGGGAGGCGGGAGGACATGGCTGAAAAGGCAGCTGGGCCCAGCTCTTTGCACAGCAGCTCCCAAACATCCTCTCCAAGAGATGCTGCAAGCAAAGCCAGAGCCACAGGCTCGGCCACCAGCCCAGGGATGGATGGAAAAGCAGAACTGCCCAGCTCCCATCCCTGTGGGTGAACAGAGGCTCCTGCTGTCCCCAGGGATGGAGCTTCCTGCCAAACCCTCTGGTGTCTCAAAATACACAAGGTGAAAGCTGCTCCTTTGGCTCTGATAAGATGCCTGTAATTTCAGCTCCCTATCTGGTTTCCCTCCCAAGAGTTCCTCTGCTTTCCACTGACAAGGCACAGAAAACACTCAAATGTAGTTACCTATTTATCTCTCATTAGTACATTTATCACCCCAGTATCACCCAGCAGTCAGAGGTCACTGTCCCAGTCTTTGTGGCTTTTAGCAGAACTATTATTCAGGCTGTCAAATCAATGGAAATATTTCTGAAGTTAGTCTGTCATCTGTGCCTGAGATCTGATCTCAGCGTGGCATGAGACAGACTGTCAGAGAAGTGACATTCAGAGCATAATCTCATCCTGAAGTGTAATGACTGGTTTATTTCCCAGTAAACACTGGCCAAGAATATCACTGATGCCATTCTCAGCGAGGTCAGCAGATGACACCACCAGTTTTATCTGCTGATATTTCTACAGATTCTCTAGTAACGACATGGGTGTTGACTAAACCCACAATAGAAAGTCATTTTTATTTTTGACAGCAAAATTAAAGCTCAGAGATATCCCCTCCACAGATAAACTCTGATGGAGCTGAGAACTCCTTCCCCCAGGACTGCAGAACATGGCCAGGCAAGGATGGGAAGTGCAGCTCTTTGAATGCCAGGAGATGAACTTCAGTTGAGCATCAGCTCAACCAGACCTTCCAAGCAGCAAAACAAATCCAAGAAGAAAAGCCTAACCCAGAAAAAAACAACTGCTAAACACGATGGCAACAGCTCCTGATGTTTTCCCCACAGCACCACCATTTAGCCAATGGATTCCACAGGTCCACGGATTTACAGGAATGAAGAAACCACTGCAGGACTGTAGCTTGACCTCTTCTACAGCACTGACAAGAGGTCTCTCAGCAATTCTGGAATTCAGCCCAGATCTTCTGTCTGACCTGCTGAAATATCCAACATAAAAAATTGGGCATCTAGCCAAACCAGAACCTACCATAACTTTAAATCACCTTTGGAAACAAACTGCAAAAATCCTCATTTTTAAAAAAATCTCATTCCCAACTTGAGCTTTCAGGCCCAGGGTACTGCCACACTCTGTCCAGAACAGCCCAGTTTTCAAGCCTCTAAGAAATGTTTCATTCTTGGATTTCTTTTCATTGCAAGTGCAAATCTGAAGGAAAGATCTCACCAGCACTAGATCACTTGGAGCAGCAGACACAGAGCAACTGAAATTATTTCACACCTCAGGAGGTGTTTGTGTACATAAATTCCAGAGCCATGTCAGTACACATTAAAAACCCTTACACAACAGAGCTGACTCTCAGTCCTGGTTTTACAAATCACCATCTAAAGTCCAAGAGAGTCATTTTACTGATGTTTCTTAGCAGGAATCTCCTCTGCCACACAGATTAAGATGCCAAAAATACACCTTGCACTGGAGTGGGTAAAGCTGGATCACCTTCAAAGCCAATAGAACAATGAGGTTTTCATTCTTTAAACATCACTTTCTCAGGATTTTGACAGCAGTCTCCAGGACCACAATCCTATCAAGCTATTAATATTATCCTAAAACTTGTTTAGAAACAGAATTAATTGATAATAGCTCTGAAAGCCTCATACTTGCAAAAGATAATCTGTGCCTCCTAATCTCTAGCACCCTACTGTCGAGATAATTAACAATTAAAAAAAGAATAGTTAAGACATGCGAGGTGGCCATTTACTCTTCCTCATAATTGGATTTGGTGATAAGAGCAGTTTTGAAATGACACAACAGGCCTCTTCTGAATGGCAAGATTTGGAGTTTGCAGCAATTTGAAACACACAGGTACCTTCTGCTTAAGGCACCTTGAAGACACTGAGAGCAGACACCAGCTGAAATTTTGAATGTGCTTAAATTTATCCTTAAACTTATCCTTAAAACTTATCCTTATCCTTAAACTTATCCTTAAACTTCCTGGCACCACCAGACCTCCAAAGTCAACAGAGTTCACTAAATTGTTCATAAAATGAAAGTGGACTTTTTTGGAAGCCAGCAGGTAACCAACACATGGAGAGGTGATAAAAGTGAGAATTGTCCTGCGATATTTCAACAAGCAGTTGGTGAGAGCAAACAGCATCTTCAAAGCTCTTCCTAACAAGGCATCTAAGCATGAATAGTAGGATCTCTTGTTCTCTTTTATTTACTTGAAATATTTAAATTGAGGCCTCCACGCTGCAGGGATATTTATGTGCATTAAATCCGTTGGACTTCACGAGTGATAAACAAAACTTTCCTGCAAACGACTGCGAAACGAACATCTCATCTTCATTTTTTAATGTGGTACAGGGCAAGAGTTATTGCAGTTGTATTTTGGATTATCTGGTGCTCACAAACAAAGCCAAGGCAGGGTCAGCCCATGGGTGAAAGATCTCCACGGAGAGATGAGGCCCTGCAGGAATGAGCCCTGGCCCACCCACAGGGAAGGGTTCTGCTGCTGGTGAGCCACGATTCCAACCAGCCAAGCTCTAATCAGCACTGAGGGTATTAAAGACACCACTCACAAGACAACAGAGGATTCCAAGGCTTTATATGGCAACATAAATAAATAGCAAAACTTGGATTTTACATTACTCAATGCAGAACATCTTCTGCTCTCTGGAAGGAAATATTCCACTCAGCAGAGCCAGAGCTCAGTCTTCAGCTCATCTGGTTGGGTACTCCTAGAACAGCCTATCTCTGCCCCAAAACTGTGCTTTAGTGGGAAATTCAGCCCTGGATGTGTGTAAATAATGTCAGTGTGAGCACCAAATCCCTCAGGTTGTCCTCACTTTAAGCCCCAGTAGGGTTTTAGTTCTTCTGGATGGGAATATTGGAGCCATCCTTTGTCCCAAGCCTCCAGGAGAAGAAAAATACCAGTCAGGAGATTTGGGATTAACCTCAGTATAAACTGACAGCTCCCAACATCACCAGCAGCATTTTCCCTCAAAAATCCACATGTTTTGGTTTCCAATCTTGGACCAGACTCGGTTCAGCTCAGCAGAGCCCCCACTGCTGCTGCATTTTCAGAAAATAAGAATTGATTCAGCTAAATGAAAGGATCCTCCAGGATTCCACAGACAAGGCCAATTCCTGCAGGATATCCAGCACCTGCAGTCAAGATGAAATCTGACTTTGGGTTCAATACATGTATTTTCCCTAATGCCTGGTACCTCCAAGATCTGGGCCAGAACTGTTATCCCATCGAGTGCTGTACAGCCAGGTAGAGAAAATGTATTTAATTTTTTAATATCCATCTATTCTGTGCCTTGCAACCTAAATACAACATATCAGATGGACAGAGGCAAAGGAGGATGAGAAATAATGAATGAACTCAGGCCAGCAGTGCCAGTGGATTAAACTACTCCAGCACCAAGACCAACTTCAGGAGGTTATTCATGGACAACAGAGCCAAGAAGGTGATTTAAGGGAAGTTTTAAGCCATCAGGAAATTTTGGATCCTTGAAGAATATTTCTCAAATCTGGCTGCAGCAACATCTTTCACCATTCAGCACCCACAGGGAGAGGAAATGCTGAGTTTATTATCCAACTTTTTACAGTATTTTACTTGCCTACAGGATTGTGAAGAGTTATCTTGGAAATAATAAGCTCCAGAGACTCAAAAGATTATTTAATTTACCAACACCAATCATATTTCATATCTCAAGAGCGCTTACTATACCCAAATCATCAACTCCTTTAAAAGTACTCTGAAATTTTTTTTTTTTCATCTTTAATAGTATGACAAGAATTTACAGGTAGAAGAAGAGCAAAGTGAAAAGATACAGAGCCAAGAAACCAGATTAGATCAGATCCTAACTCCAAGAGTTGTGCTCCCCACCCTGAGCCAAAGGCTTTGCCATGTGCTTCCTCTCAAATGTCATTGGCACCCTCAGATCAGCTGAGTTTCCTGAGGACAATCCTTTTAGGAGGCATGACTTCAACAGTGCAGGTAATAATGCTCCAAAAACAACTGAGGAATTGTTGACCAGAAAAACAAATTATTCTTATCATTTCTGGACTTTAGTAAAGTATTTGATAAAGTGACAAATGGGAATTGATTCGTGATTTTGGAAAAGACAAAGATTAGTATAACTATGAGGTAGGGTAGAAAGGAAACATGTAACTAAGAAGGGGCTGAAAAATTAAATTAATGGCTTGGAAGACAACAATCAGGGAGAGTCCTAAAGTATCATCTTTGGAGCATCTTAAAAACAAAAACCAATTAATGATCCTGACAGAAAGTCTGCACCTGGTGATGAATCTGCTGAGGCCAGAGTCAGAAGCCACATCAATACAGTGAGCTGCAGCACCATAAAAAGTAATAGAGAATCCTGAGGGCAAGAACTAAAACGAAATTTAACAGTGCAGCATCCAAGGTCACTCACTTTGGGAACAACAACTTTGCAGGCACAAAAAGATCATCAGCTGGGAAGATGAGGTTTTGTGAAGTCACTGTGACCATTTAAAGACACAATACAACAAAAGCACCAAAAAGGCCAAGCCTGACAGAGCTGAGGATGCTGCTATTCCCAATCCAGAGAGAAAAGCATTCTAAAAAGCACATCTTCTTCTATGCTGTTGACAGAGCTCCTTGCACACAGCAAAGTGTTCCAAAGAAATTAAAACTTACGTGTGTTCCAAAGGAAGATCAAACAAATAAGGAAGGTCAGCTGTGCTACCCAAAAAAAAACCCAAAAAAAGAATTAAAAAAGAAGCTAGGATGTGGTAGTGACTTCTGTGGCTAAAGCCCATATGGTTCTCTGATAGAACATTCTTTTAGGCTGTTTAAAGTGCTCCACAGTCTGACCAAGAGCCCATAAATACATGATGCAACAACTTAAGAGTTTGACTTCGGAATTTTCCTCCCCTCACTTCTCCTCGTAATGACTCTGTTTATGACTTGTGTAAAGACCTCACATCTGTTACTCGATGGCAGAGAATTTCCTCTGGCTGAGGTAGGGTTGGACTCTGTTCAGAGCTGAGCTGCAGGGAGAGTCAGCAAGAAGGCTCAGCACAGCTCTGGAAAGCAGGAATGGGAAAATCCAACCACGCTCTGGGCTGGATGCTGCTCCCAGATCCTCCTTGTTGACAGGAGCAGCAAAGCCAGAGGTGACAAGGTGCCAGGCTGCTTCTGAATTCCTCCTAGATGCTTTCAAGATCACTCAGGAAGTGAATTCTGCAATTCCCTTCAGTGGGTTTGTTCCAGGGGTACCACCCACACACTGGGTGAATCCTGCTGTGAGGGGCAACTCTCCCCTCAGCTTGGATCTGTTCTGGACAGCCCTGAACGTGCCAGGGTCACACAGTTTGTGTGACAAGTTTGTCATGGCTTTCCCTGCCTCCCAAATCCATGTGAAAACAGCTGAGGAAATAACAATTTAGCTGATTAAAACAGCTTTTTGTTCCTAATTTCTTCTGTGTCCTTTAAACAGGATGGCCACAGGAAGAGCAACACCATGAGGGACTGAGGCAAGTCAAGAAGGTTCGAAGGGAGGGAAATCACAGCACCAGACTTGTGTTTTCACACTGTCCTTACAGCAGGCAGCACCTAGAGGTCTCAGCGTGATTGTAAAGAGCAAGAGGTTCTGGGCATGAACTCAGCACAAGCCCTTGACTCACACAAGTTGTGCCCTAAAACAACTGGCACCAAGAGTTATGTTAAACAGAGTTCTGCAAAGTGGATTATTTATACCAGATACAAATAGAGATGATATTTTTGAAATTCACAGCAATTCTCACTCCCACGGTTGAAGTTCATTTGTTAACTCGGCATTGAGCAAAGCACTGCACGTGGAAAAGAACAAATTCCAGCTCCTCACATACATGAGCACATCTAAATCAGTTGTAATTCCTCAGGAAAGACTATTCCAAGAAGAAAGGCTCTCAATCAATACACAAAAGTGATCAGCAAAAAAACCCAGATGTTAGGTTGGAGGTCAGAGAACGACAGGACTCAGATTCAGCTGCTTGTGTAAGGGAATATTCACCCTGGAAATATGGAAATCAGCTCTGCTTGGGTCCCCACTCACCTGCCCCAGGTCACTAAAAATTGAATGTAAGAGTAGAAAAGGTCCAGAGAAGAGTGACAATTAATATCATTAGAGGCAAGGGAAGCCTTGGTGTCTGAGAAGAGATAAGAGAGCGACTGTTAAGTTCAAAGAGGAGATAAATGAGCAGCACTTTGATAGCAGCACATACAGAGAATGATCCTGGATAAATGCAGTGTTCTGCCTTATTCTTTCTCATGATACTCATGCCAAAGGGACCTTTGACTTTTTAAACACATTTTAGCATATAAAATGAAACCAGGTATAATTAGTTCTCCGGAAGTACCCTGAAGACCTTAGCAGGATTTAGAAGGAATTACATATTTATGTGAATAATAAGAATGCCCAGAGCTGAAATAGCAGGATTAAAAACACAGGATAGGAGAGAAGAGCTTTAGTCCACAGCCACATGGCTGCTGGCCAGGTGTGAACCAGGCACAGGTAGAAAGAATGACAAACACCAGCACCACAATCACCTGGGATGAGATCCTACTTCTCACCTTCATGAGCAGGGGGACAGGACACTGAGGATCTCAGCTGGGCTGGAGAAATGCAGCAGAATATCTGAACTAGGAAAGGATTCCTAAAATGTAGGTTTCCTGCACCAGCCAGAGCTGTTACAGATCAGACTGACAAAGTTGTTTTTTCTAAATGTTGATTTCAGTTATTCCTGACCTTGGCAGATACAAGAATTTTATCTGAAGTCTGCTGCAAGGAGCTGCCCTTCTTCCCACAGATCATCTTTTTATTATTTTTAAAAAGAAAGAAAGAGAGAGAGAACACAAGGATACAAAAAGCACCTGAGCTCTCTAGAAAGCAAAATAACTCATGAGGTGCTGGATCCTTGAAGAAACCAGAGCCTGGCAAGGCTTTGGACAGACATCCTTGCATTCTATTTTACTGCCTGCAATCTGCCAAACAATTGGGATTTGCTTACAGCTGATTAGAATAGGAAGCTTGTATATTATGCATGTCTGAGAGGGAACAGAGCTTGATCTAATGCAAAATAAGGCAGATCCTGTGTGCCAAGCAGAAAATGGCTGCTCTTGCATTTTATGAAGACACAGAGCAATGACCCTGAGCCAAACCACTTGAACCTTCACACAAGCAGATGATCTTGCCTGTGTCTGAATGGTAAAGTGAACTCTGCTGGGTGCCTTTGCAAAGTGCCTTCGCCCAGATCTCGAAGCATTTCAGGAGCACAAACAGCAAAGATCCTAAAAAAAACCTGCATCTCAAAGGACTTAATGAAGTTGAACCTCCCCCTGGAA
Source organism: Erpornis zantholeuca (assembly GCA_013400515.1). Lineage (NCBI taxonomy): Eukaryota > Metazoa > Chordata > Aves > Passeriformes > Timaliidae > Erpornis > Erpornis zantholeuca. Next base: position 94,257 of record VZTN01012371.1, read on the forward strand.
GTTGCTGACTAACAAACACCTTATGACAGGATTGAAAGAGCTGGAAAAAATATAAAGAAATCACCTGATGTTTCTCTCTGCATTAAGATCAAGTATCTCAGAGCCATCCTGACAGATTTCAGCTAATTTGCTCCTGAGAAATGTTCTGTAGCTCCTGTAGATAACCTGCTTAGTGCTGAGCCATTCCCGAAGTCAGGAAGTTTCTCCTAATGCCAATGTTCCTTGGTAACCCAAGAATTAGAGGCTTTTGGCACTTTTCCCTTGGCTTGACTCATCTCCCAAGCTGGTAGTGGATATTTTACAGCTGAGAACAGCCAAGTCACCAAAAGGTTCAAGGACACCTGAGGGTCACAGGAACAGCAGAGATAATTCCCAGCCCTCTTCACCTCCTCAGGAAGAAGAGCAGCATTCCCGAGCCAACCCCTGGCCATGGTTATATTGATGAGAAGCTGCTGTTCTGTCTCTAACAGTGCAGCAGCCTAATGGAAGAGGCCAAAGGACATTACTTCCTGCTCTGCTGTCAGCTTGGAAAGGGAGAAACGCAATGAATCCCAAACTGAAATCTCCTCCAAAGCCTTGCACAGGAAACTTAGATCCCCTATGGGGCCGGTATTAAGGTTCTGCTGGAAGACATAACTAAGAGTAATGGGATGAAATTAACTAAGAAAATTTCCTAACTGAATTTCAGGAACTAATAGAGCTCTCGTTTTCCCCAGGGAAGCTGTGGAAGCCCCAGCGCTCGGGAGAGCTGCAGTAAAAGCTCTTTCACAGTCGGAAGGATTTCTAATAAGGCACGGCAGGCCTCATCTCACTCGGGGCCAGGACCATGCCCAGGGCACGGCCTGGGGATCAGGGATGAGGGGAAACCAGGCTGAACCTCCCAGCACCATGATGGGAATGCAACAGGGACTGGTCTCGGCATGGAGATGGCTTTCCTCAGCTTGGGTCCACTTTGAAGGGGGAACAAAACCAAAGCTGGTCAAATCAGAGTTTGGCAGTGATGGCACAGTAATCATGGAATTATGGAATGGTTTGGGTGGGAAGGGACCTTAAAGATCATCTTACAATTCCGACATCTTTGCTATCCTAGGGTGCTCTAAGCCCCGTCCAGCCTGGCCTTGGACACTTCCAGGGATCCAGGGGCAGCCACAGCTTCTCTGGGCACCCTGTGCCAGGGCCTCCCCACCCTCACAGCCAAGAATTCCTTCCCAATATCCCATCCATCCCTGCCCTCTGGCAGTGGGAAGCCACTCCCTGTGTCCTGTCCCTCCATCCCTTGTCCCAAGTCCCTCTCCAGCTCTCCTGGAGCCCCTTTAGACACTGGAAGTGGCTCTAAGGCTTCCCATCTACAGGTGAACACCCCCAATTATCTCAGCATTTCCTCATAGGAGAGGTGGTCCATCCCTCTAATTGTCATGGGCCTAATGCATTCCTGTTCCTTGGAAGAATCAGAGGATCCCTGGGACACCTGTCAGTACAACCACACTTTTAAAGAAACCAGGAACTCATCCAACTCAAACCAAACAAAGTCAGAACAAAACCAAGCAGATCAAAACCCACCCTGGAATCACCATCTTTTTGGTAAACTTCCCTTTCCTGGTGCTCCCAGCTGTGCATTCCTGTCCTTTGTCCCAGGACAGGCCTGGCACAGCCTCAGTGCACAGCAAGCTGAAGCAATTCAGGAAAATGCAGGAGGAAATAAAAAGGATTTCTTTTTCCTGAAGCAAGCTGAGCTGGCTGCTGTTTCCATCAGACAAGAAACATCTCTGGCACAGCACAGGGTGGCAGGAGCAGGGAAACTGAGGAGGAGGAATTGAGAAGGGTGGCAAGGCAGGATAACACCTAAGGATGAGCTGGTGACAAACTGTTAATTCAGCTCAGCTACAGCACGAAACTGTACCCCCCTATCTTGGGAAATCTAAACCTTTTTCTCTTCTGAATAAAGCCAAGTGAAACACCTGACTCTGTTTTGCCACCTATGAAATGGGGATGATGGGGATCTATATGATCTCAGTCTTACTTAATTTAAATACACCTTTATGAAAGGAGCTTCAGAAGCACAGACAAGTGTTAAAATAAAAACCCAGAGCCATAAAATCAAACCAAATAACCCTCAACCAGAAAGCAAAGCCCCTGCTCCCTAGACAAACTGAAATAGGTTCACCTGATGAATTATTCATTTTTGTTTAGGGTAGAATTTACAGTTATTTTAATTTAACCTTTGGATAAAGCATATACTTAAAAAACAACACTTAACTCCCCCCCTCAGTCTTTAATGGCACTCATGAAAAGTGCCTTAAAACAGGTATAAAGTCACTGGTGCTGCTGGCAATCCTAGTTATGTTTTTCCCTGAAAAAGAAGACAAACCTTTACTCCAACATATGATTAGAGGAGAAGCATAAATCACTGGGGAAAAAAAATAAAATAACAATAAAAAAATTAGACTGACAAGACAACACAGCTTCATTAAAAAAAGAGAAAGCCCTAAGGGAATTTTCAATTTCATACTTCTAATGAGAAGGGTTGAAAAGAAGAAGCAAAGCAGAGAAAAGAAAAAAAGCAAAAAACCAACATTATCTGTGGGACAAGACGTAACAAAAAAAGAACACGAAAGTGAACCAGGGAGAGGCTTTCAAGTTTAACCTCAGGTTTGCACAGAAAGGACTCTTGCAGTCTTAGCTCTGCTCCCAAAGGAGGCCAAAGCCACACAACAACATTGACACACTCAAAACTCAGCATATTCCATGAGCAGGAGGCTCCAGAAGAGAACAGGTCAAGGTTGGCATCAGTAGCACTGCAGTTGTCTGAACCACACCTAGTCTGCAGTTAAATATAGAACTTTACTTTCTGGAACTACTGCACCTCTTAACCTTCAGAGCATAAATATGCAGGGAGATATCTACCAAAAAAAAAAAAAAAATAAAGGGATGAAGAGACCTGAATCTATTGTCCAAAAAATCTAAAACCAGGGATTAATAAACTACCCTGGGAGGATTCCAAAAAAGCAGTAAAGGCTGGAGAATTGAATTACAGAAACCACAAGCAGCATCCTGGAAATCCAGTATAAACCAATTAGTTCCTTTAATACACATACCCTGTACTCAGACCCTTAGGTACATCAGACATTTCAAGATATGGCCCTAACTCTACTCTTCATTCCATCAGGTTGGCAACAATATCATAATTAATTGAACTGGAGTTTTTTTTGTTGATTTTAATCTTTTAAAAGAGGAGAAACTCCCCCTTCAACCCTCACCCTTCTCATGCAGTTCATGGACCAAATTCTGACTGGTGCTGTGCATTTCCAATTGGAGAGCCTGCTGCTAAGCAGCAAACACCTCTGATTTTTGCTGTCACGTTCAGATTCTTCCCTTCAAGTGCTCCCAGCTGGTTTGACACATGGACTTTTAGCAACTCCAATTTTTACCAACTGAATCCAAAATTCAGGGGGCCCAATTCAGTGATGGAGCAAGTCAACACCCTCATTCTCACCCCAGAAATGTTTATACAGCATCACAGGAATATTTCAGAGGGAAGGAGGAGTTTTGCAGAGGTTTCACCAAGGTCTGGATTCCACCCTCCTATCTTCAGGCATCCAACTAAACCACAAAAGTCAGTTCTTAGTTGCAGGAGGCAGCCAGAGAGGAAGGTGCACAGAGCCCTCCTCTGCATTAGTGAGTTGGAATTGTCTCTCCTGGATCTCAGTTTTTCTTTCCTGAACAGGTATCAGCCCAAATGAATGAGCATTTCCTGAGGTTCCCAGAGCAGCAGCTCAAAACCAGGTGCCTAAATCCTTGTGTGCACCAACACCAGAGCCAGAAGCTGCAGGACACACAAACACAGTGCACTGAAAGTTGCATTTCATTAGGGAAAACAGCCCATTAAACTGAGATGCCTCCAGAGTCAAAACTTAATCCTGAAGGGGAAAATGCAAATTACCAGACACCAGGCCCACAGGCAATGCCAAACACCATTTTAGTGGCCAAATGTTTATTCCTGAGCCTGTGGCACCAGGGGCACCAGGGGTACCTGATCTGCCTGGGCCAGAGAGGTCTGGTTACCTTCATCCTGCTGCTGTTATGAGCCAAATCATGGGCAAGGCTGGAAAACTCCAGTGACCTGTATGTGGAATTAGTGATTTTTTTCCAAGGGCTCCCAGAGGAGCATTTTTCTCCCACTCTTTCAAAACTTGTCACATAAAACAGCTCATCCTTACAGCTCAACTAGGCCTATTAAAGCACAACAGTTAAACAACCATATTCCCAGCTTGCTTTATGGTGTGGTTTTATTGTCACACAACACTTTTACTGCGTTCTTGCCTTGAGTAAAATGCCTCAGCTTCCCTTCCCAGTACCCCACACAAGGCTGTGAAACCCAGCACCCACAGTGACCTGGCAAATGCATATTAAAAGCCAGGATTAAGGCAATGTGGCAGCAGCAGAATAAGGGAAAAACCCAGCAGCAAAGACCTTACAGAGCACAAGACACAGAGAACAAAACCAAGAACAACAAAGAAGAAGAATTTAATGAAAAATTACATTGAGTGATTATGTATCTGCATTCACAACTGGATGATTTCCAGTGTCAACACCAACTTGATTCTTTCAATACCCAAATCTCACACTTGTCTAACAGATGTAACAAACCACCACAGGTTTTGCAACTTTTTAAGTGTCCCAGCAGAGACTGGCTTGAGGAGAGAGGTGGATGAGGAAAGGGTGGCTTGCTCAGCTCTCTCTCTGCTGTTTCCCCAGCAAAGGAGTCTGAGGCACAGTCAGGGTTCAATCAGCAAATAACAGCAGTTATTGCACTTTGAAACCAAGAAGAAAACCAGCCATGCCCAAAGAGCTCTAATTCTACTCCAAATAAGCATTTCACACGCAGAGGGTTGATCAGGAGATGGTGCTGCCCTGAAGGCACACAGAGCTGTGGTGGTTCTGTCTTTCTGCACTCAGCATCAGGAAAGTCAGACGAGCATTTCAAAGTGCTAAAGATCCTGTCCTTGTTCTGCCTCTGTGGAGGGGCCACTAGAAAAGCACAGGATCCAGCACTATCAGATCCAAGGACTTTGCATTAGTTGGGTCTAACAAAGCAGAACAGATTTCAAACATTTACATTATTTCCTTTGGGGAAACATCCAGTCAGAGCCAAAAATATCAGTGAAGTGCCAGGCCAGAATAGGGAAACAAACACTCAAGTTACTGGTTCCAGTCCTGTGAAGACACAGAAGTGTGTCCAGCTTGTGTTCCTGAGGGAGCTCAGGATTTCAGCCTTAGCTCAGGCAAAAGATGCTCTCCAGCTCCTAATCAGTTCCCAAGACCCCTGTGCAAGCAAGAGGAAAGGGAAGCACTAAAGAAATGGTGAAAGCACATCCTACAAATCTGCTGGCTGAGGTCTCACTGGGGCTGCAGAGCAGGGAGGACTGCAGCACACGCAGCCATGCACTCCTTCCATGGAAAGGAGGTTCCTTCTTCTCTCAGAGGGGAGAAAACTCCTCCCAGCCACTTAGCCCTGAACAGAAATAAGTATTCATCCCTAAACTACATCCAAATTTCTCCATCTCTCCAAATTTTCTACTGTACAACATTATCCACAAATTACATTCCTGTAAGGACAGGGAAAGGCAAAGCCTGCCCGGGCTCAGAGAGGAGAGCTGGGAGCTCTAATGATCACCTGCCACTCTGCATATGGATTTTAAAGATCCACTCTGCTCTGTGCTGCTCCCAGCTCCTGTAAAAGGGTTCTAAGAGCCTTTTTGGACCAGGAATCTACTGCTTGTTAGGCAAAGTTCTGCATCCTGAACAATCACAGCGCTGCTGAAATGCTGGTGTCCACTTTAAAACACCACAAAGCATCAGCAGGACAAGGCAGGAAAGTGGGAAAGGAGAAATGCAGAATGTAAAGAGCTTGCAGGACCCCCCCAAGAGAGCCTGGATCAGGTAAGTGGAAAAGTCCCTGCAAAAGCAAAGGAAAGCTGAACACCAACAAGCTCAGACATGATGTCCTGGGGGATACAAAAATAAAGAGATACTGTCCAGAGCAGTGTTACAACTTTTTAAACAACAAAAGAGGCAAAACAACTCCTCCTACTCCATCAGCACCAATCAAATTCTTACAGGCTTGCACGAGGCTACAAACACAGCCATGAAAACAACACTGGGGTTCACCAGAGCGGGGAAAAGAACATTTTAAAACTCCCAAACCCCCTCAGGGAGCCTCCACATACCTTTCCATAACAGCCAGGCACTCCTTTCTCCACGTGAACCGACTGCCTCGCCGTAGTCTGAAGGTCCCAGAGGTAGCTGTGACTGGGGGAGGCGTCTGTCTCCATTCTGGCTCTTCTATTGGGATGGGAGCGGGTCTCATGCTTAGTGTAGCCCCTAAGGATAATAAACACTGTGTTTCCCAGGGGGTTAAAAGTCAGGCCCATCCTCTCACTCCTGCTCGTGAAAAAAAAAAAGACAAGATAGGTGATGAAACCATTCAAACTGGAAAAAAAGAAAGGAAGTATTATCAAAGACATCTTGAAGATACACAAAACCAGCTAAATTCCCATTTCCCAACCTCCAAGGCAGAAGGGGATGACCATGGAAATGGAAGGAGCTGATGGGCACTTAGGAAAATCTGTCTTCTCTTCATCGAGAGCAAAAGGATCCCACAGAAAGCATGAGCTGTGCCCCAGCTGGGATTTATTTAGGTTGTGCTGCCACCTCAGCTGTCACAAAATAGGAAACAGCAGTTTCTATTTAATTATACAGCAGGCTCAGGAAGCAAAATGGGAATTTATACCAAAGGTATTTCAACGTGTCGGAAGAGCTGAGGAAATACCTGAAGCAGCACCACCAATGGCAACACCCTGTGGCCTGGGCAAACATGGGCTCACGAGTGCCAGGGTGCCTGAAAAAGTCACTGAAAGCAGATGAACATCACAACCTTCCTCTCCTGCTCCCCTTCTGTGGGTATTTTTCTCCTTTCTGTGAGTCTGAGCTGGAAAGCATCAGGCACGAGACAGGATTTGGCAAGATGCCTTCAGGAAAGGCCCCTTTGAAATCTGCCCCTGATCCTTTCCACAAGAGCCTCTCAGTTAATAAATCAAGATAAATCAAGACACTCTGGGAGATCGATCTTCCCTACATCCCTTGGTGAGGATGGGAACCTGGGATAGGACACGAGGACAGAAACCAGGATATGTTCTGAAGGACAGCTTTGTGCTCAGTGACTTCCCCCACAGGGAAGAGAGAGCTGTTCTAGTGTGCAAAAAAAAAGAAAAAAAATAAATTAAAAAGAAAGGTTGTATGAAAAGATAAATCACCACCTATATCCCACAAGCATCCTGAGCTCCTTTGGAAATCCTGCACTGAGCCAGCCTGGACAGATCCAGGAGAAGCAGCAGCCCTGGCCCAGTGTTGGGCACACTCAGGAGCAGGGCTGTGACAGCAAGCCCCTGGGGGGCTCAGGCCTGATCAGAATGGTTGGGATTTAATCATCAAAACACAGAGTGTTAGTGAAACAACACTGCTCCTCCAATACACAACGGAGTGAAAGGGTCAAGAGAACCTACGAGTTTAACCAACAAACAAATTCCTACAGCTAAAAAGCAAGAAATGAGCTATTTAGGCACTTGGCCGTGTTCCCTTCCAGAAATGCACACGGAGTCTTTTCCTTCCTGCCAGGGGCTTGCATCTGTGTGAGGTAGTGGAGCCCAAAATAATTTACAAATGTTACCCAGGAGGAGTCAGTAGGAAGTGAAGCCCACAATCTCTGCCTTGCACACACAAGGCACGGTGCCTCTTCCTAATTCCCAGCTAACGAGCCTACACAGATTACTTGGTTCCACTGAAACATGAAATATTTCCTATAGTGCCAATTTACTGGGAGGCCATTTCAAGGAAAGCTCCTTATCTGGTCTTTCTGCTACTTGCACAGTTTAGGGGCCTGGGTGGCTATCAAGTTGCCAGGCTTTAAATACACTTCAAAAACTTAAAAAAATAAAAATAAAAAAAAATTAACATTTTAAAAAGAGGCAGGGGAGAACAGGAAAAAAAAATTAGCTCCCCCTGCATTCTCTTAGCAATTGAAAATTTGATTTCTCAGGGAGAGTACAGGAGTATCAGTGATGCCTCACATCCAGGTAAGAGATGCAGAGTCCTTCCATTAAATTTGCCTGAGATTTTTCAGACAAAGGTTGAAAAAAAAAACTGCACTGAAAGCATAAATTTTCTGCTGCTGCTACAGGTACGTTCACGTACTGAATATAATGCACTTTTTTTGTTTTAGTAGCCTTCCTAGATCAATTTACCCATTTCTCTTTTCTATGGGGTAACATCAATATCAGCAGCAGATAAGAGAGGAATATGCTGAGAATTACAAGTGAGTACCCCCACACAGCAAGAAAGGAGGATCTGAATGCATAAAGAGACCCAAAATGGGCTTGGATGAACGTGTGGAAAAAATGGCACATGGGATGCTCTGAGGGCCCTTCCAGGGCCTAAAGGGCTCCAGGAGAGCTGGAGAGGGACTTGGGACAAGGGATGGAGGGACAGGACACAGGGAATGGCTTCCCACTGCCAGGGGGCAGGGAGAGATGGGATATTGGGAAGGAATTCCTGGCTGTGAGGGTGGGGAGACCCTGGCACAGGGTGCCCAGAGAAGCTGTGGCTGTCCCTGGATCCCTGGAAGTGTCCAAGGCCAGGTTGGACAGGGCTTGGAGCAACCTGGGACAGTGGAAGGTGTCCCTGCCCACAGCAGGAGGGTGGAAGGAGATGACTTTGAACCCAAATTTACCATTTATGATATGCACATTTGATAAGGAACCTATGGAGCTTTTCCTCATCCTCCTCTCTCCAGTGAGCACCTGGGGATCCCATTTATTCTGCTGTTCCAACATCTCCACCACTATCTTCTCACCACTCAGCTCCACTTCTTTGTAACTTAGCAAGTTACATCCTAGTCACCAGTTGAGATTCTTTTTATAAACCCCTCAAACAGCTTCTAAGGAGAAGTGAAACTTCTCTCCTGAGCAGACTGAGGGAGTGAAGAAAATGCAGTACGAGGTTTTCAGTGTATGCATCAAACAGCAAGACACCTCTGAGGGGTGTAGAGGTGAACCGCCTGGGAAGAGCTCCTTTCACACACAGAAATGAAAGGAGACATCTCTCACTCCCTGCCAGTGCTCAGCACCTTTTCCTACAGCACTGGGTTTTCTCTGTGAATTTTTTGTGAGACTGAGGATGCTGCGGGAGGGTTTGGGGGTGAGGAGGCAGGAGTGGTGCTCTCCAGTTGGAATGCAGCTCTCTCCACACTCAAAATTCCTCCTGGCCACAGCCTGCACATCCCAGACACCATCCTGAAGGAAGGGAGCTGCTCTAAGAGCATCCCATGCACTTGCTGCTCCCCATCCCAGGGCTCAAGCAGGCCCTGCTGTGGTCACAGAAAGCCTCGGGCGTCTCCCAGCTCCAAGAAACCATTTTCTGGCTAGTTTTCATTTGCAGCAAGTACCTACTGTAGATTATCCTGATAAGAACAGATGCCTCACTGTATTTTTAGCCAGGCTGACCCCAGATCACACAATAAACACCTCTCGGTCAGAGCGAGCAGCGCTGGATTGAAATCAGCAGCAGCACAAGGTTCCCTACAGAGCCCACGGCTTGAAAAGGAGCAGAGCAGGGACTGTTTGCTCTGCAGCCCTGTGGAACAGCACATCACATCACCACAGCACATCACCAACCAGCCCTTCCCAGGGCAAACCTCGTGGGACAGGCAGCCCCTGATTTTCAGTTGGCTTTTCTTTCACAGCTAAACAAGAGCCGCTATGAAAATAACAAAAGAGATGCTATATCTTGATAATAGCTCCCTTTCATTCTCCCTTTTGTTCAAGGAGGAAGAGCCCATGGTTCTCTCCAAGGTGACCACAGCTGCCTTCCTATTAGAGAAGAGTGGCAGAAATAAATACCCAGCCTAAATGGAAGCAGTCTGCATCCATCTGTAACTTTAACACATCATTTTGAGGTGCCAGCTTTGGTTTGCACTACGCAGTGGCAAGAGACAAGCTCAAGTTACTCCATAGCAAACTTCCCACATTGCCCAAGACCCAGTGCCAGGGAAACTAATCAGGCTAACAACTACCCATCTAAAAAAAAATGAATAAATTATTATTTATTTAAAACCTATGGGCTCAGAAAAAAATAGCCAGAACATTGCAGGATTTATCTATTGCCAAAATTCTCTCACAAAACACAGGACAGACAAGTGGTGCCTGTGTGAAAAAAGCTCCATCTAAATGAAAAGCATCCCTATTAATTGGATTAAAGACCTTTTAAAGACCAGCATTTAGCATTGACTTCTTCCCTCCAACAAAAAAACTGCCTTTCACCCTAACTGGCAACTCCCTCCAGAAAAATTTACAATCAGTAGTACAGTGGAATTCACAGCACTGCCATCAACTCTGACATCACTCCCACCAAGAAAACGATGATTAAGACATTTTTTGGAGCGAGATTATTGCATGCAGTAGGACAAGTGGGTGTTTTTTTCCTGTTCCATGAGACTTCAAGTCTCCTTTGCAACGTTCCAGTCTGGTGCTGTCTGAACACCCACCACCAAGGACAGGAGAAATGCAGAAGCTGCCCATGCAAACCAGCAATCCAACCCAGGCAAATAACAAACAGCACATTCAGGAGCTCAAAGGCAGCTGGAAAAGGATGGAAGGGATGGAATTGCTGAGTCTTGTCCATAAAGGACCTGCACATGAACAGCAGCAATGCCCTAAAATGGCCCAACATTAAGTCCTTTGGTTGGCAGATGCAGCACTGCTTGTGGATGATTTAAAACATTACACAGCACATTTAAAAAAAGAAAAATAACACCTCTTTTGATATGTTTGTAAATCACCATTTGCTTGTATAGGCACAGTAAAAGGCAGGCCCTGCTGTGAGGACCTGAAGGCAAGGTAAGGATGGCACCCACAGGGAAGGGTCTCACCTGTACCCAGGAGATGGGAAAGGGAAATTAAAGGTGAATCCTGCAAGTTGTACAGAAAAACTGGCAGAGGCAAGGGAAGGTCTGCCAAGAGATCTCCAGTCCTTTCCACACAAACTATTCCCCCTTCACAGTTTATAAATTGCTTACATCTGCTGTCCTAATTCTTTAAAACTGTTTCAAAAGTTTTTTTTATATTACTACACAGATTAAGTAAAAAAAAAATTAATTTACTCCAAAGATCCAGTTTTTCAAGATAAGGAATTATAGAAATTGGGGAACTAATAGTTCCCAAAGGCCTCACTTTGCCCACTGATAACTCAAAACTACAAGGTCCTTCTGCACAGAGACCTGACTCTCTCTCAAAGGATTGAGATTTCCCTCCCAGCAGCTGGAATTGGAAAAGATGGGATACATGAGAACAGAAAGCCAAAAGCCACCTCTGAGTAAGTGAGCAACCAGAAAAGAACCCATGGCAGTCACTTCATCTCTCAAGTTTCCTTCCAAGGAGGACAATCTGTCACACCCTACAGAGAGAGCAGAGGTGGCATCGCTTCTTTGGGAACAAGGGATGAAGCTCCAGGGATTTCCTCATTTTGTGGCTCTAAGGAGGACAGCAGAACAGCTACTCTGCCTATTAATCAGAGGATACTGTCAGTAGCACCCAAAACTTCAGCTCCAGATTGGTTTTATAACAGGGATTTAAACCCAGAATTCTCTGGACAAGGTTGGTACCTCCCTTTACACACTTGTTCATAGCCATGTTACTTATTCTGGGCTCCCTGCTCTGACCTGCAATAGAATAGATGGCAATAATTCAAAGCAGTGGATTATCCTACAATGAATAAATAAATACAACCCCATTCTCCTCAGGTAGATTTTCCTGACAGCAACAGGAAAACTGAAGGTTCCTCCCTCTACCTCAGCCTCTAAAAAGAAATCAAATGCTCTTCGGTCCTAAAAGGAATTTAAGTGCATCCAAATAGTCACTTGGCTTAGGCAGAGGAAACAATTTGCCTTTTACACTCCTTGAAAATGCTGTTTAAGATCTCTTATTGGGAAAAAGGTTTTCAAACAATCACTCTTCAAGGAGTTTTTCCATGTCTGAAGCAAAGCAGAGTTAACAATGATTCATTTCCATTTCAGCCATAACCTTCACTGTGGAAAGTCTTCCTTCCTTAGACAACTCTCAAGAGCAAAAGGACAAAGAAGATGTGAGCTCAGGGATATGGGGAAACATGAAGGTAAGAGAGGAAGCAGTTAAGATTTCAGAGCTAAGTTGAACAAGGGTTCTGTTATTAGCACAAAATACTATTTCCTGAACAGCTCCATGTGATACTGGAAATAAAGGATGCAAGGTTGGGAAAAGAGGGTTTGGGTGGTTTTTATACCTTCCAAAAATTCTCTTGTTTTCTCCACTACTTTGGAGGCAACACCTTCCATCAAAGGGAAATGTCTGGGAGTTACTTTGTAGAGTAAAACCTGAGCCTTTCCAAGCAGCTGAGACTGGATGGGTGTACCCAGAATTCTGCTGATCCTCAGGATCACAACTCCAGCCAGTGCAAAAATCAAGATTTTCTGGCACTTTTATTCTTTACAACAACTTTAAGAAAAAGAAGCATCAACATCTTAAGATGCTTAGCAGAAAAAAACTCAGCTCTCCCTCTGAACCCACCCAACTTAAATCTGAATTATTCTCAGGCCAACTGTCAGCTGAAGCCTCTTGATTTTCAGCTTCCACACAAAGCAGAAGTTTTGAGGCTCTGTTTCCACTGGAATTTTTCTTAATAGAATTCTGGATATTGAAGCCAAGTTCACATTAGAGAGGCTGAGTTTTAAATTCCTTAAAACAATTATACAGTTAATTTGATCAAGCCATTGTTTAAAGGAAATTAAACATAAATATTTTGATCTTTACAATAAAACTGTTAAAAGGGAAAAATAAGAACTGTGGTCAAACAAAATCTATGGAGAAGAACAATGCAAGGAAATTAATTCAACTGTGATTTTGAAGATTGCTGGTTAGTTAAAGATAATGAGGAGCTCTACTTCTCTTTTTGTATTCAAGATCTATTTTGAGATTGGGAGAAGCAGGTGGGATTTGAAAGACACATCTCCAGCTTATCACTGGAACTATCAACATCCCATCCACGAGCTCGAGATCCAACCCAAAACCCTCTGAAGATCCTTCTCTGCCAAACTCTTTGGGGTTTTTCGCTGCAACTCTGTATCATACAGCCATTATTAATGGTTTCTATCTGCTCATTCCAAAAAGCCTCAGGTTATATTTCACTTTAACTGACTAGAACTTCACTGGCTGCTTCTGATCCCAGATTTAGGGAGGGCAGGGCAGGGATCTGTGGCTGAGGAGCTGGACAGACACCTATGGATGAGGCAGCTCTGGATGAGTCAGCTCTGCATCATTTGCTGCAAAGCAAAAAGCAGATTTGTTCCTACCCTCCTAAAAATGAACCTGGTCAGAGAGGGAGATCCTCTGGAGTACCCCAGACCTAGAAGTGAATGATCAGTGCTAATCAACAACAGTGACAAAAGGTTTCCATTCCATAAATAATCAGCAGGAGATGTTTAGGCTGCGTTTGTTTACCAGGATTTGTCTTCTCAAGCTGGTACCATCTGTAAAATGCCCTTTTCTTTTGTTCACTCAGGTCCGACCCCTGCTGCAACAGCCAATGGGAGATCCGGCTCTGACTGATACCTGCGAAAAACCAGAACAGAACAAAAACAAAGAGAAAGAGAAAAGTTCTTCTTTACCAAACATTTTAAAGTGGTTTATATATTGGTAAAATGTGGTGTCTTACAAAGCCTGGGAACTTGTGATGCTTCCCAGAAAGAGCAGAGTTGAAGTTTCCCTGCCCCTTCCCAAACTGCCTGAATTTCTCCCTGGGGTTATGTTCAACCTTACTCAAGGCACGCCCTGGAATCTGCACCATCAACCCCCAGGCAAAGAGGGTAAAAACTGGGAAGCCAAAGCTATCACTGATTTGAATAGTCCACAGCTTCCCTGATTCCTAAATGTCTTCATCTGTGAAACGGGAACAAGTCCCTTCCCCACAATTATATATAAATAATGACTGCGAGGAAATCCTTATCATTCAATGCTTGAATAAGAAGGGAGATAAACACAGAAAAGAGTTTATGTGATATAGATCAAATCAGGCCAGAAATGGAGCAAACCAACTGTCAGCAGCTGTAACAACAGCCAGAAAACAAACCAGAAGGGGCAGCTGTCTGTCAGCAAAGCAGGAGCCAAGCTCGAGGTACTCAGGCATGATGAAGGAAAAAACATTTTTAAAATGTTTTTAAAACAAGACTTCTAAGAAAACAGTAAAAAAAAGCAAAAATTTCCTAGAAGTTAATACAGTAGTCTGCAAAGTGTGACAGAGAATGAAGGATCAATGTAGGAAGGGGAAAAAGTGATCAGCAGAGGAATTAAATAAAACAAAAGGTTTGGAAGTGCATGAGGAGGTGAGCAATAAGTTCATCTGAAAACATAAAACATGCAGAGTTTGCTGAGTAACTGAAGCAGTACTTCAGAACTCCCTGTGCCTTCCACGAGGCCCTTCAGCCATCAGAACAGGTTAACAACATCCAAACTCCCCTGAGAAGTGAAGTTTTAGGAGGTGCTCCAAGTACCAATATACTGCCAACACCACCTGTGCCACCACCTGCTTGGTGATATCACCCAGGCAGGTAGAGGCTGGTTTGCACACAGAACCCAAACTGCCTCCCACCTCTAGAGATGCATCAAGGTTTTATAAGCTCTCATAATCATATTTAACTCATGAGAAACAGCCCCCTGTAGTTTTACCACTTCTAATGTGGGGGTTTATTATGCTTTTTGTTGTGTGTTGAAGGTAGTTAAGTTCAGGATGTCTTAACTTGGCTCTCAGGTATCGTATTCAGGTGGGTTTACTCCAAGCAGATTTTTAAAATCATGAGGTTTGTACTCTTAATTGTTCTTCCTCAAACAGAATTCTGGAAGCTATGAAGTTTTAATTGTCCTGAGGGAAAGGGATGGGTGTGTTTTGTTTCAGATACAGCAGCTCACTGCTGTTCAGCAGAGCTATGCCCACAAAACAAACCCCGATTTTCCCAAAATCCATTCCCAGAGACTGCCTTGCCCTCAACTGACAGAGTCCAGGAGCAGCTGGGGCAGCCAAGAGCTGCCTACCCCAAGGGCCCACAGTGGGATCTAAAACTGAGTTTATACTACTGGAGAAGTGGGATTATTCAACCAAACACAACCCTGAGACATGGCCAAGTTTACATCAAGGAGCTGTGGAAGCACACAAGTTAAGACCAAAAGAAGACAGTTTAAGTTGAAAACACTCTCTGGCCCAAAACAAGGCTCCAGTCTAGTTGAAATCTTGCCATCTGCATGCCTGATCACCAGTGAAACACCAAGTTTTGAAAATTTGCAGCTCTTGACCTGTTATTATGATTTATAAAAGCCATTTCTTGTCCTGGGCTGTGGGACACAAAGGTTTGTGTCTCACTGCTTTTGGCTGCCCTGCTCCCATTAATTAATCACTGGTAACAGCTCCAGTCATTTACTTGTTTACTATGGTCCACTTACACTCATTGCAGTGAATTAGTGTGTGTTGAGTGTTTGGATAACAACCTAAGACACAAAGAACTGGTAGATAAAAATTATAAATGGAGATTAAATGTCTGCCACGAGTGGAAAATCCAAATTCTGCTGCCTGACACTGTCACATGTGGCACAGATGTGACCACTCCAGACAATGTGCTCGAGGCAAGGCACAGCAGCAGGAGCTAAAAGACTCAAGCTGGGTCTTGCCATGTCCACTTTCATGGAATCATAGAAAAATTGGAGTTGGAAAAGACTTTTAAAGGTCACCAACACCCTCTGTGATGAGCTGGGATGTCTTCAACTGGATCACATTGTTCAGAGCCCTCCTGAGCTTGAATGTTTCCAGGGATGGGGCAGCCACCACCTGCCTGACCAACCTGTGCCAATGTTTTATCATCTTCATTATAAAAAGCTTCTTTCCACAAATTATACACTGTCCCAATGTCCTGAACTGCATCAAAGTTCTCCCAAACAGAGCTGGATCTGCACTGGGATCCTTTTGTGGCTGTCATTGAGCCACAGGAGCTGAGCCCCTGACTTACTGCAATTCCTCACAGCCCATAAAGCTGCTTCTGCAAGATGATTTTAAGGCATAAAATTTATCTGCACCTCAGTAAGGTTTAGAGGCCCCAAAACTATATCCCAACAGCTTGACCAACCCAAGGTCACGTGCAGTCTTCCAGAAGAACTCATCCAGGGTCTCCCAGATCCCAGTGCAGTGGGATCCAAACCCATCCTTACTTCTTTCAATATAAAAAGAAAAACCCCAGAACTGTCCTGTCAGAGTTTCTTGCATCTCAAGTGGTTTCACACAGCTGACTCACAGGACAGTGACCACCAGGACCCTCCTGTCATGTTGTCTCTAATCACACAGGGGCAGGAAAAAAGAAATCATCCTGCTGCCAGAAGCAATTAATGAAATAACTTCTCTGGAGTAGTGGAAATCCAGCTGTGCTGAGGAAATTCACTCTCCAGCTGAAGCAGGGACCTCAAGGAGGGCTGTGGTGCTCTAAGCTCAGTACCAGCAGGGTCAGGAACACACCTAGTTATGGACACCACCAGTTTTCTCACAGAAAAAAAAACTGAAGAAAAATGGTATCCACAATATTGCAGTTCAGATGTTAACTCCTTGGCACACTCACTCCTTCCCACAGCAGGTCACACTTCCCAGTGACAAACAAAACTGAGGGGACAGTTTGAGCTCACTCCCCTGGCCAGCTCTGCTGTCTCCTACACAACTTACTCAAGGAGAGTTTCCCTTCCAAATACATAAAATAAATGACAAAATCCATCATCAAGAGAAGGCCACTGCTACATGCAGCTCAAATTTCCTCATAACCCTCAACTCTGCTATTCATCAAGTCTTTGGGAACTGGTTTTCACCTTCACAGATAGATTTGTTCAGCAGCTCTGCTTTGCATTTCTTTAATGTTTCTTTCAGGAGAGGTTTTCAGAAGCACCTGGAATACGTCAGACCTGGAGAAGAAAGTAACTGACTGTGTTTTAATTCTTCACTTTGTAAGCAAAGTCCCAGATTCAGAGAACAAGTTCTTGCAAAGGACATCTATCAATTTAGGAGATTAGCAAAGCTTGTTTACAGAAAACCTGCAAAGATCAAAATCATAGAAAAACAAATCTTTCTCTGGCTTGTCATGAGTATAGCAACAACCAAAAAAAAAACAACAGGAAGGAAAATGTTTCTCAAAATGCCATTTTCAGATATCAGTAATTCAGGAATGTTCTGAATTCTATTCACAATGGAACTAGTTAAGTTTCACTGTGTGTTGGCATTTGCTCAGCATCCCTGTGTGTGGGTTCCAAACCTTTGGGGATTTTATTTGTTCCAGCAGTGCTCCAAGGCTGCCCTCCACTGCACGTGTGTTTAGCATAATCTAAAGCCAAGTCCTGGAGATCTATCAATTAAGGCTCAGACAGTAGGACAGGGCTGGGTTGTACAAGCAGAGTAATTGGGAAGGTTACCAGAACTGCACCCTGGAAAGCTCTATGTGTATTTAAGAACAACCAAAAAAATTACTTCTGCATTTTATTGTTGATGGGGTTTGAGGTTTTTAAAATGGGGGTTTGGTTTTTACATTATTGAGAACTGAGAAAACTGAAGTTAAACTTCTGCTCTGTAACCTCAGGAAAATTCAGGTTGGGGTTTTTTATTCCTTCACTCCCTGCGTGCAAAAAACAGGAAAGGCAGCACTTCCAAACCTCACAGAGGCATCATCCATCAAACCACTTTAGCCCATCTGCAGAGAACTCATCCCTGTGCTCTCCTCCCTCTCTCCTTTATTGAAGAACAGAACAGAAAGACATCCTGAAAACATTTCCTCCACCCTCCATCTAACTTTGGAAGCTCAGACAGCATCCCTGAGAAAAGTTTCCATTTCTCTCTCCATCCTCTGCCTCCTGACCATAACCTGGTGCCCAGGTATGATTCTCGTGGCAATTCAAGCCAATTACAGCACACAACTTCAAATTATGTTTGATATAAATTCAGCAGCTCACCTGCCCCACGTGAACCCCCAGCCCTGAGCAGGCTTGCAGGGATCTTAAAAGGAGCTCCAAGATAGGAAATTCCGCAGGAACTATTATTAGCTCCTGTTTATACTGTCATTTTTCTTATCAGTAGGAGATTATTTATACAGAGCCCAACCCAAGTGCTTCTTGTTTATCTTATTACAGACACCATTTAAAAAGTTTCTATAAAAAGCAGCTCCTGTTTTTAGGACCAGCACTGGTGAAGTGTTATGCTGAGTTTTTGCTTCTTATCAATCATTCCTTTATTTTCAAGTCACTATTTCATACCCTTGTTACTATTTTCCAACCTGCCCTGTCCTCTCCATATACCAAGCAGCCCTGTAGAATGTCTTCCAGGCTGAATTTTTCCTGACAGTTTCATTATCTAAATGACTTTTTAAGTTTCTGGTAATTTTATAAGGATTAAGAGAGCCTCAAAATTTTTCTACTGCAACAGCTGACTTTAACCTTCAGCTCTGTGCTCCTCTCTCCATCACTTCCCTTGTGCTACAGCAGGAAAAGCAAGAGGAAAAGCTGTTTACAGATGCAGAGCTGCTCTGTAGGACTGTGGCTGGTGCAGGAATGTGGATTCTGTAAGTGCAACATTAGAATTAAGATGGGAAGAAGGAGAAATGTGTTTCTGAATGGAACTGTAGTTTGAAGAATGAGCAAAATAAGGTAAAAAGGAAGTTTCGAGGGGTCATAGTTGCAGTAGAGGTTTCTGCACCAAGGACAGATGATGACAAGTTACAGAATGGGGATAAATAAGGTCATAAGGAGTGGGGAAACACAGAATTGGTAGAGGTTGAAAGGAAAAGTTGCCAGCAGAGGTAGCCAAGCCAAGCCACTCTCCTGGACAGAGCCAGCCATAATTTTTTCATTTCTTTCTTGCCTCTTCCCAAGACAGAAGGGATGAAGACTAAAAGCTAATTTTTTCTATTTTTCTCTTGTATAAGTAACTTTTTACAGAAAATCCTTATCACTAACACTAAGCCTGAAAATCCTGAGCTGATGCCATTTGGGACTGTATCCTCTGCAAAGCCTCTGCCTATACAAATTGGTTTTTTACTGAACCAGAAGTGGTTTCCAGGCATTCCTTGGGAGTCTCTTCCCCAGCTGAAAAAGATGTTAGAGACATGTGAGGAATACTCGAGTCAGCCAGCACTCATCAGGCCTGAGACAGCTCTGGAAGGGAGAGCCCTGGGACACTCTGCTCCAGATCTCTGTCCCAGGAGCTATTTCAGTCACTCCTCACCACTCCCTGCTTTTGAGAGGAAGCTGAAGTTTCTCCCTTCTAGAGCTGAGCACACTCTTCAGTCTGGTCCTTCCAAACATCTCTTTGGGATTTACTGTTCCTTTCAGGTGAGCCATAACTGGGTACTCAGGAGTGGCAGGTAAGTGCTACACACCTGCTTACACAAGGCTGGGGGTTTATTTCAAACCCATCAGCCCCCACCCAGCACAGGGATGATGACAAAGATGCTAAGATCCACTGGTTTCTCACAGATTTGGTTTGAGAATGAGATAACAGAAGAGTTCCTTCAGTGTTGGGGCAGGGCAGCCCCAGTCTCTGGTTTTTGTTTTGGAGATTTTATTTTTTTTTTAATTTTTTTTTTAGTTTTTTATGTTGGAAAGAATGAAGTAGGACTCTTTTTGTTGTTTTAGAGATTTTTTTTTAATTAAAACTTTAGAGGCACAGGCTGTGCTGTGTTGTTCAAGAACACAAGGGCAGAATGCAGTGGCTACTAGAAACAGGTAGCTTTTATATTTATTATCAACTAGTTAAGAAGTTTTACATCTTTTATTTTGTTTCTATTATTAGTAAATTTTTATTTTATTGATATGACTTTTTTACACTAGGTTATTTTTACTAACTAACAAACTACAGGAATTTGTGTTAGAGAAGAAAGGAAGAGGAGGAGAAGAAAGAAGGAAAAGAAGAAGAAGAAGAAACTGACACTTTGAAACTTTTATGTTGCTTCTATATAACACATATAGCAAAATTTAAATTTACAGCTAAACTCTGTGATGCAAAAATAAAAGCTTTTTTTACTTCTTGGGTGTCTGTAGTTCATTTAGAATTGAGGGTAATTTTTCCCATGGGCTTAGATTAACAACCAAGCTATCTCAGGGTACTCTGGGGACAAACAAGACTCTGAGAGGGGAAGGAGAGGTTTTTTGGGTTCCCTTGACTCCAACACTTCAGCTCAGCCCTTGTTCTGTCCCACTGACTGCCTCAAGTGACAGCCTGCAGTATTTCTCTGGCCCCTCTGTGAGCACACTGTGGGAGGGTGTGAAATTCAGGCAACAGTGTCTGAAGTGGATGGTTGGTGTCATTTACTCCCAGGAGCAAACAAGGAGAGCTCCCAAAGGCTAAATGCCAACTGAAATCCAAGAGAACAGGCTCAGGATGGAAGGAGGGAAAGAATCAGGTGTGAAGAGACTCATCCTGCCTTTGCTACAGCCTCCTGCAGGGTATCAAAGTATCAAACACAGACACCCAGTTAATTATAATTACATCCTTTCACTGATACAGGCTTGGATCTGGTGTGGTGATTCTGATTCAATGACCTCACATGTGGCACTTCCAGAGACAAAAAAAAACCAAAACCAACACTGGCTCCTTTTGGAAAGACTCTTTTTGTGCAGTTTTCCCCTCTGTGCATTACTCCTCTTGCAGGGGAAGCCAGCCTGACTTGCTGGGTGCTACACAGAGGTTCATTCAAAGATGGGTTCTTCCAGGGCTAATCAACAAAACTAGGAGAGTGACCCACGAACTACCAAAATTTTAGAGTTCAGGTACAATTTAAGCAACTCAACTTACACCTTAATTTTTGAAGTACTAATGCTATCATCTGATAAGACCAATAACATCCCTTACTTCTACACAAATTGTTGATCTCCTGATTTTCCAGATGAAACTGAAACCAGGGAAGGATGAGTCATTTTGCTCAGGATCACAGAAGAGCTGGAGACATGGAAGGAATTCCTGGCTCCACAGCTGAAGCACCAGTTTGTGCTTGTCCACCTCAACTGCTGCCATGTCTGCAAACCCAGAGCTCCCACACAGGTGGGCTCCTATGACATTTCAAATCCTTTCAAATATCATTAAAGAACAACCTCCCACCTGCTGATTTGGCATTCCCAGACATCAGGGGAACCTTAAAAATTATCTATTTCAAGAGCTTTATCTTTATTTTTAACCCAAGCTTGGGTTAAAAAATTAACAAACCTTAAACGTGTAACATGGGATTGAGCTTTCTAAATTTAACATCAAGTCTTCATCCTAAAGGCAGGGCTGGAGTGAATCCAGGGAAGGGAACAGAGCTGGGGAAGGGGCTGGAGCACCAGGAGAGGCTGAGGGAGCTGGGAAAGGAGCTCAGCCTGGAGAAAAGGAGGCTCAGGGGGGACCTTGTGGCTCTGCACAACTCCCTGACAGGGAACAAGGGACAGGATGAGAGGAAACAGCCTCAAGCTGTGCCAGGGCAGGTTCAGGTTGGATATTGGTAACAATTCCTTCATGGAAAGGGCTGTCCCACCCTGGCACAGCTGCCCAGGGCAGTGGTGGATTCCCATCCCTGGAGGGATTTAAAAGCTGTGTGGATGTGGCACTTGGGGACATGGGACAATGCTGGCCTTGGGGGAACAGTCTTAGGGGACTTTTCCAGCCGAAATGATTTTGAGGACACAGAGAGTGCTGCTGCTCCAGGCAAGGCCTGTGTGCCTGGAAGGGAGAAATAACAACACCCCAGGCCATGGAGGAGCAGCAGGACTTTGTTACCCTCTGTGTAAAGCTCTGGGAACACACCCAGGGAAGAAGTGGCACCCCTGCAGTGAGTTCACCTGTCTGGATGTGAGAGAGAAGGCTCAGGGCAGAGGGCACCCAGAACCATTGCTCCTTCCAGGTAAAATCCCAGCTGGTCTGCTCATCCCTCAACCTCCCTCTGGATTTTCGTTAATCATGGCTCAAAGGATGGGCAAAACTTCCAACTTTCCTAGTCCAACATCTGGCTGCAGTGGTACCAGCTACAGCTGTGTCTCCTGACTATTTATATACTTTTTAATATATAAATATACATTATCTCTCTCTCTCCATATCCAAAGATGCAGATACACATCTACTTGCCACACTCAACAAACAATTTAAGAATTAAGGAAAACCGTTCTCATTTTAAGATAAGAACTTCAGGCTTTATTATAATGCTGTAAAATAAAATCTGCCAGCACAAGGCACAGGAAAAAAAAAAAAAAGAAAAAGTGATTCACTGGGGAAGTTCCATGATGTGCAGGACAATGGGTCTTAAATCAAAGGCATACATTATCATGACTAAGCTGACAGATCTGCACTGCAATGCAGAAAGCCAAGTGATATTCCAACATCTGCACCATGCTCAGACAGGCAGTTCAGACACAGAGATTCCCAAAATGAGGGAAGGACTCCCTGAGCTCTTACCTGTAACCTGTGCAACAACTGCTTGGGAAATTCTCCGGTTGGCGAGGAAGGCTTTGATCTCCTCCTTTATCACACTGCTGTCCCTCCTACCAAAACAAAAAAACAAAAGGACACACAAAAAGAGGCACAGACCAAAGTGCACCTGGAAGATGCAAAATGCCTTTATTTCCCCTGTTTAGGGGACAAGGAGTGGGGAAGGTTGGCATTAAAACAGCCCAAGTGCCTCAGTGCTGGACACTTCTTTTAATAAGTGTCACGTTTGATCAAAGCTCCGTAGCAGGAGAATGGATGACTCATGTCCCATATAATTCATATTAGGTGCAGCACTGCCATATGGAATGTACAAAGTTTCATTACACGGGGATGAATAAATCTCTCATACCAGCATAAAAACCTCACTCATAAAAATGAGGCAGAAAAATAAAAAATCAAGGATAGCAGGGGCTGCATGGTTAGTTACCCAAATGAATATGCATATGCCAACCTCCTCCAGCATTCCAAGGAAAAGATCCAATATTTTGCAGCCTCTGTCCCTACACCCTTACTTTAGTCCTCTACTTAGTCCAGAACTTGCACTGAATGAACGAACTGAGATCGTTACAAGGTCTGCACAGGTAGTTCAGAAAGGGCTAAAATGGTGCTAAAAAGCAAATAAACTGGAGTTGCACAGGTAGTGTGATATGCAGCAAATTTCAATTGTAATAAACACATACATTGCCCTCCTCTTCCTCTCTCCCTTCCTGAGAAGGGCAGGCAGTTAAAACAGCCTTTATTAGGCTTTATGGGGTATTTCCCTTCCCTTTCTCCCCTCCTGCCCCAGCTGCAGCATTGAAGGCAGACTCAAGCTTGCCAATGTAAATGCAAAATGCATGCTGTGCCGTGGGTTCATTTTTATTTCTGTACCCAACACTCAAATAAAAGTAATTTCAGTTTAAATAAGCACTAAAAGCATTACCCAAGACTCATTGCACAGGAACCCAAACCTGAGCCATGGGAACTTGGCACTCTGCTGCACTCACCCCCTTCCTGCACGACTCCATCATCTGCAGCCGGCAGCAAATGAGGTTGATCAGCTTTTCTTATTGCTCATCTCTAATCCTCTCCCCCAAAAGCCACATCTTTCCCTGAAATCTCCAAACTACTTCCAACACATTTCCATCCCAGAGCTTCTGGACCCCAGTTCTCTCATAGGTACATCAGGAATATTGCAATGTTGGGGGGCAAAAAGAAGAAATTCCAACATTATGACCAAAATTATTTTGAGGCTTTTCCTCTTATTTCTTTCTGCTCTCAAAGCCCACTGACTCTGACTCTCATCCTCAGGAGTATAATCCCCTCCTTTCATCTTTGCCATAGTGCTGAAAAGAAAGCTGCTAAAAGTAAAGGAAGGTCAGTTCTGAAAAAAAAAACCAAAAAACACCCAAGTGGGTCTCACCAAAAACTTCTGCTTCTTCTTTATTATTTGTACCACTCTGCAAATCCCTGCCACAAATTAAACACAACAGGCATCCTCTGCAGATGCCACTGGAAAGCACTGACCAAGTCAGATTCCCTGCTCTCCCTCTATGTTGAATGAGTTACAAGAGGTGTGAAATAGTGGAGGAGGAGCCATGTGAATTGATACTCGATCAGAATCCCGAATAAAAGCAGGGTGGAAAATGAGTGTTCTAAAATCAATCCCAATTTTTGGTACAGCATGGGAAAAAATATTTCAACAGTCAGACTGTGGGACACCCACAGCAGGCCAGGGGCTGCCTCCACAATGTGGGGGAGAGGTTCTGGGATGGTGACCCTCGGGAAACTGGCAGGAACAACTGCATGAGGCAACTCCTGCTCTCCTGATAATCATCATCAAATCCTCATGGAATGGTGTGGGTTTGTGGGTCAGAAGGGACCTTTCAGGACCTTGACTCCAAAGCTACTGCAATAAGCAGGGATATCTTCAATTGGATCAGCTTGCTCAGAGCCCTGTCCCACCTGACCTTGAATGTTTCCAGGGATGGGGCATCCACCACCTCCCTGGACAACCTGTGCCAGTGTTTTACCACCGTACAACCCCTATTTGAGCAGTCTTCCAACACACCCATTCCTGCCGAGCCACTTCTCACCTCCAAACTTCTGACAGAGACTTTCACTCACCTCATCAGCTCCTCCACTTTGTCATCAATGTCCAAGTCCTCCTCAGAAGCCTCGAAGCTGTAGGACCTCTGGGCCAGGCTGTTGGCCAGGGGGTAGCGGGTGGGCGACATCTTCCCGTTGAAGGCAGACAACCTCTCGTTACTCTCCCTCCCGTTCTGATTCGTAGTGCAAGGCTGTGGGGAGGTGTCATAACTGTTGCTTGGGGATGGGGACATCCCAGAGTGCTGGGTCTGTGTGGAAGCCGTGGCTGTCGAGGAAGACGCCGGGACATTGTTGGTGCTGTTGCTGTAGGAGCCGCCTCCGTAGCCAGACCTCCTCCCGAATTTGTCACTATGCTCTTGGTCGAGACGGTCCAAGGTCTCCAGGGCGTGCAGGATCTCATGCCTGGTCATTCCTGTGCGTCTCAGGCGCTGCAGGAGGTCGATCTGCTCTATGGTGAATCTTGGCTCGTCCGTGTAGTGAGACATGGTTTCCAGCAGGCTGCAGTTGAGGGGAAAACACAAAATATTTCGGTTCAATAGCTCTACGTGGCACATGGAAAGTACTTCGTACACTCAAAAGGTCAATTTTGGCGCAAAACTTTAAGACACACACATGACAGAACCAAAATCCACCTCTAAACAACCTCAGCCGGACACCTGCCATAAATGCCAACCTCACTACACAGCAGAAGGGTTTATTTTCCTTGGAGTGCTCCAACAGCATTTCAGCCCTCTCCTGACATTCCCTACACCTGCACCAACCCTGCAGTTTGTGCCCTTTTGCTTTTGATACACCACTGCTATGGAGACTGTGGTTGCTCAGTAATTAAGGCTGCAACTCGATTCCAGGCAAAATTTTACCCAGTGTTAAGTACCCATCAGACAGAAATCTCTGATTTCTGTGGCGGCCACAGATCTGAGTTTTTCTGGACAAGTTTTAAACAGTTATGACGTGAGATTTATGAATCTCAACTCTTTCAAATCTTAACTACAAAGAGTTCGAGTTGCCCTAACTTTTGTTGCTACCTTGAAAAAAAAAGGAGATAAAAACACACCTAGCGGAAATTCTGGTGGCCTGTAGGACCCAAGCTGATTTGACTGAAGTTGGATTTCTGAAGTTAGGAACTTTTGAACCTGGAATGCTGTCACAGATTGCTTGCCCTGACAAGGAAAGTGCAGCACATCCAATTACTCCTGAGCTTTCATTTAAAGAAGTAAGTCTTCAACCTGTTCCCCTCCAAGAACTGGCTCCTCAGGTAACTTGATCACTGTGGTGGCTCGACAAAAGCATTTTTAACTCTTAAACTTCCCAAGGTGCCACAACAGTGAATATTATTTGCTGCAAAGCCCTGAAATGGAACTAAAAAAAAAATCACAGTATGCTCCCTTAATCGCTCTTATTTCCTAAGTCTCCAGGCTAGAGATCCAAATGTCACACAAACAACAAGATCTCCTCCTTCAGAACGCTGGATCTTGAGAAGAAGGGATGGCAGATGGAGGGAAGGCAGAACTTGGCAAGCAGAACATGGCATTTTCCATTCTTCTTGGGAATCTTCTCGTGAGTCGAGGGTTTATTACCACTCCTGCAGGAGAGCAGGGTGAAGAGATCACTCAAACTCCAGGAGACGTGACAGAGCTGACGTACAATCCCTACGAGCCAGAGCAAACCCCAGCTGAGGGAAAGTCAAGGGAGAATTCCAAGGACCCTGTGAAAGCCAGGAGAGGGATGATGGCTGTGAGGCTTAGAGACCTTCCAGGGACAGGGCTCCCTATGCCTCCCCACAAACTTTGAGGATGATTCCTCTCATCCATTTGTGCCCTGGCACAGAGAAGCTCCCAACAGGAGTCATGGGATGACTGAGTTGTGGAGCTGGGGCTGAAGAACAACACCGAGAACTGGTTTGCTGGAGCAGAGCTGTAAAGACAAAGCCAGGATGCACAAATCCACAAAAATGGCATTTGCAGCCTGGGAAATACAGAAATGAGAAGAAAACTCCCATCTTTCCCCTCATCCAGCAATTACTGAGCCCCTTTCACCATCCCATGGGGAGAAGGACAGTGCAAGGAGATGACTCCCATCCAAGAAAATGCCTGTGTGAGAAGACAGACGTTCTACATCCTCATCAGCACTTCAGCCCAACGGGAATGCGCTGTCCTCTGAACAACTGATTACTGGAAACATCCAGGCCATTTTATATCTTCCAAGACAAGCACCCAGACTGTTGGACAACAGGAGGGCACAGCAGGCAATGCAGCAGCAGACCTGCAACTGACTGGAATTGTAAAAACCACCACTTGGAAGTGGCATCGCAGCCTGAGACCTTTGGAGCTTGACAGGGAGCATTTGGAAATAGATGTTGTGTTCTAGGTTTGGCCTCTGGGGGAGGCAGGGCTGCTCCATCCTTCTCTCCCAGCTCTGGGAGAAGTGTCACAAGGACTTACTGACTCATTGCAGACAGCTCTGAGCAGCACAGTTTTCAAATAGAAAAGCTCTTTAAACATCTGGCCTTGAGGTGGTTTTCCCTGGATATGCCAGCTCACCTTTCCTCAGGGCAACACCTGGTTTGGGCATTTCTTACCTGTATTTCTAATGTCACCATTTCCTGGATCATTTATCTGTCAATACCAGCTTTCACGTGCTCGAGTACTTTGTTTGAACTGGAGAATTTAATGAGGCAGAGCCTTCAACCAGAATTACCTCCACTCAAAATTCCTACTTTACAGACTCTTCAACATTTAATACTAAAACATACTTTAAATTATTTAATCTTCCATTTATCACAGACACAGAAACCCAGAACCTTTGTCCTTGCAGCCCCACGAACTAAAAATCTCCCATCTGACAAAAACGAGACTTTCCAGATGGCTTCAAGAATGTCAAGCAACAGAACTCATTTCACAAAATCATGGAATTACAGAACAGTTTGGATTGGAAGGGGCTGTAAAATCATCCCATTCCAGCCCCTGCCATGGGCAGGGACATCTTCCACTAGCTCAGGGTGCTCTAAGCCCCATCCAGCCTGGCCTTGGACACTTCCAGGGATCCAGGGGCATCCACAGCTTCTCTGGGCACCCTGTGCCAGGGCCTCAGCACCTCCTGCAGCAGTTGGTGGCCACGGCCAGCGATTCCCTCTAAAATTTGGGTGTCATTCCTAATTTGTTTAAAGTGCCAGGGCTCAGCTCCTGGATCTGGGTGCCCAGGCCAAATTAATCTCATTTAGTGAATTACACATAACGATTTGGTGAATCCTAAGTGTCCTTTAGTGAATTACAGCTAATGAAGTGCAGAGTTCCCAGATGCAGGGGCAGGGGTTGACCTCTCGTCGCTCGTGGCTGTATGAGGGAAAGAGCTCTGGCCTCAATTTGTCCCACTTTGATAGAGCTGAGCTTGTGCAGGAATTTCAGTTCACAGGGATGCAAAGGCTGCTGGGCAAAGCCACCCTGTGCCCCAGGAATAAGATATTCAATGATTTCCAACTTGTATTCTAGAGTTCATCAGTGGACTTTAAAGCCTTGCAGAAAGTAAAGGAGGAGTAGCAAACCTACTGTTAAATTAACTCCATGATACTGTGTTTAACACAACCACTGGAAAAATGTGGGCAATTTGAAAAGAAAACCAAACTAAAATCAAAACTAAAACTTGTCTATCCATGCAAAGTATTCTTACAGGCCTCCAACCCTTTTAAGGTAACTTCTGGGTAATTTTTCAACACTTAAGAGGTAAGAACACCAAAATTAAGAGTATGTCCCTGCTGGTCTCACTAATGTCAAATAGAGATGTCCAAAGTGCCTTGTTTATATTTACATACTCAGCTTATATTGCACTGACACATCTCATTGGTCTTCTTGATCTGGAACTCCTGTTCCCATCTTCATGTGGTTTTCTGCCCAACCATGAGATCTAGAAATAATGCTCCTGAGGGACTTTTAGGCATTGAAAACAACTGCAGGAACTTGGAATTTTCCATTAAAACCCCAAAACAAATATTGCAAAACATGGTATTATTGAACATGTTCCAACATTGCCAACTATCTACAACTTTTTAATGAATAACTACAGCAAGCATTATTTTGAACTGTTACTCGACCAGGGCTTCGGTTATTTTCCTTTCTTAAATTATTTTAATAAACTTACTCTGTTTAAAGATCAATTTACAAAGCAGTTAAGTAAACCAGCCATTTTAGAATCACCCTAATTTCATTCACCTCATTAATGAGTGGATATTCTCCACCACTTCATCCCCCCCACGCTGCAGTAAGAGCCTCTTATCCTCCTGCACTCCTCTGGCTACCTGTAATTCAATTCACTTCCCCCTCTTTTTCCTTGTGAAATACAATCAACTGCAAAAGTAGCACGAAGTAAAATAAGATAGAGACAAGCAGAATGATTGCAGGGGCACAGGAGAAAATCAAGATGGAAAATACTTTTCCTGAGAACACAGAGCGTGGACTGACTTTGCTGTAGGCAAACTTTGCTGTGTGTGTAGCAAAATATCCTCTACATCCCATGCTTTATCTGCTGTCAGTTAGTAAAACTCTCACCAGTGCCAATGGGCTGTCAAATTTCCTTGGGGGAAAAAAAAAAGAGAGGTAACCAAGGAAGAAGAGCCACGCATTTTTCTCCCTGAAATTTTGCAAGCGAAACCTCTGCAAAGTTCTAATGAAGCTCAAAACTAAAAGTGACCAATTTTTAACAACTGAATGTTAATTGCCCTTGAAACAAAGTTTCTTTAGGTCCTGACAGAAAAAAAAAGGAGCCTGAAGTATCAAAGTTATTTACATTCCTTACACTAAGTTGGCAATCACCCCACAAGGAAGATGGCTCAATTCTACCATTCCAAAGCATTAAAACTTAGTGCTCATCTTTCATGGCTCCTCCAAAAGCAACCTGAGCTACCTGAATATCAGACTGAAGGGAGAACTCTAAGGAGGTAAATAAAAAGAAATTATTTTCCCTCCTAAACCCACAAATATGAAATATCCAGCAGGTCCCAACCAGCCCAATGCAGCAGCACTCCTCCCCTTCTAAAGGGACTTTGTGGAGTGGAGGCTGTTCAGGGGCAGAACTGCTCTCACCAGCATTGTCTTTCCTTCTCATACCACCAAGATTTGTTTAACCTTTTCTTTAAGGAATTTCACCCTTTGGATAGGGGGTTCCCTCCCCATTTTGACTGTCCTGATCTCCAGGGGGAATACATGGCCAGAGTGTTCTCTTCCCTTATTTTCCTGCACTGCATAGAGAAAAGTAAGGAAAAACACATCAAGGGCTTCTCACCTCCTCTCACAGCCCAAGCCCATGCTGATAGAAGAATCATTTACCCAGCACGTAACTTTCTAGGTGATGGAACACAGCAGAATAATCCCATAAAAACAGCTACGAGCTAAGTCCATGTCCAATTGAACTCACAGAAGTTCAAAGCAATTCAATTACCCGTTTGGGAATAAGGCCAGACACCAGCCTTAACACCTCTAACACTTGAGAAAATGGCTCTGGACTCTTTAATGATCACAAGAAATCATTTTTTCCACTCTTCTACTCACTGTAGATGAGTAGGAAGCACTCTAGCATCACTGAGGAGACGCTCTTCTGCAGAGGTCCTTCTCCAATTCCCATTAAAATTCACTGCTTTATCTAATAAGCAAAGCTCAAGACTTACAAAACCAGTTGTGCTTTCTGATATAAGACCTATATTTGATATAATCTGCATAATATGGATGTGGGCAAGAGCCAAAGTGTTCAGAACAGGATCCTAAGTCTGGTAATTGGTTTAAGAGTGATTCTGATCAAGTCCCATCAACTGAGGCAAACAGGATGGGGAGAGATGCCAACATTTACTCTTCTCTGACACATGGCACAGGGTAGGACCCCCCTGCACTGCACTGTCCTGCTCACAGGGACATCCAGGATTTGCCATCCCATTTATTACAGCACCAGCAAGTTTTGCAACATCACAGGCACCTCCTTGGTGCCACTCAATGCCACCTCACCACTTAAACAGAAGAGCAAAATCACAATGTGAATTGTGGCTTTCCAGCTCAAATAGGTTCCTCCAAAGTGCACAGCTAAAGAACCAATTCCTACAACTCATTAACTAAACCAGAGTTTTACCTATCACAGTCTAACAGCTTGAACTCCTTCACCTGCCAGATTTTTCCCTGTGTGTCCATGCAGACAGCACTGGTGAGAACTGCAACCTGAACAGCAGTGGAGGTGGATGTCCTCCTGATATCAAAAACGGGCATTAAGGATGGCATTGCTATTTCCAAAGCAATGTAATTTGCTTATCACCCAGTCTGATATTCAACCACCTAATTCACATGAAGTAACTGCTCCGGATGCTTCCTACGAGAACCAGTGACTACAAAGAAACTCCAGCACTTCCAGCTGCCCACTCTGGATTTTTTAACCCTGTTTTAGGTTATGTAAGCTTGTTTCTCTCTCCACACATATTTCTGAGATCCAAGGACCAAGCATAGTTTCATTCAGTTCCTCCTTTTCCACACAGAATCTCAGGCTGGTTTGGGTTAGAAGGGAGCTTAAAGATCATCTGCCATGGGCAGGGATGGCACTGAGAGATGAGGTTGATTAGGGGCCCATCCAACCCTCTACTCATCCCAAAGGATGCAGCTTATCACTTGGTTCTCACAAGGGGCTCAAAGGAAGGGCTTTCATTGAGCTACAGCTGTTCCAAAAACAGAGCAATGACATCTATCACCAAAAATTCCCAGAATCACAGAGTATTCTGAGCTGGAAGGGACCCACAAGGATCATCAAGCCCAGAGACAAAGACTCTGACCCTTCCAGGGCAGCTCTAAGGCACTCCTGGAAGAGAATTGGGGCATTTAGTACTCAACAGTACCCAGTCTCCTGAAATTCAAGCTTTGGCCTTCTCTTTTCTCCCTGAACAAGTGAATCTCTAATTCAGAGGGTGGGGAGGCCCTGGCACAGGGTGCCCAGAGAAGCTGTGGCTGCCCCATCCCTGGAAGTGTCCAAGGCCAGGCTGAACAGGGCTTGGAGCAACCTGGGATACTGAGTGGCACCCCTGCCATTGGAATGAGATGATCTTTAAGGTTCCTTGCAACCCGAACCATTGCGTGATTCAATGATTCACAGCAGCATAAATATTTCAGAACCACCTAAAACTTTGCACCATATTAAGCAGAGCTGCCTTCAAACCAGGAGCTGATGCTGTGAATTCTGGGGCGTAACAGAGGATTAAGGATCTGACTCATCACTTATGCTCATCAGTTGCAACTCCAGTGTTTTCAGAGGAGTTGTACCCATTTTCAAGAGAGAGAGAGAGAGAGAGAAAAACCTCAGGCCTGAAGTAAACATCATGTCAACGAACACAGAGCCATCCTCACCCATACGTTTGCATAATTATCTCCTGCAGTTGGCATCTCTGGGTTCTGATTTTCCAAAAAAAAAAAAATAAATAAAAAGGCCTCTACTCCCATTCATCCTGATTCCCAAACAAAATGTAATTCTTGTAATGAGTGCTCTCATCCCAGGGAAATGAGAGCCTTGCACTGCAGCGAGAGGGGAAATCAGGCTCCGAGCTGAGGCACGGAGGCTCAGCGTCACCAGCTCTGTTTAGGGATGCAAAACAGCAGCTCCGGAATGCAGAGCTCTGCCTTCGATCAAAACGGGGACAATTAATAAGAGCAGCCTGAAACTTCTGAAAATAAATCTGGCGTAATCAAATACTCACCGCTACACAAATTAGAGGAGGCAAGCTGAGAGCAGAATATCAACACATCGTTTCTTCAGGAGGCTTCAAGTTTCTCAGCTGGTTAAAGAGCCACAAACCCCGACTCACTATTCTACACAAGCTGTTCTTCCACTTATTCGCTGAAATTCTCTGCTGATATAATAATTTTACTGGATGCTGGCAGTGAGCAAACCCAGCACTTTTGCCACTCGGGTGAGTAACTTACTCTGCTTTACATCTCTGGGAAAGAGAGAGAACTTGAGATTGATCTTACAAGGCAAAAATATAATATAAATGGCAATTATAGTCATAATCCAAGTCTTACAAAAGGGACTGACCTCTGACTAAGCACAGGGCTGGCAGCCAGATGCTTCTGAATTCTACTCAAGGCACACACTGATTCACACTGACACCTTATCTGTCTAACCCTAACCTTCCCTACTTCCAAAATCTGAGTTTCCTGCTATTGTTGCAATTCTACAGCAACAAGGCAGGAATTCAAACTCTGAGCCTGGATTCAAGGGCAGAATGAGGGACCAGAAGGACTAACAAACAGAGAGAAAAGCTGTAGTGGCAGCTGAGCACTGAACCAGGGCCCAAAGCCCAAACCTGTGCCAAGAGCAAGGAGGAGCTCTTGGATTTGAGAGCCAAAGACTAAACTTTGGATATATAAGCTCTGTAACAGCTCTCAAAGCACAACTTGTGTGCTTTACTGACAGTAAATCTCATGAACACACTGGAATTGTATAATCCATGTGAAGAAACAGAGTCATTAAAAAGCCATCAATAAAACTGAGGCATGGGCCTGCCCTAGACACCAGACTGGGCCATCCCTGGAAGTGTCCAAGGCCAGGTTGGATGGGGCTTGGAGCAACCTGGGACAGGGGAAGGTGTCCCTGCCATGGCAGGGGATGGAACTGGAGGAGCTTTAAGGTCCCTTCCCACACCCAAGCCATTCTGGGATTCCAATCTAAACCACTTTGGGATTCTATGATAATTCATAATCTTTAGCCATCAAGACTACAGAGAATAGTGCTGTCTTCTGCCTCCTCCATTTAATTCCAAAATTTGACCAATCCTTTATTAAAATCCAGGCAGAATCTCAGAACTCTTCTCCATTAATTCTGCCACCCAGGGTATTAAAATACTGGAATGACAAGGTCCCTGTGGCAGAGAAATAACACTACACTAATTTTTGTGACCAAGAGCTTCCAGAGAGGGGCTGGACTTTGGACAAGTCCAAATAACTTGTTCAAAGTCACACAGGAATTTTGCAAGAAGGCAGAACAAGAGCCTGGCCAAACTCTGAGCATTTTTTCCCATTCAAGGTCCATCTATAGCATCAGATATGACAAGATGTCTCAAAGCCATCACCAGGATTTCCACCACCTCTTCCACACAGGAAGAAATGGAGACATTCTTTAGTATTTCAGGTACCTTTGTTCTATTTCAGGACCTATTGCCAGCACTGACAACCAAAACACTTCCTCAAAAGAGAAATTTGTTACTTCAGAAAACTAAAATCCAAATCCAGTTTGTTCAGCAAACAGCTGAACCTCACCTACCCCTGTTTAAGTGCTTAACTACAAAGCAAATTATTTTCCACTAAAAAACAGTTTGCAAGTGAAGTTTTACTGGCACAGCCTTAGTGAAGACAGAAATTACACTTGGAGAACTCAGGAATAGATAACAGTCTCTCCTTGAAGAAAATAAATCATAATAGCAAAAATCATAGGCTTCTGGCCACTGCTGCTTCCAAACTGGAGTTTTATTTTAGTTAAAAGCATTTGAGAAAGAAATGAATATCCTAATTAATGCTCTTAAAGCAACAAACATCTCTTTGTGTAACCCAGCCCCGAACTAGGGAGATTTCCTGCAGGACAGACAAGAGCCAATCCACATTCCACACTGCCAAGGCCACCACTGCCCCATGTCCCCAAGTGTCACATCCACACAGCTTTTAAATCCCTCCAGGGATGGGAATCCACCACTGCCCTGGGAAGCTGTGCCAAACCCTTCTGAGGAAAAAACCTTTTCCATTCAACAAGATTTTTCTTTAGGTCACTTTAGCTGTGAAATCATGAATTAACTCATCTGGTTTATCGTGATGTAAAACCAAGGGCTCAGGCAGGACATTGATTCAGTTAAAGAAGCTAAAAAAACAAGTGAATAATCCCAGAATCACCCACTACTTACATGGTACCTTGTCACTGAAGACAAAAAGAGAAAAGCAACTGAGTTTTCTGTTACCTGAGATTAATTAACCTGATTTGTGTCACAGTTCAACGACACTGGACAGGTACAGCTCAGCCTGTGGTGATTTTCTAAACCACTGATAACTCCAGTGTCTGCTCTTCAATCTGTGCTGACTTGGTAGAGTTCACACTCTGGTTCTTTTCTCCCTGTTGTTTTCCCTAAATGATGACAAGGCTTTAATCCAGTCCTTTTCCATCTGCATTACTCACCCTGATTTTCTTTTATTCACTCCCCAGACAGCCCTGTCACTGCTGGCAGTTAAATTCATAAGCACTGGCCTGAGAATTCAGGTAAACTTGAAGTGACACTGCCTGGTTCTATCAGAAATTATATTTTGAGGGATGTAAAACATGGTCACTGTTATAAACTGCCAATGGTCAAATTGGCTTTTGTATATTAATTTATGGTTAATAAGGTTAAGAGATTAAGTGTGATGGGTTAATGAGTTGAGTGGTTAATTGCTTCTGTTACATTTAATAAGTTATAGTTAAAATTAAATTGTATGGCACAATGTTCTGGTTATTGTTGTAATGTTCCCCTTCTTTGTACCCTCGCTATAATATCCTGGTTACAGTGAACAGAAGTTCTTGTTATTATTAATTAGTTAAGAATGTTCAATTATTATAATTCCTATCATAAGGGATTATGGACAAAATGGCCGATGAAGGCTAAAAGTGACTTTCCAGAAAGTTCCATGGGGAGTGTCAATCAGGATATCAATCAAAATGAGGTCCCTCCCAATCTTGGGACTGAGCATGGTCCAGATGGGTGCACCCTGGTCATGCCACCCCAAATGGGCAGATATGGGGTGGAGCAGGGACCCCAAAACCTGTGATTGGATAAGTGAATCCTTACCTCTCTATTGACACTCAGAAGGTTTAAAAGCACCAAGCTCTAAGAGATTTCCCTCTGGCCAGAGCAGCCACGTAACCTGTGCTGCTGTACCCAGGTCTTTGTGTTGTGGGCATCCCAATTGGGTTTTTTTGGTAATAAATCTTTAAAATTCTACATCATAAAGCATTGTCCTTCACAGTCATAGCTCACTATTAACACATATTAATTAATCAATATGGACTGTGAAGCACAGGTAATTACTCCCATATTTATGGGGAGCTCAACAGAGATAAACCTGTGTTGGCTACAGGACTTCCTTTTAGATAAATTCTTAATTCCTGTGAGGCCAAGATCAAGAGTCCTGTGTTCACACTGATGCCTTAAATGGCTCCCTAGGAACAGAAAGCAGACAGGAATAAAGGAATCAAGGAGGGATTGATTGGAAAGGCCTTCAGAGGTACACTCTGGGCTCCAGAGGCTCCTGCCTCAGTGCATCCCAACATGGACAAGGACAGCTCACGAGTGCTTCCCACTTGGATCTCAGCATCAATTCCCCAAGCAGAACCCAGCCAAGGATGGAATTTGCCCAAGCTTGCCCCCCTGTCCCCAAGATTGTGGTTTGCAGTTGTTGGGCCTAGGAGGGTCTGGGTGTCCTTGGAGAGCTGGAGAGGCTTTGTTGTGTGTGTGTGAGCATGAGAGAACAGCACTGAACGAGCTCCAGGGAACTGCAGAGTGACACTGGGCAGGGCAGGATTGGAAAAATATAAAAGTTAAAACCTAAGGTATCGACACTCATGCCTCAAACTTCTCTCCAGCACTCACTGCCTCTCATCCTACTAAGAGTAAAGATGAGGCAGTGAAATGGTAACTGCACCCAGGTGAATCCTACTCTCAGGAGTAACACAATCATCACTCTCTTATTGTGGAAGTTTTGCAACTGTTCAATATGAATCACTATTTACATTCAAACTTTAAAAAAAATTTTTAAGGTTCCACTTTATTCTTTCCCTTTCACAATCCCATTTACCCTTTTTTAAAATCTATCTGTGGTTTAATCTGGAAACTTTCTATCTAAATAGGTCATCTTGGCCCATTTCCCCTAATTTAATACTCTCTAATCTCCTTCAAATAAGTTCCCCCCACTTTTCTTTCAGTCAAAAATTATTCACCTCTACTTCTACTATATCTTCCATGACCATTTTAACTGCACATGCATTGGAATAAATCAAGGAAGCTGCAACTGCTCTGCTGGGATGTGGCAGCAGAAAACTGCATGGGGGGAGAACATGACCGAAATGGAGCTAAAAACCAGGAAATTCAAGCTATGCAATTCCCAATTTGGAAATTTCTGGCAAAAGCCTGACACAAAGCTGTGAGATGTCCTTGTGCTCACTCAAAGCACAGAGGAGCTCTGAGGTCACCCAGCAGACTGCAAATTACCAGGATAACAAAGATGCCCAGGGTGATGTGGCCTTACCTCCAGACTTCTCTCCTGCTGTGAACTAGATCTTTAAAATTTCAAGTGGTGGTTTTAATACTGAAATCCAACATACTGCCAGCTAAAAGGAAGAAGAGGAGGTGGCTCAAGGGATTGCCAGCAAATAGGAAACCACTAGTTTTGAACAGAACACTAAGCCACCAGCAATAGAAAATAACTAATTAATGGCTTTTTGAAATCCGTTGGAGTTTGGTTTCCAACACGAAATCCCTGGCAGTCATTTTTTTTTTGCTGTGACTCCCTCTACAGAAAGCTGTGACTGCACTGCCACTTGCAGTGCAGTCTACTACAAATGTCCAAGGATAATTCTTCATCCTTGAAATAACCCATCTGGGAAAATGTGATGCATTCAGAGCAGCCCAGTTCCTTCTCTTCTGCAGAGAAGGTTCCTCTTTCCAGCTCAGTCTGAGAGAAGGAACAATCTGAAGTCAAGAGGTCAAAGTGTCCCAAGGATCTGATTGCCAAGGGATGAGCATTTGGTTGTGCCTGTAACAGGGATACTGGGAACAGCAGTACAGCAATGGCCAGTGGGAGATGAGTGACAGCATAGGACAGGTCAAGCCCTTCCCTTCAGCCTGACAAGCTCCAAAACTTGAATTGTTTTGGTTATTTATTAAAGAAACAGCATAGAAACCAATTAAATAGAAAATATATGATAGAAGTCATTTAAAGGAGCAAATTAAT
Source organism: Erpornis zantholeuca (assembly GCA_013400515.1). NCBI lineage: Eukaryota > Metazoa > Chordata > Aves > Passeriformes > Timaliidae > Erpornis > Erpornis zantholeuca. The sequence goes on from VZTN01012371.1 coordinate 131,933, forward strand.
TTTGAATTCCAGGATGAGATTTGGACAGCCTGGATTCACAGGGGGGTTCAAGATACTTGAGTTGCTTGGACCAACACATCCAGGTGCAGGGTTAGGTGAGGTGCCCCAGGTTGTGTGGCTTTGCCAGAGGACACTAAATTGATGGTGGCTCATCCTTTTCAGCAAATCTAGAGTGGTGCTGAACTCTGTGTCCCTCTCATATGTTCAGCTGCTGTATGGAGTTCTCTCCTTTAACACTGATTTTTCTCTGATCAAGGCTGAATTTCTAAGAACTGCATCATTTTGCTTCTTTTTCAGTGACAGAAATGTAGAAGCACAAACAATACATCAGCCAGACCAAGCAAGGAGCTCATTTTTACTACTCCCTGATTTAAATGCCCAGTTATTTTACTATTCCTGGTTTAAATGTCTTCCCTGGTTTAAATATCCACTAAACCAGGGAAATTCTCCAACTCAGCCAACTGTTCATAATTCCTTTTAACCATTTGTTTTAGACAATTTAGCAGAAAAATACCACAGAATCTTAATTGTTATGATTTTTTTCAGCTTGTACTTACACTACTGGAAAAGTTCTGAGCATACTTTACATGAGGATGGGACGTTACAAAGCCTCTTGAGGGTCTTCAGTGTTATTCACCATTCTGTAAGACACAAGGAAAAGATCCAGAAACATTAGAGATGTCTGTGAGAGGCAAAGAGATCCAATCACATCATTGTGGATAATCTGTCTCTAATCCAGACCCACAGGCTTCAGTGCACACAGCAGATTGTTATGGAGAAAGTTGATGTCTGGTGTTGTAATCAGTCCAGAGACAAAAATTTAAATTACAATTGATTTCTTTCGGCCACAAGTAAATTAATCTATGCAATCATTTAGCCTTATGACAGTTACCTACCCTTTTAACTCACAAAAGCTATTAAAAGGATTATTTGGCCAACATCTGCAAAGAGCTCAGGAGACAGGTACTGTGTTCTGAGGAGGAATGACCTAATAGAATTTTCCTCAGCTATCACTGCTGATGTCTTTCTCCACAAACTAACATGGACTGAAAGTGCTCCAAAAGTCAAACTATTAACCAACAGGAGAGAGAAAAGCAGGATGTTCTATCCAGGCAGAGCTGGGATAGAAAATGAGTGGACACAGTAGCACAGGGAGTTGCATGGGATAATTTCCTCTGCTTCATCTGTAACATGAGCAATCATGGATTGCTAAACCATGGAGAGCAATCATGGATGGACACATCTTGGCTCTTCTCAGTGGTTAAAAGTGGTCCAAATATTAGAGAATGACTCTTTCTCCCTCAACACCTGCTGAAGATGTTGGGGAAGAGCTGCACCTCTTCCAGCTGGAGCCCACTGGGCTCATGGAGACTGCAGAGTCACAGAGCTGGTTAGGCTGGAGAAGCCCTGTAAGATCACAGACTCCCAGAATGTGTTGGGGTTGGAAGGGACCTTAAAGATCATCCATAGCCACCCCCTGCCATGGGCAGGGACACCTTCCACTAGCCCAGGTTGCACCAAACCCATCCAGTCTGGCCTGAGATACATCCAGGGGCAGCCACAGCTTCTCTGGGCACCCTGTGCCAGGGCCTCACCACCCTCACAGACAGCAATTCCTTCCCAATATCCCATCCGGCCCTGCCCTCTGGCACTGGGAAGCCATTCCCTGTGTCCTGTCCCTCCATCCCTTGTCCCAAGTCCCTCTCCAGCTCTCCTGGAGCCCCTTTAGGCACTGGAAGGGCCTCTGAGCTCTCCCTGGATCCTTCCCTTCTCCAGGTGAGCACCCCCAGCTCTCCCAGCCTGGCTCCAGAACAGAGGAGCTCCAGCCCTTGGAGCCTCTCCGTGGCCTCCTCTGGACTTACTCCAGCAGCTCCATGTCTTCCCTGTGCTGAGGACCCAGAGCTGGACACAGAACTCCACGTGAGGTCTCACAAAGGAGAATACAGGAGGAAAATCACCTCCATCTATCGAGTCAGATTGTTACCCCAGCAGAGCCAAGGCCACTACTGGCCCACATCCCCAAGTGCCACATCCGCACAGCTCTTAAATCCCTCCAGAGATGGTGATACCATCCTTACGTGGATTTTTTTTCCTTTTTCCCTCCATGAAAAACTCATGAACTTTCAGGACCAAAGGCTGAGCTGAATGAGCTTTCCCAGAAGTGGCAGCACTCAGCTTTTGGCCACCAGCTTTTCTGGGAGGTTTAAACCTGTTCACAACAGCCTTCTCCCACCCAGCCCCAGCCAGGGAAAACTCTGGATGTTTCCAGGGAGGGGAGGTGCTGAGTGCTGGCTGCTGCTCTTCCAGAATAACTCATTTGGCCCACACTGAGGTCCTGACCTGCCTCTCTCTCTCCAGGAAGAGGTCACCAAGACGAGTGATCCCACGTTCTGTGGGCTGGGAGAGAATCAGTGACACCAAACCACCGATGGATGGATGAGCCAAACACGCAGGTCCCTCCCTGTCAGCCACCCCAGACCTTTTAAAGAGACTCCCCCACCAAACCCCTCCTCTGTCAAATCTCTTTAACTGCATTTTAAACATATTCCCCGAGGCAGTCACAAAAAATATGAGATCATGCTGCTGACTTCTTGCCAAATTTTAATACAGAGAGCTGTTTTGTTTTCCAAGGAGGAACAAATTAGACTTAAATATATACAAACTTTCTGAAGGTCAGAGGGGCTAATGATAGAGAACTGGATTCCTCAGAGAAAGATCTGCTTCCATGGTGAGGAGTGTGGATGTAGTGAAGAAGAAAACCCAGGAAGGAAAGGAAAAAAAATCACCTTCCATCATCATGAAATACAGGATTAAAAGTAGAACACGAGGAGATGAGATAAGAGAAGCAAAGAAAAGGCTGCAGTAACTCAGGTTTTGAGATGACAAAGGCAGGAGGATGATATTAGTGATAGCAAAGAAAGAGGAAAAAACTGGTATGGACCTCAGATGTTTTAACTGAAGAGCCATTAGGATCTAGACCAAATTTGGGACGTGATTAGAGGAGGAAGATGAGTTTTTCTAAGAGACTCCAGACCTGTGAGTGCAGACAGAGGACGATGGGATTTCAGCAGAAATAAACAGCAGCAAATTCATGAGAAAATAGGGATAATTCTCTGTTTTTGCTATGTTAAAAGTGTCAGGCAGATTTATTACAGCCAGAATGCAACCACAAACTATCCCAGCCTGAGTAAGGAGGGACAGGGAATGCTCAGGTCTGCCTTGGGAGCAGGACTGGTGAAAGGAAATGCAGTTGCAGAGAAAGGAGAGGAAGCTGGTGCTTCCTCCGGCCGCTGCCAGCCCCGAGCGGCCGCTATTGAAAAGGGGCACAAACAGTCTTTGACTCCACGTTGGTCTAAAGTTCAGTGGCACAGAAATACCTTCCCCACCCCCAGACACATGTGAGAAGTTGCTTCAGTGCTTTTGTCACTTAAGGGCACATCAGGCAGGGAACAAGCAAAGCCTTCGCCTAAAATGTGAGTTGAAACAATTCAGTCCTGACCAACATAAATTCTGTCAGCAACAAATCCTCACTCTGAACCATGACCCTCAGTCTCCTTTCAGCACAAACCAAAGCACCAAAGCAGTGTGAGCACAGCAGCCAAGGCAGGTGTCACCACTGTCTGTGGTGATATGGGAGTAAGAACTCACAAACCTTTGCCCTTTTCGCATTATTCATTAAATAAATTATCTGCTAACCCAGGGAAAACACAACCAGCTCCCCTTCCCATTTCTGGTACAGACAATCAAAAAAAAAAAAAAGCCACTATTAATATGGAAATCATGGCTGCAGTTGTAGAATCAGATGTAATGAACAATCTTGTCCCCAGCTTAAGTTGCTATAAAGGCAGCTTAAATTTACAATGGATGAGTCTTCATGGCAATCTGTTTTTCAGATATTAAAAATCTCATTTTCTCGGTGCCAAGGACAAGTGGAAGTGTGAAGCACTGGAGTATCAACTCTGCATTTGTCTCACTTGACATGAAATCATTCTCATTTTAGTTCTGATTTTTAATACATTCTTGGGATCCACTTCAGCTTTCTTCATTTCTCACTGTGTGCAATTAAATGTTTTGAAGTAGAGTTCACCCTGATCCACAACACCCTGTAGAAGCAAGGAGAAAGTCACTTGGTAAAGATGAGGCTGATATCACTTATTTGGAAGAGAAACTCATTTTCTCTTTTAATTTCTGAGTGACTCACATAGTATAAAAAAAAAAAAAAAAGCCATCACTTTGTGTTTCACTAATACCTTCCTTGGTGAGTTCTTAAAATGAGCTTTACAAATAACAAACTAAAAGCTTTTGTCCTTGGGGAAGACAAACATCACCATTTTGACATAAGTAAAACATGAACAGAGGGGCTGAATTCTTGGCTTAAAGCCACCCAGGGCAGTATCAGTGGCTGAACACAGCAGAGGCCCCACCACAACAATTATCACAGCACTCCTGAAATGCAGAACCACCAAGGTCCAGCCTGGTGAAGAAATTCAGCCCTAAAAACAAAGTTATATCACTGCTGAACTCGCAGTAAAGGCAGATTCCCAACTCCATGCATATTTGCAAACAAATGTTCTCCTAAAAATAGCAAAAATTTAAATATTTAGGTCTTTTACTCAAGGTACAGCTTAAGGTCTGTAGGAATTGTCAGATCTTCTGGGTGGACTCCGTGCACATGTGTGTCCACATGTCCACACACATGTCAGGGGAGGTTCAGGTTGGACATCAGGAGGAATTTCTTCATGGAAAGGGTTGTTAAACATTGGAATGGGCTGCCCAAGGGGGTGGTGGAGTCCCCAGCCCTGGAGGTGTTCAAGGCACAGCTGGATGTGTCACTCCATGCTCTGCTCTGAGTGACAAGGTGGTGATCTGTCCAAGGTGGGACTCATTCACACTGGATGATTTTGGAGGTCTTTTTCAACCTAAATGATTTTGGATTCAACTAGCTTCCCCACACTGAGGCCAGTGTGAAGTAAAGCTGTTACCTGGTTTAACTTCTGTCACAGGACATCTTGCCTCAAAACCAGCAAGAGACCAAGGATCCATCCACTCCAGTTCACTCTGGTGATTAATCACCCTCTCCATGACGAATTTGTACTTGATTTCTACTTTGAGTGTGTCTGGCTTCACATTGCAGACAGCAGCCTTCCTTTGCCAGCTCCAAGTCCTTTATTCCTGGGAGATATTCAGACAGGCTCTTATTTACCCAGTGCTTTTAAAACTCCAGGTACTGCATTTGTATCAAAACTTAAATTCATCTGGGTACAGGCACAAAAGTAGGACTAGTGTCCAAAATACTGGAGCTAATCTAGGACTCTCTAGCCCATTTTCCCAAAATAGGCATATTAGGGGGGAAAAAAAAATTAAAAAAAGCTCTGCCATATGACTTGAGGATGTGTTTTATTGGTGCCCTGGGAAGCAAGGCTAGGAACCTTCTCCAGACACTGCCACCTCCTGAGCACACCCCACGGCTTGGTGACGTGCAGCATCCAGTTCCACATGGAAATCCTTTTATCCAAGCTCCCTGCTCAAGCAGGGCCACCAAAGGCAGTTTTTCAGGACCATGTCCAGAGTTATCTTCAAAATTTAAGACTTCATTTTCTCTGAGCAACCTGCGCCAGTGAGTGGAAAGCAGCAAGAGATCACATTTTTTATGAACACAAAACTCTTGGGAAAAAATGCTCAGAATTCACCTCCAGCCAATGCTGTTTTCATTCTTACTGTGACTGTGTTGTTTACCAAAGCTTTCAGTACAACCCTGGAGCAGGCCATATTTTGGGATTATGGTGAGGGAATGCAGCAGCTCCTTGTCAAGTTAACAAGTTTGCAATTTTTTTTATGGGATCCTGTTTTTTCTCTGAACTCTCTGAGGGGAAAACATTGACAGAAGCCTCTCCCCTTTAGAAAACAAACACTTCCATCTTAGGATAAAGCCACAGCTTATCATTTATTACAGGTAAATGTAAAAAATCAAGTAAATAATTTCTCCTACAACATGCCCTGCAGCACATTTGCACAGCACAATTAGCCAAGGATCACAGTCATTACTATTTCTCCCTTCTTTTCCCTCCCAAATCCCATGCAAAAAAAAACCTACTTGCCCAAATTCACTGGAATTTCCTAGAACACAAGGGAGAGGCCAGGCTCCATCTTGAATTGGACTGGCAGCAGTTACCACAACAGAAAAATTGAGGTCACAAAATCACAAAGTTTCCCAAACTCCAAGGCTTCCAGAGAAAGGCAGAAATGACCATCTGTGTTTCACTGGAAAGGACCCTGAGTTACTCCAGAAGTCCCAGAGATCCATCAAAGGCAATGCAATCCCAGTAAAAAGATGTAATTTAGTGTTGCTTTGTCCTTAATGGCAGCTGCAAATGAAATGCTGTCACCAAGCCACCTCTGCAGAGAACATGGGTTGTATTTTGGTTATTGCTTACAAATGAGCTTCCAGCCTTAACATCTCAACCACGAACGCTGCTGTATCTCCAAGATTGCTGCATGTTGCCCTCTCCAATCACAATTAAAAATTCACCTGGAATCAAAAACCAGAGTTGAATTGTCTTTTCCAGCTACAATTACATATGAATGTCACCAGGAGAAGAATGACAGCAAGGCACAAATTCTGAATAGTAGGGACAGCCAATGGCTGCTACAACCTCATTTCCTTAAGGATCAAAGAGGTTCTCAGTCACCTCAGATCAGTGTGACCACTGAAATGGGGGAGGAAGAGTGAATTAGGAGCCACCTAAAGAGCTAGAAGAGAGAAAACACACCCTGGAGTGGAACTGAGGTTCACAGCCCCTACATGACACCAGCAAGATTTGCACCTTGAACCCCATGAACACCCTAAGGAACACCTTAATCCCAACAAAACTGATGGATGGGAGTCTGCCAAGTCCAAGTCCTGGGCCAAACATACAATAAATGAGAGGCTCATTCAAAAACCATCTCAATTAACACAAATTATCTTGACGGTTCTCTGCGAGGGATGCAGGGACACAGGAGCCCTGGACATGCCAAGTGCTCTGTGAGGTGCTCTATTGCCAAGCACAAGGTCTGCATGCCATGAATCCACCTCCACTGCAGACTGCTTGTCCCAAAGAGGATCCAGGAGTCCAATAGGAAGAGGAACTGACAGATTTTGTACAGGTCACGGTTGGGAAAGGCCAGGGTCAACAAGGGACACTGCAGAAGATACAACAGCTCCAAGAAATCAGAGTGTTCATGCAGCTGGATAGGAAGGGACCTTCCTTCATCCATGGCTCTCCAGGGAACACCTCAGTAGATGCCCCAAACCCTCTTCAGTGGAATTCCAGAAACTGCACTTGGCATTGGGTCACTTGACAGAGGGAGATTAATTACAAGACAAGGGCTTTGAAATGTGTTGATCAAATCAAACTTGATTTCTTCTTAATTTGACTTGATTTTAACTTTTCCTGTGCCAAATTGGGGAACGCTTCCAAAAGCTGCATTTTTTTCCTAGAGTGGTCAATCATGCTTGAATTTGCATCTGCATGGATTAAAACCCTTGGCAGGCACAGAGAACTGCAACTACATGATCCTAGGAGAGTATGAAGATGCCCAGTACAAGATGGACGTTCAGGTGAATTGAGTTGAAGCACCTGCACTCAGTTGCTGACCCAAAAAAAGAAACCAGAACTGTATCTGCCATCGCTCGTACCAGGAGTAAGCAAGAGAAACAAGTAATGCCTCACAATCCTTTACTTTTGCACTGCTATATGGCACAAAAAATAAAAAAGTATTAAGAGGAAAGTGATATCACTTGACAACAGCAAATTCACTGCATACAATTTAAGTATTATCTGTCTTAAAACAGGTTTTGGATTTAAGATCATCATTCCTTTTCCCAAAGAGGAATGTGATAAAATGCTGTACAAACAATAAACTTGGTAAGAACTTTACGAAATATAAAATGGTGTTCGGAAAAGCACTCTGAGCTCTCAGTTACTCGTAATAAAATAAGAGTCTTTTTCCATCTCCCAAGAAAGTCTACATAAAAATCGTGCCATAAAAGGAGGTTGAGAGCAGGGCTGTGTCACCAGGGTCTGCCCTCAGCTCACAACTGCTGGAGGTCACAGGGCACACCCAGGGCACCCATCTGTTGTTCACTTCAGAACACGAGGAGTTATCAGAGCATCCTGACTCTGCCAGGGATGCTGGAACAGGGCTGGGATGTGGCAGACGTGTCCCTGCTGCAGCAGCACAGATCAAACACATCCCCTTGCCCTGCTCCACCCCGTGCCCTTGTCAACCTGTTGTGCTCAAAATATCGATCTGTGGCTCCAGCGTCCTTTTCTGCTTCCCCTCTTCTTCCTCCTGCCTGACCTGGACTTTGATCAGCCTCCCCTCTAAAGGAATTATCCATGGCAAGCAAAGAGGTCGATCAAAGTTTCCTTTCTCACAGCTTTCCCAGAAAGCCTGGGGGCTCTCCCACCCCTGCAGAGGAACACGGAGCAGCAGAGGCAAGGGAGAGGATGAGCCTTTAGTCCAAGGTAAAGCTGTACTCTGGTGACTTTATACCAGAGACTTCACCTTGTTTCTAGCCAGTGACTCGTGCAGAACAGAGATGACTTGTCCCTGCCCAAGGCAGGGGTTGGAACTCAGTGATCTGTGACTGGGCTGAGCAACTCACTCCATGTGTGACACCCAGCCTGCTGAGCTGCAGGTGGGGAGCTGCTGATACCCTGAGCACAGAGTACTCTCAAAGCTACATGAGACAAAATGCTAATTCCAAAGTCAAGAGTTAAAGAATCATGGAATCACAGGATGGGTTGAGGACCTTAAAGCCGATTTCCTTCCAATCCCCTGCCATGAGCAGGGACACCTTTCACTATCCCAGGGTGCTCCAAGCTCTGTCCAACCTGGCCAGGGATCCAAGGGCAGCCACAGCTTCTCCAGGAATTCCATCCTAGCCCCTCAGCACCATCACAGGGAAGAATTCCTTCCCAATAACCCATCTAACTCTGCCTCTGGCAGTGGGAAGCCATTGCCTGTGTCCTGTCCCTCCAGGCTCTGCTCCAAAGTCCTTCTCCAGTTCCCTTCATACCCCTCATTTCACACTTTTATCCCAACAAATAAATGAAATATTCCTAATCACTTACTATAAACCAAATAACATTCAAACAAACATCAACTGGGCGCTCCAGCAGAACATTCCAAGAGCAAGCACAGTCACTTCCCCTGCTCTAGCCCAGACCACACACCCAACTGGAGATCACTCGCCAGCTAAATATTATTCTTTCAAAGGCCTTCTCCTGCTTAACATATTAACAGGATTTATAGGAGTGACTGTCTGGAACACTGCTTAACAATGCTAATAGCAGAGTTCCAAGAAATCAGTAGTTTGGCAATTACAAATCCAGCAATACACACTGAAGTATGTGCTCACACTTGCTAAACCTGTAATCCGAGTTCTCTCTCTTTTTTTTTTCCCTCCCCATAATAAGTGGTTTAAATTTAGTAGGAATGATTCACTTGCTGCAGGTTCAGTTGTTTTATTTCTTTTCCTTTTTTTTTTTTTGCACTTGGAATCCATCTTGGATGACATCTAACAGGAAGATTGGAGGAGGGAGGCAGAACCTGCCTTTTTAAAGAAAAGCCAATCTATTACACTGAGCTTCTTCTGTAATTTTAAGTTAAGTATCTCCGTAACTCCAATATTCTCCTTCAACAAGCAGCAGATACAGGGCACACACACAGACCCAAGCAGGGTTCTAGTGATGCTTGTGCTCTAAGCTGGCCAAAGAACAGACTATTCCCTATGGTCTTAACACATATTCCATCCCCAGATGGTCTGCTCTGGCACTGAAATCTCAGAATCCCAGGATCCCAGAACCACTGAGGTTGGAAAAAACCTCCAAGACCATCGAGTTCCACCTTGTCAAGACCCCAGAGCACTGAGTGCCACATCCAGGCATTCCTTGGACACCTCCAGGGATAGGGACTCCAGACGTCCCCGGGCAGCCCCTTCCAATGCCCAACTGCCCTTTTGTTTAAGAAAATGTTCCTTACACCTGAGCTAAACCTTCCCTGGTGCAATTTGAAGCCATTTCCTCTTGTCCTGTCTGTTTTTACCTAAGAGAAGAGGCTCATCCCCAGCTGGCTGCACTTTCCTGGTCAAGGAGTCGAGGATCCAACTGGGACCTTTCTGTGCCTCTCTCAATCTAACCAGCCTGAGCAGCACCTTTGCTTTGCATGAGGCAGGCTTGGGGACAGGGAGTCATGGAATCCCAGGATGGTCTGGGCTGGAAGGGGACTTAAAGCTCATCAGTGCCACCCCCTGCCATGGGCAGGGACCTTCCACTGTCCCAGGTTCCTCCAAGCCCTGTCCAACCTGGCCTTGAACACTTCCAGGGATGAGGCAGCCACAGCTTCTCTGGGAAAACTTTGCCAGGACCTCACCACGCTCACAGGAAAGAATTTCTCCCAGTATTGAATCTAAACCTACTCTCAGTTTAAAGCCATTCCCCTTGTCCCACGCAGAACTCTGGCAGGTGGCTTTTGACGCATGGAAGGGGCCTGGGAAGGAGGGAGGCAGCAGAGCAGGTGACAGCTTTGGGACAGCACCAGAGGACTATTACGGCAAAACTTTGCTAAATATATCAGCAGTGCAAAGTAGGTGGGTCAGAACATCCCTCCAAGAGAAATCCAGATTTGGAAGCATAGCCCAAGTGACAAGGTATACATTCAAAGTAGGTATAAGCACAAACATAAGGGCTTTAAGCAAGAACACTCAGAGGATTTGGAGTTTTCCCTTCCCCCCTCACACATATATATTCAGCCAAAAGCACAACACAAGCCTTCAACAGAAAATACTCTTTAGGAAACAGGCAAGGAAGATAAATGGATGCACAGAGAGGTGTGAACTGACCTCCAGTCTCAGCTGAAATTATTTAGGAAGCTCGGGACCAAATACAGACTGAGCTATGAGCCCACACCCCCTCACCTGTGAGTGGGCTGAGACTCAGCAGCTCATTCCACGTGTGACACCCAGCCTGTGTATTTCCTGAGCACACAGGACTGTCAGAGCTCTATAAACCAAAATACTGATTCCAGTGTCAAGACCTGTAGAATCATAGAATCCCAGAATAGTTTGGAGTAGAAAGCTGCTTTAAAGCTCACCTCATTCCAACCCTGACAGCTTCCACTGTCCCAGGTTGCTCCAAACCCTGTCCAGCCTGGCATTGGACACTTCCAGGGATCCAGGGACAGCCACAACTTCTCTGGGCACTCTGTGCCAGGGCCTCCTCACCCTCACAGCCAAGAATTTCTCCCTAATATCCAATCTAAACCTACTCCCTCTCAGGAAGAACCATTGAGTAAGACGAGGACAAGAAGCTGAAGTTGTATTATGGAGACTTCTGAAAAACTGATGAATTTCATTGGGCTGTGACCGAGTTCTGCTGAATCTTCGAACAGGAAATCCAGCTTCAGCTGTGGGTATGTATTGGAAGTGTTGATAAAAGCCAAAATTGCAGAACATTTGGAAATGCATAATTTAGTAGAGGACATTCAGTACAGATTCATAAAAGGAAGGTCATGCCTGACAAATCTGCTGAAATCCTTTTTATTATACGACCAAATCGTTAGGTTAGACAAGAGTGAAACAGTGGACATAAGTTATCAGGATCTCAGGAAAGCATTTGATTTTGTACCACTCAGGCTGATTTACAAAGTCATAAAGTATTGTGCAGGGAGAAGGAATTGAAATGGATTAAAGAACATTTTAGGGATAGGCACAAAGGCAACAGAGTGAGTGGAAGGAATCTGAAACAGAGAGGTTTAAAGGTCAGGCCGCTGCTAAAGGCATAAAAACAGGCTCTGAGAATAGTAAAACTTGAGCTCAGCTACCATTTGAGAGGCAAGAACACCTGGATTTGGTGGCAGAAGTGCAGAAGGGTATTACTAGTGGTAGTAAGCTTGGAGGAAATCAGGTGCAGAAAGGTGGCACTTGCAAAGGTGCTGCACCAACCTGTGGGATTCACCTGTACCAGAGCTGAGGTGTGAAGGGACCTTCTGGCTGGGAATCCACACTCATTTTAAAGAGGATTCAGTAATTTTATGGTCATTAATAAAATCTGCAGCTATGCATGCTGTGGTAATGATTTGGGTAATTAAATCTGAAGCTTCTGGGAATTAAGCTGATGGCCTGAAAGGGTCAAAAAGAAAACTCCTCTGGTGCTTAATCAGAGGAATAGCTTTGCAAGCTGGATGGGTGCATTAATTGTCCAATACTGACCACGATGTGACACACAAAGATACATCCAGTGGATCTCTGGGCTGACCCAGCTCAACTCTCCACAGAAATCACCACAATTCCATTCATGTAGGGCACAGCAGAAGAAAGTGTGGCTTTGTCAGCCCCTCTCAGACAGTTTTGCACAGACAAAAAAACTCCCACTCATGCCGAGGTTTTCCATGGACTGCTGGTAATATTTCCTCCCAAAACCTGCCAATTATTCTCATGGCTGGTAGACTGGACAAGAGCTCTGTTGCTTGATGATGATGCAAGGAGTTTTTATCCTCTGTCTTTTCTTTCCTAAGCGAGCAGCACATTCTTTCCAACAAGGTCCTCGTGAGCTGGGGTAAAATTCCCCACAGAAAACTGAGCCTCAGCTCCTGCTACTTGGCTCAAGGTCAGCTGGGATAAAGATGAGAACAGAACGTGGATCTTCTGATTCCCACTCCTGTGCCCTGAATTCCAGGCCACAGTGCTGCTGCTGCCACCACCTGTGGGGACAGCCTTTCAATCTTGAAGGCTGTCAAAAGCCAGCAGCTTTTCTAAGCACTAAAAATCACTTTAAATAAACTTCAGTTTGAAAAAAAAAAAAAAAGTTAGGGGAGAACAGGTGGACTCCTGTGACACCAGAATTCTTCAATGCACAAAGAATCTTTCATCTCACTGTTCTACATGGCACCTTTAAATATTCTTCTACATAAAGGCATGATATGCAAGAGCAAAAGAATAACTGAGAAACAGTAATCCCTAACAGATCAACTGTGCTTTATCTACACAGATTCTGCTTTCATAAAAGCACAGAGGAAAGAGGGGGGAAAAAAAAAAAGAAAGTACATTCTTATTGTTTTCTGAAGCTTAAAATAACCACAAAGTGAGAAAAATCAAAGCTGTTCCATAGAACAACTAGGAAAAAAAGTCTCACTGAGCATTTGAGAAAGACAGTAAATGGCAGAAGATGGAATTAGAGATTTAGTGAGTGCCATGGTCACCATGCTCAGATCCTAAATTTGGTCTGTGCTTAAACCAGGGTGGTTAAATGGAAGGATCTGCTAGAATGTATGTGCCCCATATATAATTATAGTTGCCACTGGCAGCAGAGGTTACAGTTCTGGCTGCCATTACATTCTCCATTTTCACTTGCTAACTTCTCAGAAAACTTCCTTTTTTCCCACATATAATGCAAGTGGATGCAAGCAATATCTGCAGGAAACCTGCTAACTGTGAGCCAGTCAGAAGGTAAAGGGATGGGAAGAATTAGGAACACATCATCTGTACTGAACACAGGCAGAGTTGCCATCAATTCATTCTCAAAGCTGATTGATTATGGAGTTTTTGCACTTCCAGAAACAAGCAGAAAATGCATTATCTGCTATAGCTGGTTTTGAACCAAACATTTGTGCTCAGCTTTAACACAAGGTTCAGGCTGGTGCTGGGGGAAGCAGCAGGAAAGTGGCCAGAATTATAGCTAAAAACCTATTTATTTAGGTTCATTTATTCCCCACATTCAGATATTTTGTGTATTTCGAAGCATTTGAGCTGTTCTGTAACATGAATGGGCTGGTTTTGCTCCTAAAATCAACCAGTGCCACATCAGGGTTTGTCCAAACCCTTTTTAACTCAACCTGTGTTTATCTGCTGGAATGACAATCCACAGAAAAAAACCTCTGTAATCCCCCAAACTTCTCCCTAACCCCAAAGCTTCCTGGCCACCATGCACTTTATTCCCCAAACCTCCTCTGCAGCAGCATTTTCTTGGAGCTGTTTTCCTGAGTGGGGCTCTCCACCCTTTCCTACAGCCAAGAACTGTAAGGTATCCACTTGTTCCTGTCCAAAGGGGTCAGGTACCAGCTCAGAGGTTCAAAGGGATCCTCTCAGAGCAAGGCTGACTTGGCCTTCAAAGCTGCAGCCCAGCACTGTAAGTAGATAACCAGAAACCATCTGAGGATTTATTCCAGCCCTGCCTTTCATCATTTCCAAGCACATCTTTGTGTCTCCACGCCTCACACCCTGTGTTTCACCCTGGGAAGATTCTTTATATTTTGCCATTCAGGCTCGTGGAAAGAGGTTTGTATTTATAGGTTTATATATTTTTATGTACACATTTTATTTGAAACCCTAACAAATGGCAGAGTCCATTAATCTCATCCCATTCAGTCACACTCAAAAACAAGAGAAGCAGCACTTGGAGATACACTCAGGATCCTGGTAGATTTACACACATTTCATTCAGGTATTAATTAAAGTTACAATAAAAAATTGTCAATTAAAAATAGGTGTAAGATCTTGTTGTGGAATGGATGCTTCCATCCATCAATTTCTAGATTTCCAGATTAGCCAGCAGCATCCTCCCAAAATGGACTTCAAGAGTTGTGGTTCTACCATCAAGGAACTGCATTTTCCCCTTGCAACATTGGCTGCTAACAAGTAAAATCCAAAAATATCTGTGCAATATCAGTGACAAAACAAGGAGCTGCTGTTAACAAACTCCAAATTTTAAGGGCAATGAAGGAAAAAACCCAAATATTTTAAATTCACACGCAACTTCCACTTTGATTCTGGACTTTTAGGTAAGATTCCAGTGCATGGATATTGATCAAAAGGACAGCTAAGCCATTCAAAGGTCTACACCCCAAAATCTAGGTGGGAATGAGTGTAGAGCCTTTCCTATGCAAACTTTTAGACCCATTCCAATCATCACTGTGGAGTTTTCCTTTGAGCTGGACAGGTACTGACTTGGAAAGTTACTCTTCCTGTCTGAAAACTAAAAATTTTGACTCAGTTACTCAAGAGAGGTATCCAAGTTTGGAAATTGGATGTCCACCAGAGGACTGGAGGATATATAAATCAACACATCGGTCCTAAAATGTAAGAGCTACTGTTTAATGCAATATGCCAAAAATAAAATGTGAGTTCCTCTAGACAGTCTGCAACAGGCAATTATCTAAAAAACAATTTTTCACAAAGTTCTGCACATTCCTGCTGACCAACAATTCTGCTGCCAAGCACAGGAGACGGGGAGGATGAATTTTTATCTTTTTAGTTAGTTCTAAGAATATTATCCAAAACACTGACTTATAGAAAGTCTTTCAACTTCATTTATTACTTAGTTCTTTATGATTCTTTCCACCCAGTTGATAATGCACTGGCACACACTCATCTCTTACATAAATCTCTGTCACCATCCACCCAAGGATACAGTTTGTTAAGCCAGTTTAACCCCTGCTGAAACATGAGTTACCACTGAAAGCACAGCCAAATCCCCATGCCTGAGGTCAGTCACACAATTTAAACAACTCCTGGAAGACATTCCAAAGTTACAGCAGCAAGGCTGCTGTGGGATCCTCTAGAGAAGGGACAGCACCAAAGTCACTGGCTCTGAGTTCTCTCTCATCTCATAGCCAAAACAGATGGACCTTCCTAGACTGACTTTGTATTAAAAACAAGAAATAATCAGATTATCACCGAATCCTGGGTTGGAAGGGACCTTAAAGCTCATCTCATGCCACCCCCCTGCCATGGGCAGGGACACCTCCCACTATTCCAGACTGCTCCAAGCCTCATCCAACCTGACCTTGGACACTTGCAGGGATGGAGCAATCTGTTCTACCTTTTCCCCTCTTGCTGGCACTGGATTACAAATAATGAGCTCTACAGAAGAGGGGTGATGAAAAGAATGAAATACCTGGATCACTGGAAAGGGTTAACAGTTACACAGTGCTGGATGGTGCCCTGCAGTTCTCACCAAGGATTTGCACCAAAAAAAACAATTTCAGGATTTGAAAAAGAAAAGGAGAAGTGGGGTAACTCTGACAGTCTCTTTTTTTAGGGCCTCCTGTAGAATCCAAATCAGAAAGTGAAACATCTCTCAGCCATTCTCCCACTGTCCCCACACAGTTCACATTTGTTCTTATTTCAGCTCCAGCTCCTGGAGCCAAATGATTGGGAGTGAAAAAAAAAAAGCTGAGAGATGTAAAGAAAATAAACACATCATATACCTTCCTATGCCCTTCTCTTTGCCAAACTCTGATTTAGTAAGAATTTATTTTGTATATCCGATGCTGTAAATAACAAACAGCAGTTAATATCAAAAGACTACTCAATACTTAATACTTTGGAATTTAAAGGTCTTGGCAAAAAATCCAAATAGGATTTGCCTAAAAAACTCCCTTAACCTGGAAAAAAATTAGTTTAGAGCCATTTTCACCCGTGACTGAGACTGACTGGACAAGAACCAGCAAGTGCCTTTGTTGAGAAGGGCTCACAGCAGAAGAGCTCCAGAAGAAAGATCATTGGGAAAATGGTAATGGAGAGATTTGGGCAGGGGCAGAGAAACGACACCTGATGGCCCCAGTTTCACCAGTCTATAAATCACAGAATCATTTACATTGGAAAAGACCTCTGAGATCAGCAAGTACAATCTGTGACCCATCATGACCTTGTCACCAGCCCAGAGCACTGAGTGCCATGTTCAGTCCTCCCTTGGACACCTCCAGGGATGGGGACTCCAAACCTCCCTGGGCAATTCCAATACCTGACAATCCTTTCCACAGAGAAATCCCTCCTGATGTCCAACCTGAACCTCCCCTGGCACAACCTGAGGCCATTTCCTCTCATCCTGTCCCTGTTCCCTGGGAGCAGAGCCTGACCCCACCCTGGCTGCCCCCTCCTGTCATGGAATTGCATGATGCCTTAGGTTTGAACTTTTATATTTTTCAGATCCTGTACTGCTAGTGTGACTGAAGTTTCCTGTAGCTCATTAAGTGCTGTTCTCTTATGCTAAGATAGACATAACAAAACCTCTAACTTGCTCTCCAAAGATACTCAGAACAAGAACTGTAAATCTTCATCTTGAGAAGGGGGGGCAGGCTTGGGGGAAATCACATCCTTGGATGGGTTCTGCTTGGTGAATTGATGCTGATATCAAAGTGTGAAGCACTTTTGAGCTGTCATTGTCCATTTTGGGATCCACCGAGGCAGGAGGCTCTGGAGCCCAAAGTGTGCACCTGAAGGCCTTTCAATTAAATACCACCTTTTTCCTTTATTCCTGTCTAGTCTCTCTTTTCTCTGTTTCTAGGTAGCCATTTAAGGCATCATGTACAGAGCCACAAAGTCCTTCCTGAGCCTCCTTTTCACCAGGCTGAACAATCCCAAAAGCCCTGGGTGTGGTTTCTGCCACTCCCCCAGATGAAGGCTGACTTTCTGCAAGGAGTCTTTTTACTGCCATCACTGACTGCTTCCTGGGCTCGTCTGCCAGTCTGACCCTGCAGGATCCGATGTTCTTAAATGGCCTGGGCACAATTGATGTGCAGCCATTCTGGAGTGCGTGGATGCACTGTAAAACATGGAATGGCAGGAAAGGCTCGCTCCACATCCACAAGGAGAAAACTGACACCATAAGTCAACATCCAGTTGGCTGGGGGAGAAAGGGGGATGACACACACACGCATATAAATGGATGAGATCACAGCCTCAGTGCCCGCTCTAAAGCAATCGAGTAAGACTTGCCCTTAATATTCTTAAAACGTTTTTATTTTTGAAATATAAGACGTGAAAGTGCCCCATTTTTCACTGGCTGAAGCCAAACTTGAAATAACAAAACAGTCCTAAGTAGTTAACAGGCTACAAAACTGCCCCTGATTTCCAGGCAGAGCTGCAGACTTGCAGAGTAACACTGTGTACCCATTAACTCCAAGTCCACAATTTGGCCTGAATTTGTTTTGCTGCATTACAGCCAAATCACTTTTTGTGTCTGTCTTCCTCCTACGTGGGATTGCCTGAGCAGAACAGGATGCCAATGCTGAAAGCACTGACTGTCTCAGACGTTACCATCTCTGATTAAGAAGGCCCTTTTATTGCAGGATCACTTAGACTTTACAGATAACTGTTGCTGCATTGAGATGAAGTTACTGGCAGGGAAAGCTTACGGCAACTCAGGGAACAGCAACCAGAATATTAAGACTCCCCAAGTGAGCTATTTCAGAAGTCCAGCACAGAAATTATTTTCCTAATATCCATTTTTTGCCAAAAATCAGGTTGACTCTTTCTTGTATTCTCCACAGAAGATGAGAAAACTTCGTATTTCACATCTCCCTACAAAAAACTTCCACGTTGGGTTTGCACAACTCTTGGCAAGTGGGGTGGGTTATTGAAAGGTTCACTCTAAAGGTCCCTGCCCTTTCCTCCCACTATAGGAATGGTCTGAGAACTCATCTCTCCATCCTTTTACTGCCACATTCTCAGCTTCTGCATGAACTTCACATCTTGTTTCCAGTCCTATTTCAGCCCCACATTCCCATCCCGTTTTGGTTTGCTTGTCCAACTGAGCAAGACCAAGTGTGTGCTCCAGCTGCTCAGGAGCTGGATCTACATGGGCTGATGAACAGGGATCAAACACTGCAGATCCCACACCCACATCTTTGAGGGACCAGACAAAACACTGCCAAGAATCAAGTATTTCACAGCAATGGGCAAGAAAACCTCATTTTTTATCAAGGCTGGAACATATAGTGAAGGACATCTTTTCCACTCCATTTTACATCTACCACTCCCTGTGTTAGGAGTTTGGGGAAACAGCTCTTACCACTTAATTTCCCTTTACCATTTGACATTTCTATTCCATCTCAATTTGTTTTTATTCTGAATGGATATTCCAATATATAAACCATCTCAGTAAGCTGCATCAGCCACCAACATATGATTTGTAGTCAGATATGGGTGCAATTTTTTGATTCAGAATTAAAAATCCAATCTAGGATGGGGGACAGAAGCACCCAAAGGTGTAAGGTCATATGGAACATTAACTTCCTAGTTTCCAGTTTTACAGAGCTGAGTAGCAACAGTGTTTTGAATGCATATAAAGGCTTTTTTACTTCATCAGAAAAAAAAAAATGTTTTCTAACTTATTAAGCAGAGCTTAAGATCTGCAAGAACATGGTTTGTGCATCACTTTGTCACTTCCAGCAGCAGCCACTTGAGTGATGGCAGGGACAGCTATTTATCACCCCATCACCAAGGAACACAAACAGCAGCAAATGAATGAGCTGACAATACAGAACTCAAGTGAAACTGAGAGTGACAAAACTGTTGGGACCTCACTTTGGCCCTGATTTACAGTGCAGCACATCCAGTCCGAGTGCTGCTTCATCAACATGGGGAGGGAGTTTGTTTTAAAGTGGTACAAAAGTTTAAAAGTACATTTATAAAGAATTAATTATAATTTTGGGGAGGGGGAGGCCCTGCAGCACCTTTTACCCAAATACTGACAACTTTCAGCAGAGGCTCTAAGCAGCACCACAGGTTTGATATTGAAGATGGGAATTATCAGCTTCACCTCAAACTGTTGCCTTTTTCTCTAAACATAAATATTTACACAGTGCTGAGGATGCAGAGTAATAAGCAAAGAGTTAATTACCAAAGGATTTAAGGAGCTTTTTACAGTTGAGACAAAGGTATCAGCATCCCATCAATGTTAACAAAGTGTAATAGAAAATCTAAACAGACCAGAATCCTCTTGTCTGTGCTTATTCAATCTCCACTGTAGCTGCTCTTGGGCTGCAGTGAATCTTGTGGGCCAGGAACAAAAAAATACAAGTGTGAAAGAGTTTTGGTTTTAATCACAAGAACACAGAGCAGTGTCTGCCTGCCTCGTTAGCCTGGGGAATTTAAACACTGACCAAACCACTTGAACTCGTCTGGAAGACACACTCCACACTCAAATTAAAAAAATCTGCTGCTGAAGTCCTTCAGAGAGGAAATAAGAAATTCAATATGTATTCCATAGCTCAGTGCATTTTTCACCTTGACTACCAAACCAGGATTGCATTCACAATCAAAAAAATACTAGGAAACTACCTGAATTCATATTAGAATTCATAAGGGAAGACATTAAGAAAAGGGTTTGAATTTTATTTTTATTGACTTTTTTTAAAAGTGACATTAACATTTTGATCAAGTAGTCCCAAACATAAACTCAGTACAATGTTATTTAAAATTACATGGAAAATATTTAGCAGCATTAGCTACTGCTGTGTTTTGAGAGGCAAGGAAGGGAAATAAATCCCAATCCTGGCTGGTGAAAACTACAGCAGAAGCACTGGGAAGGAGAGTCAAGTGCTAAAGCACTTTTGCCCTCTTTGGCAGATATAAGGAATAATTTGTTCATTTATAAATGTAAACGTTACAGAATTTAAATGAAGATTTCATTGAATTATGTACCTGCTGCAGGACACATTCTTACACCATTTCCCCTACCAGCTAAGCATTCCTGTTCCTGCCCAAAGAGAGAAAATAAGGAATTAACTTAAGAGCTGTACCTGTTTGCAAATAAACACGCTTCAAATAGTTACCAGCCAATGAAAATCAACCTGTCTTTAGGAAAATAATGAAAGTACAATCCCAAAACAAGATTAAAATCAATGATTTAAATCAAAGCTTCCCTCTTGCTGATGTAAATCAAAGTGATTTAAATCACCAGTTTTGATCAATTCACTCATTTGCATAACATTGATCGTTTATCCCTTAAAATGTCATCCAGGGGCCAAAGTTAGCTGGGTATTTCTCTAAATCTCAATTCAGCCAGCATAAATAAAGCTTTTGTCTCCTTATTTTAAAAAGTATAAAATTCCCTATCAGCTCTAACATTTCCATTCCTGATGTCTAATGATCTCTGGGCAGCCAAAGTGGTTTAGAAGATAAATGGATGTGATTCTGCAGTAATCCCAAGAACGAGCTGAGCCACATCCCAGTGCCAGGGCTCTGGAGACATCCTGCCCATCACCAAACACACAAACATGCTGATGGGACAAACAAGTGTTTACAAGACCCCTCAGAGCATCAATTCCCTTTAATACAGTTGGGTAGCCAAGGATTATTGATCTATGGTGGTAAATTTTCACAGCAGGCTGTTTTCCTGCATTGATCACGGGAGCAAGGCAGGGATTAACATAGTGCAGGAGCTCCTTCATCCCAGGAAAACTGCCTTTGCTGAAGGCAATGCAAAGGTTACTCAGACCTTACCAGCTGCCCCTGGATCCCTGAAAGTGTCCAAGGCCAGGCTGGACAAGGCTTGGAGCAACCTGGGATTAGTAGAAGGTGTCCCTGCCCAAGGCAGGGGGGTGGAACTGGATGAGCTTTAAGGTCCCTCCAACCCAAACCATTCCAAATGATTCTATTCATCTCATGAAAACTGGGTTTTCCTCCCAGTTCTCCCTGGCTTGCTTTGGTTTTTCTTACAAAAACTGTTTGTGATTTGTACAACCCTTCACAGTTACCACCATTTTTGTCTCATTTCCTTCACCCTCAGACTCTTCACCTGAATTTTCCAGCGATTCTGATACTGCCCAAACCCTTTAAAATACCAACTCTTCTCCATGGTTCTACCTTTTCTCCTGCAGCTTCTGCTTCAGGGTACAAGAAGGACAGGAAATGCTGGAGAAACTGGAAGGAGGGGAGAGCACAAAGGGTGGCAGGATGATACAGAATGAAGTCAGTTACTGGGAGGGTGGGGAGGCCCTGGCACAGGGTGCCCAGAGAAGCTGGGGCTGCCCCTGGATCCCTGGAAGTGTCCAAGGCCAGGCTGGACAGGCAACCTGGGATAGAGGAAGGTGCCCCTGGCCATGGCAGGGAGGTTGGAATGGGATGAGCTTTAATGTCCCTTCCAACCCAAACCTTCTGGGATTCTATGAATTTTCAAGCACATGAATCTACTAAGAATTCAAACAATTTCAATTCAATCACAACAGTTTCTGCAAATAACAGCTCTCAAAAACAAAGAATAACCACCGAGTGCTTTTACCTATTTTATTGGCATACACAAAAACACAACTGTCTCAAGTACCAAGCATGTTTTTTTTAAAAGCAAACATTTTAAGGCAACAGCACAAAGCCAATAACTGTATCCTGGTCACTTTGATCCAATTACAATACATTTTAAAGTATTACAGTACTTTAAAGATTAAATAGTGCTGCAGCTTCTCCATCTAAAGTTACCATGCTGGAAAGTTCCTGGTTAGAGAACGTCCGGCCTCGACTGCGTGAGCTTTTCCACTTGGGAGATTCAAAGTGGATTTAGCAGGATTACCAGCATACTTCAGCATTTTCAGGATCAGAGCTTAAATGGTATCTCCAAAACACATGTGGGACAAAAAAAAAAGAGTGGGGGAAAAAGAAATCTGTTCCTAAGAAAAGCAGGAAGCTATCGATCCTAAGCAGCTTTATGCTTTTGACTTCAAACTAAGAGGGAAGGAATGAAAACAAATACTCTGTGTTATAGTAGAAGAGTTTTATAAAAATCTATGTATTTATCATCTATTCAGTTATCACTAATTGGTAAATAAAACAAAATATGTAATAGGAAATGACGACATTTTTAGATGACAAAACGCAGATCAAACAAAAGGCACTTATTTGTTCAGGACTGAACAAAAAACCCAAACTTCATAAATATTAAATTATTATACTGACCTAAAATATCCTTCCTGGACAAACCCCCAGAAAAACCCTACCTCAAATCCCTCTGTGTAGCAAGCAGCATTTTACCAGTTTTTAAAAAGCAGAGGAAGCTTAGCTCCCTTCAGGAGAGCAAACAGTCCAGACCTAAGGAACAGGAAAAGTTAATATCCCAAAAAGAAAGCAGAAGCTCTCAGAAACTGTGTACAGACATTTCCTGCCTCAAGATGTTAAAAACTCACTCCCCAATGCACTCAGAAAACTGGAGTTGTCATAAACTGATGCCCAGATTTGTTTCCCAACCCTTTTCTTCTTGTTAAACTGCTCACAATTTATTTTTAACTACTGCACAGAAGCTGCATCTGTCGAGGATGCTCTTTTTGCAAGCAGAGCTCCTGCTCAAGAGACTGCAGGGAGACTTGCCTGCCTTGCCTTCAGCAGAGTTAAACTATTTCTGAATAAGAAATGGTTCTTCTACACAGTAATTCCGATTTTAACCTTTACAGCTCTGCCACCTGCCAAAATCCCACTGCTTTGTCAGGAAAAGGACATGCCCAGAGAAGCTGCCTCTGGATCCCTGGAAGTGTCCAAAGCTGGACAAGGCTTGGAGCAGCCTGGGATAGTGGAAGGTGTCTGTGCCCATGACAAAGGGTGGGACAAAGTGGACTTTAAGATCCCTTTCTACCCAAACCATCCTGTGATTCCACAATTCCATACTGCTGCCGCCATCTCTAGTGTCTCACGAGCTCAAAAAGAAGGATTTACAAGTAGATGGTCTATGTTTAACTCACATTTAGTGCCTTTAAAAGTTAAAGGAGTGCAATGAATGATGCCAGGACAAGCATTATCTACAAAGATAAACGAGCTCAAAATAGCCAGCAGAGCCCTGCAAGGCAGCGAGCACCAGCCATGGACATGGATCCTGCAGCAGGAGCAATTTAGGAAGTTGCTTCCCAGCAGTGTTCCAGAGACTCATCTTCAAAACTTCGGTGCAGGAACAACAAAGAAATCAAACCAAATCCTATCACTGAAACAGCTGAAAGCCTTCACTCAGACCCTACATTAAGAGCTCACTCCTAGCATGTTGCTTCAGTTATTTTTCAAGTCCAGACATGCCATGAATAGACATTCTCAGTTACAAGGTGTTTGCCCCCAAGGAAAAATCCCTGGAAGAGACTTAAACCTGGACAATACTCAGAGTGTGAGGGTCCAGAAGGGGACATTTCCTTTCTGCAGCTCCAGGACAGCATCACCTGTCTCTGCAAGAGTGGTGAGGCCAAGGCCAGGTTGCCCAGGGAGGTTATGGCCTCCCCATCCCTGGAAGTGTTCCAGGCCAGATTGGACAGGGCTGGAGCTCCTCTGCTCTGGAGCCCCAAGCTGGGAGAGCTGGGAGTGTTCACCTGGAGAAGAGAAGGATCCAGGGAGACCTCAGAGCCCCTTCCAGAGCTTAAAGGGGCTCCAGGAGAAGAACTTGGGACAAGGGATGGAGGGACAGGACACAGGGAATGGCTTCCCACTGCCAGAGGGCAGGGAGAGCTGCGATAGTGAGAAGGAATTGTTGCCTGAGAGGGTGGTGAGGCCCTGGCACAGGGTGCCCAGAGAAGCTGTGGCTGCCCCTGGATCCCTGGAAGTGTCCCAGGCCAGGCTGGACAGGGCTTGGAGCAACCTGGGATAGAGAAAGGTGTCCTTGCCCATGGCAGGGAGTGGCACTGGATGAGCTTTAAGGTCCCTTCCACCCCAAACCACTCTGTGGTTCCATAATTCTATGATTTCCTGGTCCTTGGTTCCTCATCCCACTGAAAGGGATCTCAGAGGAGCACCCAAATTTGGAATATGTGCTGGGCTGTGTATACAGCAATGCCCAGCCAGCAGCACGATGCCAATCCCACATCCAGCTAAAGGATATCCACAGAGCAGGGCTGGGGCTGCCACCACACGTGCCCTTGACTTCACAAACACAGCTGCAATACTCACAAGCAAAGGTGCATCTGCATCACTGCGGAGTCATGCAGTTTAAAAATAAAAGCTTGAAAATGACTTTCTAATTTGAAATAATTTAAATTAGAAAAACGATTTAAGATGCATATTTTGCAAAAATTTTCCAAGGGAGAAGAATCTCAAGCCAATGAAGCAGTGGAAGTCACTTGGTAAAAGCACTGGGAACCAGTGTCTGATGAAGTGCCAACCCATCTTTCAAGCAGAATCCTTGTCTGCAAGTACAAAAGAACAAACATTTTCTTTTTACTTTGCTTATTTAGCTCAGTTCAATGACTGCTGCTTTCAAAGTTGAGAAATCAGCTGGGAATTCAGAAAGCAGGAAAAACAGTTTCTCGCTTTTAAATGAGGAATAAAAATAAGGTAAGTTGATGAGTTCTGCCAGCACTATGGTTTTGAAGGACAAGGTAACCAGAAATTAGGTGAAATTTAGCTTAGCAAGACTCACTGTATTTAATAAATGTATTTTGGAAGAAAAGCTGTATTTTGACAGAAGTGTAACACAGCCTTAACATCAAGTAAAACTGCACTTTCAATTGAATTAGTTTCCATCCAAATGGAGCTTGACGGGATTTTAAATAGGAATCAGCTGGGAAATATGCAGGATTAACCATGTTCTAATTCAGCATGTAATAAATGTATAGGAAGCAATGTAATTGCTTAGGTTACATCCTGACACCTGCTACAAAACCCTGAAGTTCTCAGCAGAGCCCAAGAAATACAAGTGCAAAACAAAAGTAAGGATCAATTATTCAAACCAAAGTTTCCTGTCTGCTCTTTAAACCACTTTGATTTGAATCGATCCACGTGCTGCAGTGTGAACTTTGTACAATCCCCCACCCTCTGAAGCCACACCCAGGTCCTTGCAGCATCCATGGGATGCATTTATTGGAGAAAAGAACTTCTGGGATGGATTTTGTGGATCTTACCTACGTGGAAGACAGACCTACTTCTGCCCTGAGCAGCTAAGGGAAGGGGAGCAAAGGAAATCTGAGATAAAACAATGGGACAAGCAGAGGAATTTGAGCCTCACTGTTCAAAATGAGAAATTCAAGTAAACAAATGCATCATTACTTCAGTGAGAAATATGCAAATTAAAATCAAACCACCTTTTACTGCTACCTTCTAAAAATATTAACTAGAAGGGGCTGGGCATGAATTTTGTGTCACATGGAATATAAAGGAAACGTTCAAACAGGTGTAGTAAGTTGTTCAGAAATTATTAAACTGCTTTGAGAAAGCAGAGTTGGTCACTCCTGAGCTTTAAAGCTGCAAAAGCAATGTCAAGAAATTTAGGGGGCAATTTACTCACTGTCAAGAAGTAGAGAAGGTTTTAGTCTAAAGGAGGAAGAAGACAATTGATGAAATTTCATATCACATCTATTCAAGACACCAAGATAACATAAACAGAACCACAAGCCAAGGTCAGAGCTTTCCAACAGCCACACTGGCAAACTCAAAGAGGATGAAAAACTTGAGTTTTTTGGAGAGCTGTTTAAGAGAGTTTTATTTTAAAACAAAGTAATGTGCAACCTTTCCATGCATATCTGACTAAATATAGAGCAGCCTTGAGGAAGACCAGGGGATGCTGCTGGATGAGAGGCTAGACATGCCCCATCCATGGGCACTCACATCCCAGAACCCTCCCGTGCCCTGGGCTGATCCCTCAGCATGGGCAGCAGGGCAGGGGGGATTCTGCCCCCCCTGCCCAGCTCAGGTGAGACCTCACCTGCAGAGCTGCTTCCAGCCCTGGGCTCCAGCATCGGGAGGACATGGAGCTGCTGGAGTGAGTCCAGAGGCCACAGAACTGCTCCAAGGGCTGGAGCTCCTCTGCTCTGGAGCCAGGCTGGGAGAGCTGGGGGTGTTCACCTGGAGAAGAGAAGGCTCCAGGGAGACCTCAGAGGCCCTTCCAGTGCCTAAAGGGGCTCCAGGAGAGCTGGAGAGGGACTTGGGACAAGGGATGGAGGGACAGGACACAGGGAATGGCTTCCCACTGCCAGAGGGCAGGGCTGGATGGGATATTGGGAAGGAATTGTTGGCTGTGAGGGTGGGGGGACCCTGGCACAGGTGAAGCTGTGGCTGGATCCCTGGAAGTGTCCAAGGCCAGGCTGGACAGAGAACCTGGGATAGTGGAATGTGTCCCTTCCCACAGCAGGGGGTAGAGTGGAACAGAATGATCTTTAAGGTCCCTTCCCACCCATTCCATGATTCCACAACCTTGCAGAGGTGAACACTGCAGCACTGCATTCCAAGAGCCACATTTGCTGGGACACAGAGCAGGCAGTGGGGTTTGAGAACATCCCAAGGTATCCCAGGACTGGGAAAACTGGAGCACCATGTTGGCTGTGCAAAGCATTTGCAGGGTATTTTCAGGGATGTTCTCCAACAACCCTTGTCTACACAAATTGGATGGATTAAACCAGACCTGAGAGCAATTTAAATAAATCTGCACAAGCCGAGTGTCACTGAGTGCCTCACAACGCTTCACCTGAAATTGGTTCCCTATCAGCTTAAATTTGTGTCTCCACACGTAGGAGCCCTGCTGAGCACAGGAGGCAACACCCACAAATTGACCTCTAACCACTGCCATGCACAGAAGTAAAAGTGGTTTATACCTGGCTGTAATTTCACCCCTTGTAAGGTGTATATATATATATAAATAAACACACATTTTATGTACATACAAATGCATTTGCGTGTATATAAAATATACCCGAATACAGGAAAAGAAGCCACCCACTTGTGCTCTAAATCTCTAAGCTTCTCCCAGCCATTCCATAAACCTCACAACCAAAGCCAGACCTACTTTATGTTTTTATAAAGTCTGCAACTAAACCTTCAAATAAATAAATAATAAAAGGTCATAATTCATCATCCTGACATCAAATCAGCAGATTGGGACTCCAGTATATCAGAGTGATGGATATAGACTTGTTTTAAGGATGGTTTAGTCTGCATTATGCCAGAACATTTATTGTTGCCTTTAAGACTGTTTCCTTTCCAAGATGTTTCAAATAAAAGCAACAGTCTTCTTTTCCTTTAACTGCCTGTCTGAGAATCCACTATTCAGCAAAAAAGAATTTTCCCCAAAAAATCACGACTAGGGAAGCAACAGGACAGTGAGTGCTAGAAAACACAATTTCTTGTTTTTCCTCATTTTCTCTTGCTTGCCAGGTGATCTAATAACTTGTTGATGGATACCATGATTTCAGCCTCTCTAAGGCAAAAATCCTTCCTAATAAATGTCCAAGCACACGAAATCTCTCCATCCATCGCTTATCACTGCTGATGTTTCACTCTGCCACAGTGGCAGGATGCTGGAGCACCACTGTCCTGGGCCCCACTGCCCCACAGAGGACCACAACCAGTCCTCCCAGTTCATCCAGTCCAGCTTCCACTTGCTCCCTGTGACCCACACCTGCCCTCTTGCTATGCTCTCTCTGCTTTTCATGGCATGAGATAAAAAAAGCTGTTTCATCTCTTTAAACATAAACTCTGATCTCATATCAATAAATGAATACATATTTCCAGTTATAAGTCATATATATACATATATACACCCATTCCCATCAGCAGAGCACACTGGAAGCTCTGAACTCTCATCTCAACCTCTGCTGGTGGTAAAATACACCAACTTTACAGGCAGTTCAGTGCAGGAGGATGGCACACAAAGAGGTCTGACTACAACCTCAGATGTCCTGTCCCCCCTTGGCTGCTGTGTACAACTTCCTCCCTTTGCCTTGGGCCAAGATCACATTTCTTAACCTTAAAAGAAAGTCCAACTTTTTGCAACCAGTTCCATGGGCCACCCACTATCTCAGTAACACTACAAGACACAGCAGAGTCATAAAACCACTGACAGTTTCACCAGAACATTTCCTTAATTACAAATATTGATAAAAACCTGCATTGCTTCTGCTTCTCAGACAATCCCAGCAACACTGAGAGTGCTTGAGAACGTGCCCAGGAGACTGAACATTTACATTTGCTGCAATTATTTCAGCGACCTTCTTTTAATACCTTCCAGTCAGTAGCACCACTAAGGAAACTTGCTGTTTGATCCAGATCTGAACAAGACCTCCTCAGGTTTGACCACTGCTGTAAATGGTGCTTCGTAAGCACAAGTGGTAATCAATTTGGAAAAGAGGAGAAAATGGAAAGGAATAAATTATCATTTCTACCTGCTTGCCTTGCTCCCCCTGCTCCTATCAGTTTTACACCCCTTCTTTGAGCCTGCTTAGGGAAGCAGACAACCCAGGAGACAGGAGGTGAAAAGCCCCAGCAAAGGGAGGAGAAGTGGCTGCCAGTTCTGCCAGTAGGATGTTGGGGGATGATGAGTTCTAGGAACTGTCCCCATCTTTCAGGTTGCTCCTACCACTTCTTTCTCTGCAGCAGGACTGAATGAAATCTTCGTGAGTTAAAAAGGTGCAGGAAGCTGTTCACAGATGTGGGGGATTTACTCTTCCAATGAAAAAAAAATACAAAACCCCACAAACCACCCACACTGCAGCAACCCTAGGTCTGCCTGCACCCCTCTTGTGAGAGCACTGTTGCATATCCTTCAATGTATTTGTAAATTGGGCTGGTTTTATCATGTCACAGGCTGTCATTTACACTGACTTCTCTTTCTCTCAGCTCATGCACAGGAGCTCCCTGGCCTGAGCTTGTAAATACAGATCTGTATGAACAGGAACAGATACACCATGGTGCAATGTGAGGCCATAATTCCACCAGGGAAAAAGCGTGAAAAGAACCCCAGGTAATGGAATTGTTTGTACATATTCACACAAATAATCTTAGCCCTTGTCCTGACATTAATATAAGAACACAAGTCTTATGGAGCTTGAAATCTTCCCCTGGAGAAACAACTTTGCAAAAGCAATGGAAGAAAGCATGTTGTGTAGAAGGCTGTTTGTAGCTTTGCTTGCTATTTAAACCAGGCTGATTAATCTTTAAGATCCAGCAGCTTTTCAGATTTTTGCCTTTTCTCCCTTCCTTATTCTACAGCCTTTGTATCAGTGCTTTAAAGTAACAGCACACCAAGGGCTCAGCTACAGCCAGGACTGTGCACACTAAGCCCACCAAGTGCAAAAGCAGCAGCTCATGTGAGAGCTCAGGGACCACCAGACATGGGACAAAAGTGGGATATAAGGAATACAAACCAAAAAAGAACTGCAATGTGTGAATCTGTAAGAGATCATTGAGTAGAGCAACCACAGCCCTTCAGAAACCATGGCAGGACAACAGGATACAGCCTCAAACTGTGCCAGGGGAGGTTCAGGTTGGACACCAGGAGGAATTTCCTCATGGAAAGGGTGGTCAGGCATTGGGAGGAGCTGCCCAGGGAGGTCTGGAGTCCCCACTCCTGGAAGTGTTCAGGGAATGACTGGACATGGCACTCAGTACTCTGGGTGACAAGGTGGGGATCAATCACACCTCAGACTCGATCTCTTTGCTCTTTTCCAACCTTAATGATTCTGTGGTTTTAGGTTTTCCAGTTGTCTTCTCCAGCTGGAACCATCAGGGCTCACATCTAAGCTTTCCCTTCAAAAATGAGATCATAGGTCCTGGTAAAATTTGAGACTGACAACAAATACATTCTCAAAGCTGACATATTAAAAAAAAACCACGCTACAAATTTGATAAAAGATGCTAATATTGACAGCTTGCTTTCATACACAGCAAGGTGGGAATGGGAGGGCAAGAAGAAGTTATTCAAAGAAGAAATATGAGTGAACAGAAGGAATTTATTAGGAGCCTGGTACCTGGAGTGTGGCACAAAAGCCAGGCCACCCCCTTCCTGAAAACCTCTTGTAGCCTAAAGCCCTGACTGTGAGGCTGTGCTCCACCCCATAAGGTTAAATATCTCTATAAAAGTTTTCAGGTCTGGCTCTTAAGAATTGAAAGGTAGTCCAAGGAAGTCCTTCAGCACAGCAGTGGGAAACCTGGGTTATGTGGAACACCAAAAAAAAGAAAAAAAGCTGTAACAAAACCTCAGTATGAAGCACAGTACAGAAGATTTCAACTAGGAAACAAGGCAAGTACAGCACCTCAGGAGAAATCTTCCTTTTCCTAAGTTAGTTGGGAGACAGGGAATAAAGACAGAGAATGAGACCACCATCAGGCAGTGAGTTTTCCACCTCCAGGTCTAACTGCACCATGCAAAGGCTGTTTCCCTTTGCTAGAACAAAAAATCCTGCATAAACTGTATAGATGCAATGCATATGTTGCACAAAACCAAGTTTACATAATAAAGAGAATATATATTTGCTTTGATCTTGAGCTGCCCCATAAATTTTTAATAACAGCTGTAAATCAGAAATCTTTGGCTAGAAATCCTCAGCAGCAATGAAATTTAAGCTCCCTACTCATTACAGGTTAAGAAAACCAATTTCCAATCCATTCCTTGTAGAACTGTTACCAACTTCTCACAAGGAGAAATGCAAATGTCATTCACAGCCATTTATTTGTAGATTATTCTCTTCAGCCTGGCTCTCTCCAAAACAGAGGGATAAGGAACTATTCAATCTGGTTTGTCATCTTTGGTCCTATTAGCAGAGGCATTGCTAAATTCAGATATCACAATCCTCTCATTTTATATTTCACTGGAAGGATGCCTCAATCTGGTTTTTTTTTTCTCTCTACAGAGAAACTGTTAAACCAAAAGTACTAAAAAAATAACTTCTCTACGATGCACCACAAATAGATTACAGTTTCTAGTTCAAGTGCAAAGGGACAAAGAAACCAAAATCTTTTTATATGCAGACATTAAAGTAAAAGCAGGAAACAGACTTAACATCTGGCAAAAAAACATTAACCCTTGTGCTTTCAGTGATGCAACTCACAGAACTTCCTTTGCTGTCAGCTCCTTCCCCCCATTAAAGAATCACCACTATTGTACAGCACTTGAAACAGTGTGTTCACACACCTCCTATAAAAAATAACCTTTAGATAAATTAAGAGGCTCCAAAAGGTGCAATTATCAAACACATTATCTAGGAAAAAAAATTACAATAAAATAAATATGAAATTCCTTGTTCAAGTCTTACATATATCACTGCATGCAAGGAAATTCTCACACAGAGGCAGTTTTTAGGAGGAAGATTTTTAGAGAACAGTATTTAAAGCCAGTTTTTGGGGGTAGAAAGAGGACACATGATTATAGTGCTGTATGATAAGATGAGAAAGAGCGAGCTAATGGGATATAAAACTGCATACACTGGAGACAGCTTTACAAGTTAGAGAAATGACAGGCAAATAGCAATCACACCACACCAAAAAGGCACTGACAAGTCAGAAAAAACCTTCATTTTCTAAATGACAGCAGACTTAGTCCCTCTGTATGAAGAGCACACAGAGCCTGAGTTAAATAGTAACTGCGAGTCCCAGAGATGTTTGGAGTGTACCCAAAATGGAGGGAAACCATTCCCTGTCCTCCTTCCACAGGGTTTGTGCCACACTGGACACATTCAGGTGTGTTTTTCTGGATGCAGATCCATCAGAAATCCAAGCTGTACCCTGCCCTCCCTGCCAGGGGTGAGCACTGGCAGGGTCCTGCTGGCTCAGAACTCTGAACATTTCCCCAAGCACT
The DNA here is from genome assembly GCA_013400515.1 of Erpornis zantholeuca. NCBI lineage: Eukaryota > Metazoa > Chordata > Aves > Passeriformes > Timaliidae > Erpornis > Erpornis zantholeuca. Next base: position 164,221 of record VZTN01012371.1, read on the forward strand.
TCCAGCAAAACCATCCCAGCTGGATCAAGCATGAAACTACACAGAGTCCATGTTCTCCCAACTGATTCCATGTGAACCATGTGAGAGAGTTATTAAATAGCCCTGTCAACACACTGGTGAGGATGGGAATGGGAAGGACTATCCAGCTCACAGAGTTTAGATACTGGATTTGTTCATGCTTCAAGTGGCACAGGACTGAACAGGGATTGAAAAAAAAAAGATAACAAAAAGAATAAAACAAGCCAATTTAAAAAAAAAAAAAAGAGACTTAAATTAGAAATTAAGGCCATTTGCTCACTAGGAACTGAACTAACAACACCTCCCTTCACAAGGGCTACCTGGGTTCCAGATATGGAACATTCAGCAGGGGAAAACACTGCAGTGGAACACACCTGGACCTCCCTTTGGGTGGAAAAGGGAGGGTACAGAGGATATCCACAACAGCTGCAGCACACTGTGAGGGTGTCTGCAAGGATATGCTGGGGAGGAGTCAAATGTCTGCCTTGTTCTTCCAGGCTCTCCTCAGCATCCACCACTGCATTATCCAGCCTTGTGGCAGAGATAAAGCAAACTTCTGATCTGACCACAAGAGCACATTTCTTACATCTGATTTTAACTGAACTCAGTCTCTATGCAGAGTCTTGCAATTCTTGCATAAGCATTACTTTATAGCTGCCCGAAAGTAGAAGTACAAATCTGCACAGCTCTGTGGCAGTGCAGATCAGAGCCAGCTCCAGGCAACACTTTCAGGACATAGCCCCTTATATTTTTGCACCATTGCTGCCCTGCAGAAGAAGAGCAGCAAAGCAGGAGCCTCACTGAATCCCCAATTTCAAAGTCTACCATGGCAAATGCCAATTAAACAATTGCTTTCTAACTCTCCCTTGAGCCAGCCACAATGTTCAATCCAGTAAGAGTTGCATGTCTTTAAGAACTACAGTAAAACACTTTAAAAGCTCCATTTTTCAAAAATAAGGTGAGAGAGAGAACAGAATGAAAAGGACAAGGATGCATCTCCATGAAAATTATCTGTTTAATTTCCCTTTGCACATGTCACAAAACTGCAGAGGTTGGACACCATCTCTCAAGCCTGTCCAGTCTAACCCCCCCTAAAGTGCAACTTGCTCCAAAAATAACTGTGCAGGAACATGATGATCCACCTGGATTTAGGTTGGTGCTGGGGTGATGACTGGACTACAAAAATACATCTTCCTACAAAGCCCAGCAGCCTCAGAGCCGTGGGGCAGGGATGGCCCAGCAGGGTAGTTTCTGAAACTGGAGAGAACATTGCTAAATCACTTTTGCTTGGTGGCTGACTAAAGCCAAAACTGAAAAGTTAGTCAAAACTGGGTTTAAGCTAAGTTTCAAACTGGGAACTGTGACTGCAAATGGCACAGGAATGGATACAAAAGAAAGACCATCAACAGCAGCAGGGAAAACAAGCAAGAGAAATTCAAGGTGCAGCATCAAAACACATAATTTGCAATTTCTCTGCTTTCTGCAAACACCAGTCACGGTCCAAGACTCCTCAGCAGCTGGGAGAGCACAGAGCTCATATCCAGCACATCCAAATTAATGCAGGAGAGTTTAGGAGGTCTGCCCAAGTAATGTCTCCACACAATTACAGCTCAGAAGTCATAACCCCTCCCTTTAATATTAAAGAAAAAAGAAATCACATTTGCAGCCAAAATGTACTGATAATACTGCAATGGCAGCATGGCCCTGAGCCTGCAGCCTTCTCAGAAGTCATTCTCATTAAAAAGAAACTGAAGGATCATCCTCTTCAGGCAGGGATTTGCAGGACACCTAACACACACTGCTCACTGGAAGGCCAGCACTGTGGAATTTTTCAGGAGTGGGCAAGGGGAGTTGAAATGTTTCAATCCCATCCCTGTGCAGGATTACCTGGAAGAGATGGACAGCACAAAGCAGAGCTGGGAAGCAGCACCCAGGAGGACACCAAAGACAAATTTCTGCCATGAGGGGTGGAGGGAAGGCTGCTCACAGTAAATTGTTTTGTCAAATAATTGGAGGGAGGGCCAGTGTCTCCTCTTGAAAGATGACAGTAAAAGCAAAAGAAGCAAAAACAATGGAGAATTAATTATTCTTAAATATGAAAGGACCTAGAACTCAGTGATCTGCTAATTAAAAACAAAATATCCACGATATAGTTCCAGTTCAGTTCTTGTGAGAGCCAACAGAGAGCAATCCCACTGCCTCTAACGTCAGTAAGAGCTTGTTTTAAGGACTCATCCCTTAAAGATAGTGAAATTTAATGGAAACTGCAGATATGTAGTACTTGTCTATTCCATATTCAAATATCTGAGCTCACACAAAATACACCAGAGAGGTCTCCACAAACTCATTGTGTTTCAGCAGCTCTGGAAATCACTGAAAAGTAACTGGCAAACCAACTAAACTTCATTAGTGTAAAGCTGCTCCTTGAAGGCAGCTCTGGAGGGGCTCAAAGGAGTGAAGTTTTATTTTTGTTTTAGCTGGTCATGCAGTTGGTAAGAAGCAGAAAGCAGCTCTGATGTGTGAGAAGTAGCACAGACAAGCTCTTGACAGGGAGAAGGAAAGATAAATTGTGACTTTCTGTGAAGATGACAACACTTAAAATTAAATGTCCTTGTCTTAATTTCTGCTCCCACATAGCCAGTGGGTTGTGTGAGGGACAGAAGAAAATGAAGGTTTCTCCAGCCTATCTTTCCCACAGTGTTTTGCAGAATAGGGAGGAAGTAGAGAGGTTTTCCAGATAAATCAGGATCTGCAGGCATCCAGCTGCAGGATCCCCAGACTTTTGTGAGTTCTCTTCTCACAATGTGTACGAGCCATTCATCAAAGGATCCACAAAAAACAAAATCCCAGAATCATTTGAGTTGGAAAAGACCTCTGAGATCAGAGTCCAGCCTGTGACCAATCTCCACCTTGTCACCAGCCCAGAGCTCTGAGTGCCACATCCAAGTGCTCCTTGGACACCACCAAGGATGGGGACTCCAAACCTCCCAGGGCAGCCTCCTCCAATGTCTGACCACTCTTTCCATGAGGAAATTCTTCCTGATACTGGAAATGTTGGGGAGGTACCAACCTTGAAACACAAAGCAGAACAGAAGGGTTTAAATCCACCCTCCCTAAGGCTGGTGCTTCAGTGTGGGCTGAAGGGAGGCAGCTCCCAGACCTTTAAGACTTGTAATACCCTAATTCACAAAAGGTACCCACATCCTTTGCTCCAAGCACTGGACAGCAGCAGTTCCTTTAAGGACAAGCAGAGGAGATGGCCACGACAACTCCATGGTCACTGTCTCCATTTTACCTGCCAGCTCACAAGTCAGACACCTCTAAATTAGGAGGGACATTTATTGAGGGACATTTGTTGAGCCTTTCTCAGAGCCACAGACACCTCAGAGTGATCAACACAGCACCCTGAACATCATTGGATACCCCATGGTCGGGGCTTATTTATTCTCTTAAAGCTTTCATTTTCCATTAAATTAAAAAAAAAAAAACAAAACCAAAACTGGAGCTTCATCCTCTAGCCAGGCAAGGGCCTGAAGAGCAGCATACCTGCATTCCAGTTTCCACCCTGGGTTATTAGCCAGACTGTTTATAAAACAATTTTAAAATGCCAGCTTTTATGTATTACAGTTTTATTAATCTTGAATGATACATCATAGGTGCAGGATGCATAAAAGGGTTACAGAAACATGGTTTGCATTTTAAAATGCTTTAGTGAAAACAAATGAATTCTCTTTATTAAATGAATTGAACCTTGCTGTGTCCTCCACGGAAAGATTTCAGTCTTAGTGAATCTCCTCCCTCATTGTTCCTTTTTCCACCTTATGTTAGGGGAGGAAAACAAGTATTCCAGCATTTACAGCTCCCAAATGGTTTCTCAGTTTTGAATTAAATAGGCTGTGATATGAACTATCTGAATACACAGAAATAAAGGAAATATTCTCTATGCACATACAGAAGAGGCTACTTCTGTCAAAAAACAGGTTTACTGCTTCATCAGACTATGGCTCCATGTGCTCAGCAAAGAGTGACAACCTCCACTTCACTGGTTTGACTTGGTTTGGGATATTGAAGAGAGAAATACAATGCCTAGGTTCTGTTGGGGTCCATTACAAGAAACAGAGGCATTACAGCAAAAGGCTCAGGCTTTAGAAAAAGACATTTATATGTTTTAACCTCTTTAAATAGAAAACATTTTTTAACAACAAACCGAATTTTGAATTCAGGTTATAAACTCGAGTTTAGGTGTAATTATAAAGAGAAGGGAGAGATGCCTCATTGCTGGTTTTATCAGTCAACTTAGCCAACAATCAGCTTTTATTCTTATCAAAGATACAGATGCATCCATTTGCCATTAAACTGATGTGTTTCCCACAAACTGGACACAGCCTCCAGGCTCCAGATAAGCAGGGAATCTGGCCTTCTAGCATTCAGAGTACAGGAATTTTAACACCATCCTGGAGCAGCATTTCCATTGATCATTAATGTCAACAAATACAATCCAAATGGACTGTCCCAAACCTCTCTGGAAGCAGAGACTCTTTTCTGCTTGTTCAGTGTTTAACACCCTGGAGGCCCAGCTCCAGCAATGCTCTCAAACTGCAGCCACTTTCATCTTCATTCTAACTATTTTATGAGTCATTTATATGGCAAGGTAACCCACCTAAGCAATCAAATACAACGACCCAAAAAAGATCCAGATCCCAGTTTTACAAGCCTCAGAGGGGAAAGGAGATAATACCTGAACAAGTCCCACGTTCCAAGCCCAAGGTTTTATGGAGGAAGGGGAGGTTGGAAGGGGAGAGAGAGAGAGAGAGATGATCTTTCCATAGCACTGCAATGCCACAGGAAAGCACCACGTTTAATGTAATCAAGCTCTATATTGCAGCCATATGGAAACAATTTCAGTCAATAAACAACTCCTGCCAGAAGACAGCAGAGGAACAGGAAAATCAGATCCTGATTTAACCAGAAGGCAGCAGAGCTGCTGGCTGAGCTCAGAGGCTGCCATGAAATACCCATGTTCACCAAAACTCCACAGCTTTGGATCCCTATCACTCATCTTTGACTCCACACCTCACACAGCAGGAGTACAAATGGCACAGCTGCTTCCCCAGTGCTTCCCAGCCTCCAAGATCCTGTGCCTCCATGCTCTCCCCTTTCTTTCCCCTTCCCAATCTCTCCTCAAAGCCTCTCACTGTGGCCAGCTTCCCACCCGATAGCCAGAAAGGAAGCAGACATCCCAAACTTTAGATACTCGCCAGACCTCTCTGCCATTTATCTGCCTGGAATTTGCAGGTTTCAAAACAGGGACTTTCTCAGGAGAAAACCCCTGAAAACATCCACCTTGGGAAAAAAAAAGAAAACAACCCAAAGCACCACACATTTCACTTTTTCCTGTTAGTAGTATTTAAGTGAGGTTCGGTTTCAAGATCCCACATCATCCTGGATCCTAAAAACCAGTGGCAAAAATACTGCCTCTCCTGCAGAAGACAACATTCCTGTGCTCTGCTGATTACAGCTGCAACACCAAGGGAGTAAAAGCGAAATCAGTTTGGGACAGGAAAAGGGAAATTCAAGGGAACAGGCAGCAAGCGAAGGCAGCTGCATTTTTCACAAAAAGCAAGAAGGCACAGTGCTATGAATAAATCAGAATTTACTTGAGTGTGACAGAGGAGTGACACCAGTATTTATGAGAATAATGCCCATGAAGCAAAGGGTAATTCACAAGTGTCTTCAGAAGTAGCTGCTTGTAAAGGCTGGAAGTTTGTCACCTCCACAATACCACAGGATCTGGCAGCACATGCACCACAAGCACCCCAACAGTGCTGCCATTTTACACTTGAGGACATCCAAAAACAAAAAGCCTTGGGGTGCTTCTCTTAACAACAAAAGTGCAAGATTCAAGTATAAAAAACCAAATACTGTACCATTAATCAAATTTAAACCCCAGTAGCTTTCTAGTAGAAGAGAAAACCACTAAGAGTACTGGGAACAGTCTTCTGGTCACTGGGGCAACATGCCTTTGTCACGTGAAGCACCTTCTAATTCATCAGCAATAAAAGATGATTCCCAGCAAATCCATTAGCAGAGAAACATTTAAATCAGCCTAAAACCCATGCACCAAAGAGGCCTTTCACTCCAGGCCAGGTGGGTGTTCCTATTTTGCCAATGCTTAGCAAGGGGATGGAACAAACCTGCAAAGCCATAAGCTGGGTATCCATCCAGGCAAAGAACAGGAAAAGAAAAATCTCTGTTTTCCCAGTAAAGAATTACGAGAACAAGGACATCAGTAGTGCCAGTCAGCACATTTTAATGGCATATGTCTTGATAAAGGACTAACTTTGTTCTTTTGAGATTACAAATGGAGTTGAGCAGAGTCAAGCACACACACAGAGCATACTCTGGTGGAAACCCACATTGGCTGCTCCGTATCCAAGAGCTGTCAGTCAGCCAGTTCTTAATCTACTTCCTGGGATTGCATCATGCTAATTTATTTTTTTTTGTCACTAAATTTAAGGTCTGATGCAGTTCAACATTTTTATCACTGCAGATAAAAATCTGTGAGTGACACCAGGGCTGTAGCACAACAGGACATTATTAGGAGGAAAGGACAGCAGGAGAAAAGAGGCTGAAAACCTGCCTTAAGTTAGCTCAGGAAAGCCAAACCCATCAGAATACAAAGGCTAATTTATAATCTAAAAAATGCAGACTGTAACCACTAAATGGCAGACTTTACTTGAGTAAAGAATGTCAGTGCTGGGGCAAAAAGGCTCATGAGCAGGATTTCCCTATGCAAAAGGGCTCCTGGGAACCTTTTCAATGGCTGTGCAGCAAAAAGAGCTAAAGGCACCTCGGAATTTGGTATGGATCAGACACAGGCTGGAACAGGCACCGTTTTTGGTCTCCACAATGTTAAAAATAAACGGAGACCATGAAGAATCACCGGATGATCTGAGTGCTGCAGAAAATGCCTCAGAGTGAGACTTAAAAGCTCAACTCTGTTTCCTTATCTATCAAGTAACTTGATTACAGAGTGTAAGTACCTTCATGGCAAGAAAGTCCTGGATACTAAAGGGCTCTAATCTTGTCAGGAAAATCCTAACAAGAACCAGCGGCAGAACTTAGACTAATTCAAATTAGAAATCAGCCACTTATAACTACCAAGAGAAGTGATGAGCCTGAAATTACCAGTGATGGACACTCAGGGCTGGAAAGCTTTCAAATTGTTTTTAGCCAAACATCATTTACTGGTCTCAGTTTCAGAGTAAATGATTAAAATTTAAAGGCCTGTGATACAAAGCATATAAAACATATCAGGGAAGGCAATTTAATTATCTGTTCTCGCCTTAAATTTTATGAATCTCCAATATGTTAACATCACTCAACTTCTGTGGACCAGGAAATTAAAGAGGGAGGAATAAGTTTCAAGTTCAGCGAGTTCCCACTTTTTCAGACTTATCCCTAAACAGCTGGAGCTCCCATGAAATACAAACAGGGAATGACCAGCTACAATGTCTGGAAACCACGTGTGATACAATTTAGCAGGGAAAACTGATCAGCTACTTCCCCTCCCACCGGGGGCATGAAAAATGAGCATTAGCTTAAATAGCTGGTTCTCATTCTGGGTAACTGCACCTCTGACACCCATGTTTATACTCCCAAAAGCAGCAGCACCCATTAAGAGCCAGCCAAGAATCTCCACATACTCCTTTAAACACAAGAGCATCTCGACAGCCTTGAAAGGATTATTTCCATATTCCACACAGGAGCACAAGCAAGTCAAAAAGTTTGCCCTGGGTGATAAAATAAAACCTATGGCAGAGCCTAGAAAGGTAATTTCATTGCCAGGAAGGACTTTCCAACACTCAAGCACCATTTCCATGTCAGAGCTGTTGCACACCCAGTTGCTCAAACCCCCAAAACGCTGCCAGTTAAATCACAAAGAGATTTGTGGTGAAAGCTGACATTGTAATCAGAGAATCTGATCATGGCAGAGAAACTGTCCAAAGTAAAGGTCAGAATAAATATCCAAGCGGGAACAGCACTTGTATTTGATGAACTAACTAACTGCTTTCTGCTGCCATCAGTATTACAGTGCCACGGCAAGAACAAAAAGCAAATTCAGTGCTTGCCTCAGAGCTCAGAAGAAACGAGCAGCTCGAAATGCAGGAAATGACTATATGCTGCACTTCCCAAATGATAGGGCAAGGGCTTATCACAAGAACAAAACTGGCTGTTCACAAGGCCACTGAAAGAGTAGCCTACACTATTGTTTCAGTGGTAGTTATCCTGCTGCTGAACTTAAAAATTCTGAGGAAGTGAAAAGAAAAAAAGACTTCTTAAGTATTAAGGTCAGAAGTGGGGAGAAGGAGAAGTTCCAATACCAGGAACTCAGGACAAGCAGGATTCAGCTGGGAGCAGAGCCAAATATAATTAATATAATTTTTATGCCTGACTTGTAAATTCCTTCCTTAACCCAGCGTTAAGATCTCATCTACCACCACAGCAGTGAATGGGATTCATGTAAATTTAATACAGCTTAAAAATATATCTTGTACATATGGAGAACAAAAAAAAAAATGCCACCTCTATGGATGAAGCAGGTGTCAAAATTTGTTTCCTCAGGCTGGAAGAAACTTTTCCCTGGAAGCAACACTCCACCCATTGGGCAGAGAGAGACTGGAAACACTACCTGCCAGCATTCCATGGACACACACATGAAGTGGGATCTTTGTCAAGCTGCTTTACAGAAGTGATTTAGGTATATTCATGTACAACCTGATGGAAGGGCTCTGCTTGGTACTAAGTTTCAGGCTGGTAATTGCACTGAAACCAAGATGAAATGATGAAGTGAACGCTCAGAGTGGAATTCTGTAGGAAAAAGTGAATTGACCTTCCACAGCTCCTGGTTGGCTGCACAGGAAAGATAAAGCAGAGCACACTCTGTCAGGAGCACTACGGCAGCTCCCAGTTTTAAGAGCAGACTTCAACTTCAGACTCTGCCTGCAGCTTTGATTTAGAACTGGGAAAGGGAAATCTCCACACAGACAGAGAGAATAACCAGTTATAGATAATTTCTTTTCATTCTTAATAAAGCACATCAAAACAGTAATTGTTCAACCTGCTGGTGTCTGCATTAACACGGGGCTGAAGCAAAACAAACGACAAACATGCCTGTGCATTTCTGAGATAGATCTGAAGACCAAGACCAAAAAAAATCCTATAAAATAAAGCAGAAGAAAAGCAGTGCAAGAAAGAAGGGCATCTCTCACGCTCTTGGAAGAAAGTTTGCTTTTGACCTGATGGGAGGTGGAATATAATGGATTTAAAAGCAAGAAAATTAACTGAATAAATAAGGATGAGAATTGTCGAGCCACAGAAGTCCGTGGTAAATCCTCCCATCATCATAAAATAAAAATCTCTGGACTTATATATTCTTAATGAGCACATCAGATGACCAGCCAATAAATTCCTTATAGGTTACTGTGTATCAGTATATCACAGATGGAAAGTCCAAGAGATGGGGAAGAGACACCTGTGTTGAAGTGCCACTGCTTCAGTCCGTGACCTTACGTGAGCCACTCAGCCCTCATGTCTCTGTAAAACACCAACACCTCTGTCAAGCAGTTCTGGAGATTCACTAACAGAGTTACAATGTATTGTTGTGTCATGGAACAGCAAAGGAGGGCAGTGGCTCGGCCAGAACCATGGAGTGGGAGCCATTGGAGCCATGCTGCACCAGCCAGCACAGGAGCTCTGGCCATAAATCGATCAGTCCTGATTAGGTTGGGCTTTACGACACAGTAATTGTCACAGCAGCGGCTCCGGAACTGTGACACGAGCCCTGAGCTCAGCGGTGTCACACAGGGAGCCTGCACCAACAACAAGCCTCTGCTAAACCCAACTGCAAGAGCAAAGAACAGCAGCTTCCCAAACCCTACAGACTTTTTAAGGTTATCAAGGATAAAAGCTTCTCCACGTGCTCATATGACCCAGGCTAACGCTGTCTGAGTGCCCAGTCCAGAGGGGAAGAATATAACCAAGAGCATGTTTAAAGAAAGATATAATCACTTGAAATCTGCAGGCATGACACAGAAATAAATGTGTTTCTCACAGTGACAAGATGAAATTTTCAGTTGGTCAGTGACTACAAAGCTGATTCTCTACTTCTGGCTGTGGACCACGTGACAGCCTCAAATACATAAGAACATTTTATCTGCCAACTTGCAATGAAGACCACATAGTTAATAGTTTGCAACCTCCTTTCCCCCAGAAGATCTTCAGAGTTGAGTAATAAAATTCCTCACATGATTTCAATGAGAGGGTTCACTTGTCAGGAGCTGTTTCGAGATAGTATCATATGTCAGGGAGGTGCTGCTCAGATCGAGTTTTCCAACCTTGTGTTTTCAAGGCTTGACTGAAAATGAAAAATAAAAAAAACTTCAGGCAATAAAGTTTGAAACTGGAGAAAAGAGAAATAATCTCTAGATGTTATTTTCAAAATGTCAAAGTTAGCCAATTAATGAGGGGAGGAAGAAAAACTGATTAAAGCCCTGACAAACCCTTGAGATCACAGACTGATTGCGAGTTCTGCCGCAGACTCCCTGTAGGAACCTGGGCAAGCTGATCCCTCTACACCTTGGTTTGCCACCTGCGAGACAAAAAAATAGCACTTTCTTTCCATATCCTGTCATTCTTGCTTTTGTATTGTTCCCCAAATTAAAAGCATTTGTCAAAACACTTATCTTTAGCATTAACCCTGGGAATTGCATTCACAGCTACCACACAACCCGTTTGCATGACTGAGTGTTCAAATACAAACTCTTGGTACACTTTGCCACTCAGCCATCCTAATTTAATACGAGTCAGAAAGGAGCTGCAGTCAATACAGGATTATTAGAATGCTAAAATGCAGTTTATTACTGATCTTACAAATAAAACCAGCTTTAGTGTTGAGTTAGATGACCCCCCCCCAAAAAAAATCAAATTCTTCTCATTATGTCCTAAAAACCTCGCTGTAATCCCAGTATTGGTCTCACTGCATTGATAACCCACAAGATCATATTATCAGCATAGGTATAATTAAAGCCCAATCCCACAAGGACATGTACGCAGAATCCAATCCCTGTTCTGTTAAAATCAGAATAACGTGAAATCAACTTCGGGGACTTTAGAATCAAAGCTGCATGAAGTTATTGACAGGAGGAACAAAGGCATCTTTTATTTTTGTGGTAAAATTCTTAAGCTGACAGTATTTTGATTTCAAATTCTAAACTTTGCAGATTAAAAAGATTTGCTACAGATGCCATTCTGTAATGTCCTTAAGAGCTCTGCACAGAAATCACTGTGAAGCACAAGTTGCTTTCTTTAGAATAAAATGTGCTGTTGTTTCCTGCAAATTCATGTATTTTCTAACATATATAACCAAACATCTTCTCAGATCCCTTGGTACAAGGAACAGCACAGCTTCCTCCTTTCTCATGGTTCAGTTTCATTAATTCTCCCAATTCCCCACCCAGAGACCCAAATTTCACCCCTGCCCCACTGACACACAACACAGAAAGAGCAGTCCCAAAAGTTAACAACAGAACAATTCCTGACAGTCATGCTTAATAAAAATGCAGTTTAATAAATAGTAAATTAGTCTTAAAAATTAATGTCAGAACCCCACTCTTTTTCCCAAATCCAGACAGCAATGAAAAAACATACCAAACACTCTCATGAACCTATGGATTATCACTATAAAGTGAACACTTCTTAATAATTTTGTTTTCAAAACACTGCACAGCCATGAACTTTTAATATCCCTTTGTAAGAGACCAGTAAGACCCACACAGAAACTGCCTTAAAAATAAGCTGCCTGCAGCTGACAGCAGCTACTAACTCCGTGGAATTATCAGAATCACAATGCTAGAGAGGATGCACGTTGTCCAGAAAGGTCAACAAACCCAAGGAATTGCTCGAGACCGCTCAGTAAAGCAGTTCTGGAGACAACCAGGCCTCATCCACACAGGATTTTCTCCCAGATTTCCTTACCCCTCCTTAAAAATCCTGCTGTTTCACCTAGGGTAGCATTCCTGTAACCCAGCCGACAGCCTGCATACCACAATGTCGTCTAGACCTGCTCTGAACAGTGGGATGACACAGGAGTAAAAATGCTGATGCCTGTTCTGGTGCTTGCACTGGTGCTAAGGGAACGAGGGGAGGAAGAACAGGCAGCGCAGAGTGAAACACAAGTTCCTTGTTCCCAGCCTCCTGCCCAGGCTCATCTGATAATTCTATCAACCAGAAAAAGTTGTGGCTGTCGCAGGGCTAAAGAATAATCTTCACATAAGGGAAAAGAACATTCCCAAACCCCAGTTTTCACATGCAGAAACAAACCCTGCCCTTCCCAAGCCCGGTGCTCCCCGGACATGCAGATAACAAATGCATCCCTGCACAGACAACATTTCCCTCCCTTTCTTCCTTCTCCCCTCTCTCCATCTCAGAGATGTTTTCTTAGCAATTTGGAAGAGAAATGGTAAAAAGGGAGATGCAAAACACAGAAATAAATTAAGTTTGCTCTCTGCTGTTGACGGATTTGGTCCTAGCACGATGGGAGGAAAAAAAATGTTACGAGTGATAAATCCATATATACCTACTCCAAACTACACCCCAGTTCCCAAGGGACATGGTATAATGGTAAATAAATATAGATGCAGTTCCTACTAATGAGGCAGGGTACAGCAAGGCCAAAGAAAATGCAATCATCTCGGGGAAAAAAACTGCACAGGACTCCTCCTCTCCCATCCATGGAGGAAATCAAATGCCAGCTGCACCATCCCAGGAAGGAAGCAGAGCCTGTACCTGATGAGCCCTGCAGAAATGAGCGAGTCATATCACGGGACCCGAGGAGGCACTTCAAGCTTTCGCCAGCCCACAAATCGTCTGCAGAACACAATTCCTCGCTCCGGTATTTTACGTGGCATCATTCATGCAAATTGTAGGGGTATTTTTCCCCAGTGTTTTCTTTTTGCCTTCCCTCCATCCCCACTAGTTTGAAGCAGGGGGACGTAGGTAGCGTCTCCCAGCTCTGAGTTCTCTGGCCATCGGTTTAACGCTTTCCTCCCTACAAAGTTTAAATCTCCCCAGTTTTTGTTCATAAACGTTTTGTACTTAAAAGCCACCGAATCACACTCGCAGTGTTACTTGAACAAATTGAGACAAGACCCGACTCCACAAACATGCTTAAACCTTCATTTCCTCTTCCTTCTTCCTTCCCCACCCCCAAAAACAGCTTTTTTTTTTTTTTTTTTAGTCCGTAACACGAAGGAACCGGGGAAAAAACAGCACGTCCAACCAAGGCTTTTCCAGACCTATCGCAAAGAACAAAATGCTTCCGAAGAAGTGCTCTGCAAACATACCAAGAGACACTCCAACAACTAGGAAAAAAAAAAAAAAGAAAGAAAAGAACCCATCAGACAAAACTGAGGTCGAAGAACTCGGCGGGGTCTGGCTCGGGTGTGTATTCTGCACCTAAATACACTCGCCCCTCGTTTTGTTTTAACCCCGAAGCTGAGGCAAACACTCCAGCAGAATTCCCTGCCACTTCCCCCGACCGCTCCTGCGGTCAAACACACCGTTCTACGCCAAAAACATCCCGGGCACGGGATACAAAAGCATTTACCCCCCACCCCCGTTCCCCACCTCTTCCCAAGAAGTACAAATAAACAAGCGTCTGACACCCCACCCAAGCTCTCCTCGCACATTTTGGGAATGACTTCCCTCCGGGTCCTCCTCCTCCCCCACCCGTTCCCATGTTAAACTCTCCAGCAACCAGACACCCTTCGGGTTTCACGCCTTTGCCCTCCCCAAAAACCTCCCAAAGCCCCGGAGCTGCCACACATCTCGCAGCCTTGGGAGCCGCCGGGGTTTGGGGCACCCCTGACCCCCGTTCCCCGACCTCCACCGGCACAAAGCTCCCTAAAATGAGCCCCCCGGAGCCCTCGCACAGCTCCAGCCAGGGCAGAGCTCCCGGGCAGAGCGAGGGGGCTCCGTGCCCGGCTCCATCCCCGCAGGTTGGAGCCTCTCTCCTTCCCCTGCTGTCCCCGGGACAGGGAGCGCCGGGGGTCGCACCAGCCCACCCCAAAACTCCGCGGCGAACAACATCCGAACACCCCCAAACCGCAGCACCCACCCAGGCTGAGGGGGCTCCGCGGCCGCCACTCCGTGCCCCCCCACCCGGGAGATGGGAGGAATCAGAATAAATACACAAATGGCAGCAACAGCGAACCCCAAAGGTGCCCTGCCCTCCCGCTGCAGCCTCCCAGGGACACCTTCCTCTTCCTCCTTCTCCTCCCCCGCTCCGGGGGCACCCGCGGAGCCCCCCAAAGCCTTGACTCCAACTCTGCCGCCCGTGCTGAGGGGCTGCCCCTGCCCACCCCTGGCCGCCCCCG